>CM029366.1:16796473-17086195 GCA_017165825.1 Hepsetus odoe | reverse complement strand
AATATATATATATATATATATATATATATATATATATATATATATAAAAAAAACACAAGATTCCCTTTGCTTAACCAATAATTTATCTGACAAAAGGACTAGAGGAAATGAACAATCGTGTTTTATTGAACATGAGTCACGAGTTGGAGACAGACTGAAAACAAGCCCACATTTGTTTGGGCACATTTGTAAATCATATTTGGATTGGAAGATCCATTAAAAAACACTTTACACAAGTTGTGTAAATTGGTAACGTAACTTGGATAGTTGTAAGTTGGCACACTTTTTTTTGCAAAAGAGAAAAAAAACAAAACAAAAAAAAAAAAAAAAAAAAAACATGTACCACTTGACATTCAGTTCCATGAAAAAATGAAGAAATAAATGAACCAAAAAGGTCAACTATACAATTCAAAACATCAACTGGCTAACCTTTTGAATTTTAGTGCATAAGCTGTTAACATTGAGGCATGTTTCAGAAGGAGGCGTTTGGATCATCAGTCTATGCACCCTAAACAGAAAAGGGAAGACAGGAAGAGTGCAGCGACAAGCATAAGCAGGTCTTATCCTTTAGCTATCCAGCTAGTCTTTCAAATTAAAGCAAGAAAAAGAGAGATGAGAGAGAGCAAGAAAGAAGGTGAGAGAAGCCAACTGCATTATAAAGAACCTGGGCTTAACTGAGATCCTCTGCTGAACTGTTCATTTTGAAGAAATATCACAGAGAAAAGTATTAATAGCCAGTATTGTGGGCGTTGTGAGAGAGGACATGCAGGCAGTTGGTTTGAAGGAGGAAGATGAAGAAGACAGGAGGAAATGGAGACGGTTCATCCGCTGTGATGAACCCAAACGGGAGCAGCCGAAAGAAAATAATAGATGAATATCTGGGGTCAGCGGAGAAATTACATATCTATCCTACTTTGTTATTTATTGAGAAACAAGGGAAATAGAAGAAAGTGTACCAAAAATCACAAAGGTTTTGGTTTTACTGAGCACCATAGAGAGTACATTCAATGTGCACGGTCCTGTAATATCTGAAAAAGATATTTTTGTGTAAGACACTGCATATGATATTTAAAATTTGAATCCACTTTCATTACATATTGCTTCATTAGTAGATACAAATATTCCATTACATTTGCAGTAAGTGAGAATATAGTGAGATTTTTTTTATGAATTAAGCCTGGCCAGCCAAGAGAGACTGAAACAGGTCATGACATTAAATCACCTTACTATTGCACATATGAAAAACATTTTCCATATTTAACACAGATCGACGTCAACCTGCGTGACATTTTGTATTTCCATTGTGCTGAAGAACCAAAATACAAAAGAAACCAACTGAACCTTGAAACAATCCAAACATCAATGATCCTGTTTCAGCACCTTGATTCACTCCTGTTTCCTTCAGGCCATTGAATCTTATAATTTATCAATTTTGTGAGTAATTGTGCATGACATTATGGTACCTTAAGCCAAAATCGCTTTCAGTTCAAGCTCCTAACAATTTCAGTACCTTAACTGCTTTCATTTCTTTGTGCAGACTTTGAAAGTACACAGCGAGGTGTTCCAGTGCTCATCTAAAACATAATACAAATAACTGCATTCAGAGCTGACTTGGCAGTAGCAACACTTTATCATCCAGGCACACGTGTGTGAATTTTCCACAAAAAAAGAAGGGGGGGGGGGGGGGGGTGAGTACCTGTAAAAGTACTTGAAAATACTGGCAGTCAGTCAAGGCATTGAAAGAGAAAAAGAAATGTTTGCGTATATATTATGACATTAATCTGCATATTTCAAAATTGCACACATCCCTCTGTACTTCTAGTACAGAATATGCCACTCTCAACAAATAAACAATAAACAAAAACTACCAATCTCACAGGCCAAACAAACACATTCATTCCCCTTTCTGACCAAGCCTGTAGTGTGAAGAGTTTTGAGCTGGTCTTGCTGGGATGTGATGGTTCCTCTCTCTGTCTCTGCAGTGTGAATGGCTCTCAGGAGTCCAGCAGTGTCAATGGTGAGTCCTCCTTTACCTGTATGCCCACAAAGCTGTGCAGTTGTATGGCAGGGAAGGTCCAGGTCTAGCAGCTGGACAGGCGTCGGTAAAAGTAAATGTAGCCCAAGTCTTTCGGGGGCCTTTCTGACAAACATACTTTGTGATCGTTGTAAATCACCCATCTATGGAAGAAAAAATGGTTTACTCTACTAATTACTTTCAAAATGTTCAGTATTCATTACTCTTTAAGGTCATACTTGGGGTACAAACAAAAAGTACTTAAAGCTGTGTGTTAAAATAATAAAATTTTTTTCTAAAAAATAACTGATCAGCCAGGATGGGTTTTGCTCCTTAAGTTTGGACTGGAGCTGAGAGGCACTAATCCTGTACTCCGTCAGGCTACTTTAAGTAATCTCAAGTAAACACAGTTCATTCTGTTGTTTCAAACAACTGACATGGACATTAGACAAATGTTCTAAAAACAGTAGCGGCAGTGCCTCTGAACAAAACCATCTGTATTTTTTCATTTTTAAAGAGAACGATATAACCATATTTAATATTCCTCAACTTTTTTCTTTTTTTAAATAAAAACAACAGCAGAGGAACTCACCTTCCTTCCTTTTTGATATGACATACATAATGGCCAGACATTGTGGATGTTCCCATGTGACTTATGAAAGCAAACAGTTCATAGCCTGCAATAAAAACACAAGGTTATTTTAAACATATCCTGTTAAAACATAAACCAGCAGAACCTGATGCATGCAGCAGCACTGACCACAGTAAAAATAATGGCACATTATAATTTTTAAGGGTGCTTACGTCCAGGGCCGTCTCGGACTCTAGGGCTGGACAGCTCCTGGTCTGGGGAGAGGGTGGAGTCACTATGTGCATTGGCATTGGAGAAACTGGTATCATTGGGTTCAGTATCTGCCATGTCTGACATGGCCTCACTCTCCTCTTCACTTTCCGGATGAGTGAAGATCCAGTCCAGAGCCCGTTCCAAGTTGTTGTTCTAATAAAAAAAAAAAAAGAAAATATATCATCTTAATCTAATCTTTTCCTGAACATCTGCCTTCTTGCAGGTTTCACCTCTAACCCAACAAACACAAGTCATACGCTTCTGAAGACAACAATATAATGGTGCTTGAATTAAGGTTGACACTAAAGTGAAAGAGAAAAATGAAACTCACTGTGTCATTATGAAACACAGCACAGCTAACAGTGAACCATAAAGAAATGCAACCTCTGCATTTAACCCCCCCATTCACTGAATATGTAATAGTGGGCAGCCATATCTAGCGATTGGGGAGCGGTGATAGAGTTGATGCCTTGATCAAGGGTACCTCAGGGAATTTGTATTTCTACTGAAACAGCCAGTCAGTCATTTTCTGCCGCTTGTCCCAAGCGGGGGGGGGGGGCTGGAGTCCAACCCAGCTCACACAGGGCAAAGGACGGGACACACCCTGGACAGGTCGGCGGGGACGGCACCTTGCTCAAGGGTACCTCAGGGCAACCTATTGGGAAGGGGCTCGAACCCACCAATCCTCCGATCATGTGGCCGACGCCCTAACCACGAGGCCACCGCTACCCCTTTCTACTGAAACAATATTATAGATAAATCTAAATAATAAAAAACTCTACTGAATGCAACTACATCTCAATTTTTCATAAACACTTAATTTCTCCTGACTATTAATGACCATTTATTCTGACAGACAGATAGATGGGTAGAGCGACCAACAACAAGCAACTAAATGTAATGGGAATGAAAATAATTAAATACCAATTACATTTCCTGCCATAATACACTTAATCTGATACATAAGGTGACATTAGCATGTTGAGACATTATGAATCCAATAAGCAATAAACTGAGAAGTAGGATACATTAACTACAAAATGTCAGTATGAACATTATATGCAAAACATCAAAAATACAACAGACCAAGAAAAGTACGAGGAGGAAGAAGCGTAATCCGGTCTCATATGCTTCTCCAGTTACAATCTATTATCTATCAGTGAGAATCTATTTTGACAAGCCTGAACTTGTTTGCAGTTTGTGTAATATGATAGGAGGGCCAAATTCAAGCCTATTTAAAGACACATTCTTAACGCAGAATCAAAGCAAAGTTATTCATGCAGGCAAATATGTAACCTTCAAAAATAAAACTTCTTAATTCCATCTGAAACAGAACAACCAAAAACAGAATGCAACTCAAAGTAAAATGTGTTAAATTTGAATGTAATCATCCTAAACTAAAAACAATTAGGAAAATGACTTGTGGCCATTAAGTGCTAAATAAGAAAATCATCTGCATAATCTGGTTATATCCCTACATAATTAAAATAACAGTTAAGTTATGGCCACAATAATGTAAGGCATGCAAACGAGGTAGCTACCTTTCTCGTTCTCACACCTCATTCAGCTATGGCCGTTACTTAATTATCTTGTTCCCCCAAGTTCTTCTTTTTCTTTTGGCTGCTCCCGTTTAGGGGTCGCTACAGCAGAACAACTGTCTCCATTTCTTCTGGTCCTCTGCATCTTCCTGCTTCAAACCAACCACCTGCATATCCTCTCTCACCACGTCCATAAACCTCCTCTTTGGTCTTCCTCTTTTCCTCTTTCCTGGCAGCTCAATCTTCAACATCCTCCTTCCAATAAAATCCTCAACACTCCTCTGTACATGTCCAAACCAACGCAACCTTGCTTCTCTAACTTTGTCTCCAAAACGTCTAACCTGAGCTGTCCCTCTAACATACTCATTTCTAATCCTATCCATCCTCATCACACCCAATGAAAATCTCAGCATCTTTAACTCTTACACCTCCAGCTCCGCCTCCTGTCTTTGTCAGTGCCACCGTCTCCAACCCATACTACATAGCTGGTCTCACTACTGTCCTGTTAACCTTCCCTTTTACTATAGCTGGTACCTGTCTGTCAAAAATCACTCCAGCTACTCTTCTCCACCCATTCCAACCTGCCTGCACTCGCCGTTACTCTGAACTGTTGATCCCAAGTATTTAAACTCCTCCACCTTTGTCAGCTCCACTCCCTGCATCCTAACCACTCCACTTTCCTCCCTTTTATTCACACTCATGTATTCTGTCTTTGCCCTACTCACTTTCATTCCTCTCCTCTCTAGAGCAGATCTCCATCTCTCCAGGTTCTCCTCAAGCTGCTCCCTACTCTCACTGCAGATCACAATATCATCAGCAAACATGATCGACCATGGAGACTCCTTTCTAACCTCGTCCATCAACCTGTCCATTACTATTGCAAACAAGAATGGGCTCAGCGCTGATCCTTGATTTAATCCAACCTCTACCTTAAATGCATCCATCACTCCCACTGCAGACCTCACCACTGTCATACTGCCTTCATACATATCCTGAACTACTCTCGCATACATCTCTGTAACACCAGACTTCCTCATACAAAACCACAACTCCTCTCTAGGCACCCTGTCAAATGCTTTCTCCAAGTCCACAAAGGCACAATGCAAAGCATTCTGACCTTCTCTGTACTTCTCCATCAACACCCTCTGACAAACATTGCATCTGGTAGCACTTCAACACCTCCCAGTGCCCATGTTAACTCCTGCCTGAATTCCATCTTGCAGTTATCCTCCTTCTTCAGCTTCCACCACTTAATCCTTGACTCTCCTCACTTTCCTGCTCTTCTTGACCTCCAAGGTCATCCTACCTACCAACATCCTATGCTGTTTAGCTACATTCTCCCGTCACTACTTTGCAGTCTCCAATCTCCTTCAGACTGACCCTCCTGCAAAGGATAGGATCCACCTGTGAGCATATTCCTCCACGTCACCCTGTGCTCCTCCCTCTTCTTAAAATAAGTATTAACTACAGCCATTTCCATCCTTTTCACAAAATCTACAACCATCTGACCTTCATCATTCCTCTCCTTGACACCATATCTACCCATCACCTTGGTTCCCTTCACCAACATAACCATTAAAATCTGCACCAGTCACCACTCTCGCTCCCCTGGGAACACTCTCTACCACTTCATCTAACTCACTCCAGAATTCTTCTTTCTCTTCCATCTCACAACCAACTTGTGGGGCCTAAGCACTAACAACATTCATTATCACACCTTCAAGTTCCAGCTTCAAACTCATCACCCTATCTGACACTCTCTTTACTTCCAAAACACTCTCCACATACTCTTCCTTCAGGATAACACCTACTCCATTCCTCCTTCTATCCACACCATGGTAGAACAGTTTAAAGTCTCCTCCAATACACCTGGCCTTACAAAATGTCAACCTTCCTTCTCTCCATCATATCAGCTAATTCTCTACCTTTACCAGTCATGCTGCCAACATTTTAAGTCCCTTCCCTCACTTCCACTCTCCTGCCCTTCTTTATCTCCTCCTCCTCCCTCTGGACATGCCTTCCTCTTCTTCTTCTTCTCCTTCTCCTTCTCCTTTGGCCAACAGTAGTCCAATTTCCACCAGCACCCAGTAACAGCACTGGTGGTAGTCATTGTTAACCCAGGCCTCGACCAATCCAGTATGGAATTCTGTTTCATTGTCCGCATATTGATTTGGCAAAAGTTTTACAATGGATGCTCTTCCTGACGTAACATAAAAAGAAATACACTGGCTTGTGCTTCCCTAGTAGCTGGGTTCTTGTTCCCCCAAGTTAACTATGATAATTGCTTTTACTAATACCTTACTAACATATGAAAACAGCTTATGTCAGTTAAGCCTGTTCTATATTTTTATTAAAAAATTTGACAGAACTGAACAAACCCACAGTCTTGCGAATTTATTTTGAACATGTTTATGTTTACTCTATTGCAGTACTTCTGACAAACTCCGCACTGTGGTACAGAGAGAGCCCCAGTTCAACATACTAATCTTTTTATATATTTTTGACAAACAAGGATATACAAGCCAACTAATCTGTGGACAGATTTGAACAAGATAAAGGGAGACAAAGCCAAAAGTCTCTGACTATATCACCAGGGACACCTTAGATAGGGTAGGCTTAAAAGAAATTAATGCTACAAACTGGCAACTATTGGTGCAACATCTGCTGGCTTTATACAAAACATAAGCCAACAGATGTGTGCTCACTGCCAACGAAACAGTTTGTTAAACAGACAGCAGGAGTGATGATGGCCCTGAGCAAAGAACTCACTGTGGCCTTGAGAGCTTGAATGGTGTGGTGTCTGGGGAAGCCCATTGAGGTAAGGATAGCAATGCTCTCCTCAGGTGGCTGGTTGTCCAGAGGGCTGGCAGTGGGGAGGCTGGGACTGGGCAGATCAGGTTCCATGTATGAAGGAATCGCAAGAGGTTCAGCAAAGTCTGCAGAGAATGCAAAGGATCTAAGCAAAAGCCACCTGTCAATAAGCACAACATCAAACAACCACATAGTGTTGGCAGAATTAAACAGCAACTTTTTTTTTTGTGGCTTCTCATCTAAAAGCATTGTTAGGTTCATTCATGCAGTTTGAAAAAAAGCAATACCTGA
The DNA here is from genome assembly GCA_017165825.1 of Hepsetus odoe. Lineage (NCBI taxonomy): Eukaryota > Metazoa > Chordata > Actinopteri > Characiformes > Hepsetidae > Hepsetus > Hepsetus odoe. Next base: position 17,078,697 of record CM029366.1, on the reverse strand, counting down.
ACATCATTAAATATAGGGGAACTTGAGCTAGTAGATAATTAAATTGAATGAACTATTCGAGCTGTCACTCAGGCAGAAAGGAGACACAGTGGGAAGAGCTGTTGCCTTGCAGCAAGAAGGTCCTGGGTTTGATTCTCAGGCGGTCTGGGTCCTTTGTGTGTAGAGTTTACTTATTCTCTCTGCATGACTATTTTTCCACTGTGAGCTCTGGTTTCCTCCCACAGTCTAAAGACAGGCTTGTCGGGTATACTGGAGATGCTAAAATGTGCCTTAGGTGTATGAGTGCATGTGTGTGTCTGCCCTACAATATACTGGCAACCTGTCCAGGATGTTTTTCTGCCTCTCCCCCAATTTGCTCTGGAATAGTCTGCAGTACTGCCTGCAACACTACTTGGAATAAGCTATTTGAATGAATGATGAATGAATGAAGGGGTGATTCATGTGGGCTTTCATGATATTCACAATCAAGTGCAGAGCTACAAAATACATGTTAGTATTTGATTTTAACAGTGTCAAAAGTGATAAGAAATTAATAGATGTTAAAGCATAAAGAGAGTTTAGGTTTCAGTCTTATTAAATTCTTGCTTTATAGTTCAGGGGAAAAGAGCTATTTCTGCCTTTTTCTGCAGAATCGACTCTTTGCTTTTAAAGGGGGCTGACAGCTCATTTTGTGAATTTGTTTATGCTTTTATCTAAAGGCGCGTTTATGACTGGTTTCAATTCTGAATTTAGACTTTGTGTCTTCTTGGATGGTTATGTTTTGAGATGGGCTATATTGGAAAACAATGCTGTCAAATTATCCATCAAACCAACCAAAATGTTTTATCATTGGGCCCTTTTCACAGCACAACAGCTTCAAAGTGCAGCTTGTTAATGGTTAATGGTAATTGTTAAAGTAGTTCCTTCTCTCAATGTACTGTTGCTAGATGGCTGTAGTCTCAGTAATTGTTCATTCTGCATACTTGGCCACTGATATTAAAATGAATAGAAAAATAGAATTGGATCCCTAAATAACATACTTGCTCATAAGTCAGTCCAGTGCATCTAAAAACAGGCAGCATAGAGCTTCTTTCAAATAGTTAGAGAAATAAAAAGTCTTAACTCAGAAAACCTCAATTCTCATCATCCATTTTACTAAGGCCAACACGCACATCCACGAGCTGACACAAATTGTTAGGGGGCAGATTTTAATGAGTTACACTGACAAAGTCTTAACGCTAGCCATGACAGTACTTTAGCTCTCTAGGACTTCTGATGCCTCTAAAAAGCGTAACCAGATCCCACACAAACTACAATCTGAGATAAATACAGCACAGACTATATCAGTATGCTCATGTGACTGCAGCTGAGCGGTCGAGAATAGGAGAACATGCTGAAACCCAGTCCTGGTTGCCAGAAAGGTGTTTGAGCACTAATGGGGTCGAGCCCTCTGGGGACTCAGCTCGTGTGTTTGTTTGGGCCACTGCGGGCTCTCAGGTGGCTGCTTAACTGGGGCAGGAGAGTGAGGAGCGCAGGTGGACAACACAGGTGACAGAGAGTGGTAGGAACAGCACCACAAGCAACGCTTCCTTTAACAGGGCTGAATGATAAATTACACAGCTTCTTCTACGGCTGAGAAAGAGGCTGTGTAAAAATATATACATCCTATTAAAGGAATGCTTTTTTGTGTGTATATATATATATAAAATATAATAATATATTATTATACACACACACACACACACACAGTACTGTGCAAAACTTTTAGGCAGGTGTGAAAAAATGGAAGTGTTAATCATTTATTACATCAATATATGTATATACATCAATCAACAAAATGTAGTGAATGAACAAAAGAGAAATCTAAATCAAATCAATATTTGGTGTGACCACCTTTTGCCTTCAAAACAGCATCAGTTCTTCTAGGTACACTTGCACACAGTTTTTGAAGGAACTCGACTGGTAAATTGTTCCAAACAAGATTGTGTTTCAACCTCCGTGTGACATTGATGATCATCAGCACCTGTTTGTTAAATCGGTTGATCATACACCGACTATAATCCTACAAAATCCCTGACTTTGTGTTCCTATAAGAATTGATGCTGCTTTGAAGGCAAAAGGTTTGATTTAGATTTTTCTTTTGTTCACTCACTTTGCATTATGTAAACTGATAAAAATACAGTCATCTTAAACATGAACTGGAAGCTAATTAGCTCAAAATATACCTAAAATGAATGGCATGGAGTTGAATTCAGCCAGTAAACTCTGCATAATTTGTCATTTCAAAAATGGGACTAGTTTTCTTGAGGGGAGGGTTTCTGGTAATACCGGTAATGTAGAATATTTTCACAGGCTCTGCATATCAGGGTTTATGAGTTGAAAGGAAGGGTTAAACTTCAATTGAACAGTTTTTATAGGACAATTCTCATGTATGGTTAATCCTGAGACCTGCATAACTCCAATTTTGTAGTATATAATTTGTCCTTTATAGTTACCTCAGTCTGTGTCATATAGTCCCATGAGCTTTCTGTTCTTTTCTTTTCCATTCTGAAATTATTGCACATGCAACTCAACAGTATGATACAGATGTGCCAGATATAATTTAGTTATATAATAAGTTATGTTATAAAACACTGGGGCATTCCTGGCAGCATACAAAGAATCACTTTTATTAAGAGAAGCTTTAGTCTTAATGTCTTAATTAACGCAAGTCATGTTGGCCATTAAGCCCCATGGTTTCTTTTACTATGCACTCTAGTCACATACCTCAATATGCCTCTGCAAACTGCCCTACAAGAAATATCATCTCTTAACAAAAAAACATCTTATATTGGATATACTATTTCTTATTATCATGCAAGATGATTAAGATTTTTCAACATAATTCCTGTTTTGTATTAGTTTTGAATAATAAGGTCTATCTAGCTTTCTCAAAATTGTTCTGTTGGCATTTGAGTTCCCTCACATGTAAATATAATCTAGATATTTTGCTTATTCCAGAACTATTTTAAAAATGTTACACAAAAAGTTACACAATACTAGATCCAAGTGTTCACTGGTTATCATTTTCTGCAATGTAGCTTCAGTACAAAAGAGGTAGAGAAGTGCCCTCTTCTAATGCGAGACAGTCCAGATACCATTTGTTATCACAAGCCTGCAATTGGCTGGCAGCTGGAGTAAATTAGAAGGTTTCTCGTAATAACACCAATTGGTAATCAACCTGTTTGCAGCAGTGAAAAACAGCCGCTAGTAATTCTAACTAATGGCTTCCGCATACAGTGTACACAAGAGAGGCACGAAGAGAAGCCAATGTTGGACATCACACTGGAGTCTTACCTGGCTCTTCCATGTGAGCGATGATCCAATTAAAGGCCATTTCAGCTCCCATGTTTCCAGTGTAGTACACCGCCTTCCGGCAGGCCTCCAGGGGAAAACCCATCTCTGCCAACTGCATCACAGAGGACTCGTCTATTTCTGGAGCTGAGGAACGTCAAAAAAAAAAAAAAAAAAAAAAAAAAAAAAAGACTGCTCACAGTCTGTATGGAAAGCCAGCTAAAATAGCAGTCATGTTTGTTATCACATTTGGCCGATTATCTGGCAGTTTATCTTCACCATAAGGGGATGGTGAAGATAAACTGCCAGAGAAATGTCATTTAGTGTCATCTATTACTCAAACCATCAATACACAGCTGTAAATTAGCAATGTACAATTTATTACAAAGTAACATGGCCACTAAATCTTTTGCAAATAGCCTTTTCATTATTATGTAAAATGTATAAAAAAAAAACTTTGAAACTTACATTCCAAAGAATTATTCATCGAGCTATCTGGAAAAAAAGAGAAATACTTTCAATCAGGTCCAGTTAATCAATCCACAACTTCACATTTCGAAAGAAAGTAGTATCTTTAAATAGTACCGTTTACATACAGTAAGTATAGTAAAACTTAAATTTTAAGTTTTTGAGGTCCACTTCTGATGATCTTGTCAGATGAGGCAAGATAGTTTTTTTCTTCCTCTTCTTTTGGCTGCACCCATTTAGGGGTCGCCACAGTGGATCATCCGTTTCCAATTCTTTCGGTCCTCTGCATCTTCCTCCTTAAAACTGACCACCTGCATGTCCTCATTCACCATGTCCATAAACCTCCTCTTTGCTCTTCCTCTTTCCTTTTAATTAGATATGTGTATTGCCCCTAAATGTGACTGTGTAACGTATGTGCTCTAGCATGCACCGTAACACTGGATAGGATAATGGCTCAGTGGATGAATGCATGGATGGATGAATGGATGTGGTTTTGAAATTACCTTTATGCTATAACTGGAAAGACATCTGCAAATACTTAATAGTAAAAAAAAAAATAGTAATTGAAAGATAAATCTGATCTCACTCTGTCTGGTATTACCTCTTGTGTCCTCAGGAATGACAATAGGGGGGGCAAGGTCAGGCAGCTCTTCTTCACCTGCTTGCAGCCCAGTGCCCCGGAGCCGATTCAAGTCCAAAAAATCAGGCACATCCACTGAAACATCTATGCAAACAAAACAGCAGAACATTTATTACATAAAGCACTCACAAAGGAATTAAATTCTTGATCTTGTTTGAAATGGCACAAACAAAAATCCACAGAACTGTGAGTAGACTAGCTGAAGCACAGAGCCACAGTGCCCTCTGCAGGACCTTCTCTCAGCCTCTGGCAAAAATAAGAAATCACCACACTAGAGGGTGGTCAGCCACCTTTTTTACTTTGTGAATAAACAAATCTGTGACACAAACCAACTTTTCCTGCTGGCAATGTGAAACACCTACAATAATCAAATTTAAACTTTTTATTAATTGCATTTTTTTCCCAGATCAAGGAGAGGAAATCATGGAATCCAAACTGTTTGCTCAACATGTCATTGGGCTGACATGTCTTTCCTGGAGAACTTCTTTAACACTCTCTACTCGGAGCAAGAAGCATTATTGTAGGGTGGTGGTAGTCTAATGGTAGGGTACTTGCCTACAGACCTATAGATCAAGATGCCACAGGTTCAAATCCCACCTGGACATGGAAGTCACTCTGGATAAGAGCGTCTGCTAAATGCCGCAAATGTAAATGTAAATTGTCCTGAAAAATTAATTAATCAGATAATCCTGTTTTCTTTCAGTGAATTGAGAAGTGTCCAAAAGTCTACAACTGTACATTGACTGTTAAAGTAATTACAGCCGTATCCCCTTCGTCTTCATTGTTATGTTTCATTAGAAAGGCATCAGACAATTCCAGCGTTTCTTGGCCAATGCAGATTAGTGACCCATCACTTAATGTCACTTTCATCCAGTTCTCCACACTCTATGATAACGATTTTTAAGTTACTCTAACCTTATTTTAGTCCTGATTTTCCCTCAAAAATTCTGTATATTCCATTTTATTAATTACATTTCTTACAGTTCTATCAAAGACTCTGGCTCCTGCTTCTGATTATTTGTTTTGCATTTGTTTTGTTGTGCATTTTCTATCTGAATGCTCTGTTGTCCTCCATAATTTACCCTTATGAGAGTGAAAGTGAAAAGTGAAAGAGACTGTTCTTGTCATTGTGAAATGCAGCACAGCACAGCGAAATTCAACCTCTGCGTTTCACCCATACACACATGTGCAGCAGTGGGCAGCTATTGAAAGCACCCAGGGAGCAGTGACGGGACAGTACCTTGCACAAGGGTACCTCAGGGCAACCTGCTGGTGATGGAATCAAACCCACAATCTTCCCTAACCACTAGGCCACTGCTGCCCTGTATTATTATGTATTCCTTATATAACTTTCCTGTCTTGTTTATTCTTGCACCATCTTTTAGAGACAATTGGGGCAGCAGTGGTATAGTGGTTAGGGAGCCCCAGTATCAGAAGTTTATGCGTTCAAATCCCAGACCAGTAGGTTGTCTTGAGGTACCCATGAGCAAGGTACCATCCACAGCACTGCTCCCTAGTCGCTGAATATAGCCGTCTCCTGCTGCACGGAGTGTATGGGTTAAATGCAGAGAATGCATTTTGTTGCGGTTCACTGTGTGCTGTGCTTTGTTTCACAATGGCAAACAGTCACTTAAAAAAAAAAAAAAAAAAAAAACTTACTGGAAACAACCAACAATATTTTACTTTTTACAATATTTTTTTAATATTTTTCCTTCTTGAAATACTTTTTATAATCCTTTCCTTTATGTCAGCTGACAACTCCATTCTTGGGACAATGTTTCCTTTCAATCATTCTCTTTTTAAGCACCCTTTTTTACATTTACATTTACATTTACGGCATTTAGCAGACGCTCTTATCCAGAGCGACTTCCATGTCCTAATTACAGGGACAGTCCCCCTGGAGCAACTCAGGGTTAAGGGTCTTGCTCAGGGACCCAGTGGTGGTAGTGCTAGAGGTGGGATTCGAACCGGGGACCTCTTGATCCAGAGTTCCGTAGGCAAGTACCCTACCACTAGACCACAGACTTTTTACCACAGACTTATTTGTATTTTTTCCCAATGTCGCTATTTGTTTTAGAAATGTAAATACAAGTTGATTACAAATGTTTTCAGTCACTTGACCTGGGAAAAATATGGCATCAGTTAAAAAGAAAAATTTGTTGGAGGTGTGTTTCATTAAGTCAGAATATTAAGCAATATTGGTTTTGGCTCATATATTTATTTGCTAATCAGCAATGAACTAAAAACATGTGGTGGACCATCTTTTAAATTAAGTGAGTCCATCAGTTTTACTGGGGTTGTAGTGAAAAAGTGGGGCAAACCAAGTCTCTTCAACATGTTGTATTGCTCAAGCTCCTTTTGAAGCATGTGATGGGTCTGAATTGCACAACAGACTGCGTGATAGACAGACACAAATGCCAACCATTATGTAACAGAAACACTGACTGATCTTTTAGTGAGGGACTCAAGAGATACGAGGCCCACAAAGGTGAATGGGATAAAGGGAAATTTTTACAGATTAAGTTTTTTTAAAAAGAGGAAAAATGTTTGGTTCTCTTACTGGGTGAAGAGTTTGAGAGGTTAATGCACCTTTCTAGTTTTTTCTAGTCAAAAAAGAAAAGAAAATAAAAAAAAAAAAAAGAAAAAGGAAAAACAAGGAAAATAAATGATACTCACCTAACTTTTTTGGAACCCAATCCACTCCAAAGGTGAACTTTTTAAGATGTAAAACCATGTAGTCAGGAAAAGATGCAAATCGAGAAGTCCTACACAGAAAGATAATTTGGTGGGACAAGTTTACTTACTTCAACGACACTTCAAAAATAATGAATGCTTGAGCTTATTACACAAATATAAGCTGTTATTACTGAATAAATGTTGAAGGGTGTTGCATATTGCATAGGTATGCCTGCATATTTATTAAATGAATGTAGGTCTGTGTGCCCAACTGAGAGCTGTCCCGAATGTCACACACATTTTATCATTCAAAAGCGTGATGTTTGTGGCTCCATAGCTGCTTTGCATGATGACACATTTATGAGAGCTCAGACTTTGACCGTGTTTGTCCACAAGAGACTAAGATGTTTTATATGAGATCTGAAACTTGATTATGTGGCCTGAGGGTGTTCTAAAATGTAGATCTGCCTACCACAATGGTACAGAGTGCCCTACACCCCTTACTGTGCAGCTCAACATTTGGTTTGCATGAAATAAATCAATAAATGAACAACAGGATTAGAGGTGGTTAGCGGTAAATAGGTTTTTATCGTCACTGAGCATTGTTACCATGGTAATTCATTCTACTGTTACAGGCCTAAATGAAAGACAAATGTAGAAATCGTCTTCTTTCTATTCTTTAAAACAGACATCTGTGTGCCTAAGCATTAATGTTCCATCAGTGCACTGTTGACTGATCTTTAGTCAGTGATACCATCCGAGGCTTAGGACCAGAACCTTGCTTACTTCACTCCAGCCGACTTGGCCTGCAGTGCAGAACTCCAGAAGTCTGGAACATTCTCAGGCTCTGTGAAGGCCTGCAGGCAGGCAGTGAAGGGGACCCGGGCTCTCACCGGCTCTGGAGGTGCTCGCATGTTCTCCTTAGCATCCTTCCACTTAGCCTCATACACTATTAGTTCTTCTGCAAAAACAAGGGAAAAATAAGAAATAAAAAAAACAACAACAACAGCAGAGCTTAATAAGCCCTACCTAATCACGAAATATTTCTGTACTACAACAGCACTTATAAGAATAACACAAAATTAAAATGTGAGTTAAAATGCTTTACCATACCCAATAAAGTTACTGTTTCCAAGTCAAAGTTTTCCTACAAAAGCAACAATAATACACAGAGAACTGCTGGCAGCAGAAGGGGAGCAGAATGTATGCTGCTCTCTAAACCGGGAAGGATTATTACAAAAATACTGTAGAATGTATTACCTCTGTTGGTGGCAGCCTCTATTGGCACAGGAAGTTGCATAAGGTAGTCCACTCTTTGTGTGTAGCGCACCTTCTGTGTCTGACAACACTGTACACGCTCCTCTACAATGAACCGGAACACATCGCTGGGGTTCTCTGATCCAGCACTATTCCTCTGCAAACCATACAGTAAAAACAAGCTCTTTTCTGTTAATTTCACTCATAATAACAATCTAGTCTGCTCATTTGAGCACACTTCATAGCCTTCAGTGTTATAAATACTGCTGTGTTTAGTCCCCTCATATTTCCACTTGATCCCACTGCTTACTAATCAGTAATAAATATTTTAAATTAGTAAATTTTGCCCATGACAGTTTACAGTTGGCACTTAAACACCTAAAGAAATATTTATCACATGCTTGTACATGTTCAGAAACATGTGATGTCTCTTCAAATTCTGACCTTATTCTGAAGGCATAACAAGTACAGCTTTAATTAAAGTTCAGTGAGGCCATCTTGCAAGGAGCTGCAGCAGTCTCTCTATTCTGAGGCCTTACAAAAATACACCAGCTATATTTCTCCGCTAACAGCACTGAAATACCAGCGCTGAATGGCCAGATAGCAGGCATAAGGGCAGTATAAGGGCCTCTCACTGTTCAGCACTCCACAAATAAATCAGGCAGTGCTTCTTAGCAACAACAGAAAACTCAGCTCTGCTTTGACCATGCCGGGTTGACCCTCAAAGGATTTTATTCATTATAAGGAGACTCCCAGCCCATGAGAGTACAATTAATCACAGTATGTAGATCTCAATATGTTCTGTCAATTTGATAATCTTCTCAAGATGTTAATGTGTTTTGAAGCTTCATGGCTGCAACATTATCTGTTTTCCTGGTCACTAAAAAGTTATGGGGCAGTGGGTTCAATTCTGGACACGGCTCATACAGACGAGGTAAATAGGAAGCATTATCTAGCCTGTGTAACTGATAGGGAGGTTCTAAATTTAACTCGGTTGAGAAAGTCACTTCAGAGCACAAGTGTATGTCTGGCAGTGCTGGGAGAAGGAATGCTGCTCAGAAGTGTCTTCTAAAACAAGAGCCAAGAGACAGAAAGCGTTCACCAACTTCAGACAAGCCCTGGAAACTCCTACATAGTTTCAGCCCACAGAAACTGTGAAAAGAGGTATTTTACATTTGAAAAATTATATTAATAATCTCCCCATCTGCTTGTTTGAGAAAGCTTTATAAAATTAATGCCATAAAACTGGTTTTTAAACAACAGTCTCTTCTAAAATCCCGCAGATGGTAGTTTAAAGACTTTAAGCCAGCAATGCTCTACTTATCTACAAGAATGCTTATAAAAAGAACAAGGTCATACCTCTACCAGGTTGATGAAATGTAACAAGAATTCTTGGGCATCCTGTTGTCGGTTTGAGGAGAATTCTGGGTGGCCCTTGCTAACCAGAGCTTTGAACATCTTAGGAGAAATCCCTCTTTGCTGCTGCTACAAGGGAAACAGCATGTTACACATAGAGGGAGAGGCTCTTTAGTTGACTACAATAGAACTCTTTCAGTTCGTCTTTCGCTTTTCTTCCGAGATGATGCCAATGAAAAGTAAATCCCAATCAAGGAATTAGCTCTCTCCACTATAAAAGCACCAGTAAAGAAACACAGCCAGTAAAGAAATGCAGTTGTCGTAAATAACACCTGCCCAAAACCTCATCAGACATTCATCAGACTTTATCATCCAAACAGGGTTGGTGATTTTGATGTGCTCCTGTACTTCTTGAAAGCATTCCATGTTTCATAAGATTAAAATATTCTCTCTATTCACACTTTATTCACTTATTGTGACAGTTTCCGTCCTGATCATTCATATGTCTCAAGAGATTTTTATTTTTAAGAAAATGCAAGCCCAAGTCTCCATGATTTTGCTTGCAAAGCAGATGAATTAACATTGAGAACTGTGAGATCGCAATTTTTTTTTTCATTTAAACATTGACATAAATAACAAAGTGTTTTAAAGCACTATGTACAGGTCGCTATTATAATTTAAGAAGATTTAAGCAGATAACTTTGACCATACAAACGCCTTTGTACAAAAATGTCAGTTTTCTTATTCATTCCCTTATATTTTATGTTCAGACCAATGATAGGTGGAAATGCACAACCCAACAAAGGCCTTTGTACAAACTTTTGGAGTCCATCAAATCTTTAGTCGATACTATCATTAAAGCAAAAATATATGTACCAAATTATCATTTTTGACTTAAACTACTATGCTGATATCATTTAGAATGAAATATTTTGAATAAAATAATTAAAAACTGTGGCTTTTTCATTAGTATTATCAGGCTATTGGACTGCAAATAGAAACACTGATATGAGAAAGTAAGATTAGTTGGAACCCTGCACAAGCAGATAAGCCCTATCCTGTCAAAAGGTCTCTACTAATACTAATTTTCAACCCCATCAATTCCAATGTTCAAGCCAAACATCAAGCAAGACAATTCAGTTCAACAGACAATTAAATACCTTGTATTCTTCTTTCATCACCTGTTCAATGAGTTCTGATTTGATTGGAGGTTTGGAATACTGGCCTGAAAGAAGCCCATGACCCAGTTTTGCCCTGGATATAGACACAAACAAAGTATCCAAAACACCGTGTCAAATGCCTGGGCCATACACATGAATAACAGTGAGAGGCCAGAACTAGTCATGAGGTGCACACTGTCAAGTCACTTGTATGTTCGGTACTCATACTTTGTATCTAGAGGTGCACTTTGTAATTAGAATAACAAACTGTTGTTAATCTGTTTGCCTGCATCATTTGTTAGCTAGCCCCCTTTATCCCATTCATCAACGGTGACAGGACCATCAGGGAGCAGGTATTATTGGGGGGGGGTGTCACTCTGAGCTCAGCAGTCACTCTCACATAGCCATGCCACATTTATGTTTGTTTATCTTTGAAGTATCAAAGATTGCATGTGTGCGTGTGTGTGTGTGTGTGTGTGTGTGTGTATACACAGAGTATAACACACAGAAGTCCTGTTGGTGCTTTACTTGGATGGGTCAAAGAGGGTTGAGTAACAGATCTACATAACTTTAACTGTCTTTAAAAAGCATACAAAATAGATAATGAAATGGCTTTTCAGTGGCTAACTCCATAAATAGTAAAAATGTACTTAGCACCATGCATCTCTGCTGTTTAAAAATACACACAATGCATGCTAGTATCCTCTTTGGATGGAAAAGAAACCTTTTTAAATCGCTGTATTAGCAGCTTTTTGGTTACTTACATCTGGGTGCTGAAGTCTTGGGTAGGATCAAGTGGTGAGTAGTCAAATATTCTTTGAAGATTACCTACATACCTAGGAACCAACAGGAAAATCTCTTTAAAAAAAATAAACACATGACTAATCTGAAGTTCTATAGAATAAAACACAGAGCAGTGTCTAGGCACCTTCATGATGCCTCTTAATGTATATAAAGATTAATACTTTTTTCATAATAGGGAATTTTTACAGTAAGAATACACAGTAAGAAAAGCAGAATGTCAAACAAGAAGAAATGGAAGAGGCTGTAAGCACTTACGCTCTCTGGAACTCTGGGATGCTGAAGAGGACTTGCATAGTGGTGCTGAGGTAGCAGCTGTTGCCCATGTTTTTGATGCCTGTATACCCTGAACCATAGACCGGCTTTAGCTTTAGTCCAGACTCCTGAATCACCTCCCACTCACTGGCTCGTGATTGCATGTGATTATCTGTGTGGTGTCCATTCTCTGTCTGTGTAATATCACCATAGAATTTCAGGTCAGAACAACAGATCATAAAAAAGATTATGGGCATTGTTGGAACAACACACCAATTTCTAAATTAATGTCAAAACGCACCCTTTGCATTTTTAGCATGTCTATTCCAAAGTGCGACAAGTGTTCTGCGATGTGAGGGTCAAGTACTGCTTCCTCTTCATCAAAGGAATAAACATCTGAAAAAAGTGAATGATAAATATAAAGCCTTTCTTAAAACATAAAACATTGTCCAGTACATTGCAATGTACTGGACAAGGACACATGCTTTTGACAAACCGAATACAAATACAAGAGTTTTTAAATGTGATGACACAAAGTATAACAGTATATAACAATACAGTATACGAGCACTATAATGATATGTATTGTTAATTTGAAAAATTGTATCACTTATAGCAGTGCATACAGAACAACATCAGTGTTTGAATACTAAAAGCAGCATATTTCATTAAAGCGTCAGCATAATAAGTCCTGCTTAATTGGATTCAGTGCCATGTAATGAGTCAAAGTTACTGAATTTGCTTTTATTTTATTACATTTAATGCTTGTTCCAACTTATCAAACCACTGTATTAAAAAAAAGCATAGTGTCATCGTTCCATATATAACGTATGATGAATATGTCTGTATTCTGATGTTATATGTTTGAAAGGCCAACCATAGAAATACAAGAGTTTTGAAGTTGCAATTCCAAATATTGTTTGTTTTTTTTTTCCTGCAGTCTGACCTGAAGTACTCACCTGCACCATCTGGGGTGATGGTATCTAGTTTAACTGCCAGAGGAAATTTGGTTTCTTTGTAGTGCTCGAGGGCATGCCCGTTCCCCCCACTTCCATCAAAGAACCATTTCCCACAGAGTACAGAGCCATCTGTCAAATTCAGCCACAGGTTCTCTCTCATTTCGCACTTGGTACATTTCCAGCCACTGAAGTCAGCAAACACAAGAAAGACACAAAGAGAGACTAGAGACTAGAGGCTGCACATGACAAAAAGTATAAAGAATATTCCCTCTGAAGATAAAAGAGACAACTCTAACATTTGGCCAAAAACATTATTCAGAGGCGATGAAAAAGAATTAGGTAAATATAGGTAGAACCCGTTACACACTGAAGTGTCAATATCATCCATGCCCAGAACAAGCTAGTGTATCAACTTTAAGGGGCTCTCTGTATTACCCCAACATTATCAGCAGATCGTCAGCAAGGAAATCTGACTCTGGACTACCATGAGACTAACCTGGGAGGAATTCGAACCCCATTCTCTTGTTGTCTGAGACTTCTGGCATGTTTGGACACTTGAAGCTCCTCTTCCCAAGAGTCTGCCTCCTGCTTTTTGTAAGCAGAGCCAGCATTTAGCACAGCATCACATGCAATGGTCACCTAAATGGGAAAGATGTACACATTCACATTAGACAGAAATATCTTATTAACAGCCCCAAAAGCCATAGTAGTCTAAATAGTAGACTCTAATGCAGACAAAGAATGTGACAACCAAAAAGACTCAAAGCCATGCCTCAATCCTGATTAGCCAAGACTCAACACTAGCCAGACAGAGTGAAACAATACTCTATAAAAAATTAAGCATACACTTCATGCATATGCCCAGCCCTAGAAGCTTACATGTGACATTAACGTGAAGAAGATATGTCCATAAAGCTTTCATAGAGCAAGCTTTAGCCAGGTGTAATGCACACAATCAGATCTGGCTCCAGAGTTGGACAGACAGAATCTTAGTTTCCATATAGGCCAAATGTCCCACTGAAACATTAAACACTGTTCACACACTACATCAAGCAACCTTAATCCAAAAAGTGAAAAAAAAAAAATTTCCTCTAACAAAAATGTCCCCCTCCCCACCCCGAGGGAATAGAATGTAGAAAAATTAACCTTTACATGAAACTAAAACTGAGTATTACATGAAACAGTGCTTTACCCCAAACAATTAAAATGGAAATAGAAATAAAACACTGCTTAGAAAAACAACATTTTTCTGTGAACTGTCTGGCTGTGGGCCTTAATGTGCATGCCTGACTGACATCCCTCAGTCCAACAAACACCGCCTACTAATTCACTGAAGCAGAACTAAACACAAAAGCACACAGTAAAGCAGGCGGAAGAGTAAAATGGGTACTACATATTCAGATCAAGTTTTAAACTGCCTCTTTCCTTGAATCATGAAAAACATTATCCAGTTTTATATGACTCAACTGCTAGATGTGCATCCATTGAATCCATGGATTTTACATTTGAAGAAACATCATTAACTAGACTGGTAGTTCGGTTATGCTCACCAGGTAGGTTTTTACCTCAGTCATTGCTTTACTGACTTGATCACTTGATTTTAAGATGAATGGCTGGGGCTAATCAGATGATCCTTGTGAGTGGTCAAGATTCTGCTTAGATAAGTACAACCCAAGATAACTACCCAGTTTTCATAGAAAGAAGAGATTTTTGGCAAAGTTTTGGCCTTTGGGGGCATATGGAAGTTATTTACACTGTAAATTTTACAGGACAGATATAGGTTCACTGTCTTAAAAGAGTCTGTCCTTTAAATCAAAGCTTTCAAGGATTCATAAAGAGACCCAACAACAATAACTCACTTAAATCACAAAAAGTGAGTGTGGCATAATGTAATGACCACTTTTTTTTTTTTTTCTTTTTTAAATAAATGTTTGATTGATTGCTATGTTCCACAAATCTTTTCAATAAGTTACCGTATAGAAAGAGAGCCCTTATGGAAAAAGAGAACGTAAAGAGCAATCCCTGACAAACAAGCCAAGTGTTAAGCTGAAACTGTAATGTTTTTGACCCAAAGATCTACAGTCCACCAACTTTCAAACAAGTGGAAATATTCTCCTGTTCCTATTTTACATTCATGAAACCCACCGGAGTGGTAATAACTCACTGATCCTATAATCAAGCGGGAAAAAAACAACAAAAAAAAAACAAAAACAAAAACAAAAAAAACTGTTCATCTGTTTGCTAACTGTAATGAGACCTATGGCCTGAGACAAAGGTAGAGTAGAATTTTTTCAAATTGAAGTTAAAATACTAGTACTAGAGAGCTTTGGGTTGAAGCACATTACAGCATTGTTTCAAATCAGAACGAAGTCAAACCTTTGGCATGCATTGCATACACGTGACATGCTCATACACTCTCACTAACCAGTGCA
This sequence comes from Hepsetus odoe, assembly GCA_017165825.1. Classification (NCBI taxonomy): domain Eukaryota; kingdom Metazoa; phylum Chordata; class Actinopteri; order Characiformes; family Hepsetidae; genus Hepsetus; species Hepsetus odoe. The sequence goes on along the minus strand of CM029366.1, from coordinate 17,063,381 downwards.
GGCAACTCCTCAATATTTGGTAAAGGGATCTCATAGTGGTCTGGGAATATGACAAGCTTGGCTTCATCTTCATATTCATAATCATCCCCGTTAAAATCACGGTTAAGTTCTAAATCTTAAAAAAGGAGATATAAGAGGTGATCAGACAGGTAAATGAAAGCATTACTGCCTTTAAATCTTTACAGTGGAGACATTATTTCCATAGTATTGTAAAAGAGCAATAAAAACAAAGAAGAGCAATAATAAAAAACCAGGAGTACTTTAAAGATTCACCAAAATACTAAGGAATTAAATTTGAATTTTTTGAGTCTTTCCATATGCCTTGATGAAGCTATGCACACTCTTCTTTCTCTTAGGCAGCAGGTATATGTTGAGATTTTGATATGTCTTTTTTTTTATATTTATAATAATAAAGATTTTTTAATATGCCTAGTTTTTATAAATAAATTCCATCATAAGCATCCCAATTTTTTTGTACTTAAAATAACTCAGTTGTGCTTCTAATAAATCACACACTTTTGCCATTTTAGCATCTTCAGATTATTAAAAGGTCTTTAGCCGTAAATTCTATCAAGTGCATCGAAAGTGCACACAGGCCTTCTACATTGTGTGCACAATTATGAGGCAAGTGGAGGCAAGGGGAATATTTTGACCATATAATTATTTTTATGCATATATCCCAACTCCAAGCTATATAAACTTGAATGCTAATTGCATTTAAGCAGATCAGGTGATGTGTAATTATGTAATGAGAGGGTGTGGCCTGAGGAGATCAGCACCCTGCATTAAGGTATGCAGAATTATTAGGCAGCTTCTTTTCCTCCTCAGGCAAAATGGGCCAAAAAAGAGAAATCACTGACTCTGAAAGTCAAGGTCTTTCAGCACTCTTTTGCAAAAATACTGAAGCTTGACCACAGACCCATCAAATGGTTTGTTACAAATAGTCAACAGGGTCCCAAGAAACATGTTGAGAAAAGAAGACCAGAACTGCAATCTACCTGGTGTGTCCAGAAGTACAAGGTGTTCAGTGCTCAGAGACGTGGCCAAGATAAAGAAGACTGAAACCCAACCACCACCACTGAACAGGACACATTGGTTGGAACGTCAACAGTGGGCCAAGAAATACCTCAAGACAGATTTTTTCAAAGGTTTCATGGAGATGAGAGTGATCTTGACAGACCGGATGGATGGGCCCATGGCTGGATCAGTAATGGACATAGAGCTCCACTTCCACTCCGATGCCAGCAAGGTGGAGGTGGGGTACTGGTATGGGCTGCTGCTATTAAAGATGAGCTAGTTTGACCTTTTCGGGTTGAAGATGAACTCCCAAAAGGAAAAAAATCAACCCCCAAACCCACTGCCAGTTTTTGAAGACACGCTCTTCAAGTTCAGGAAAAAGTCTGCATGTTTTAAGAAGACCATGATTTTTATGCAGGAATCATGCATACTTAATGATCCATCATATGCATGGAAGTTCTCCACTGCATGGCTCATAAAGGCCTTAAAGATGAAAGAATAATGACACGGCCCCCTTCCTCACCTGACCAGAACCCTATTGAGAACTTGAGGGGGTTTCTTAAATGGGAGATTTACAGGGAATGTCCTGCTCTCTGAACAGTGTTTGAGAGTCTGTGGTTACTGCTGCACAAAAAGTTGATCGTCAACCAATCAAGAGACTGACAGACTTACAGCTTCTAACTATGGAAAAGACAAGTAGCTATATTTGTCACCTTTTTTGAAATGTCAGAAATGTTTATTTGTAAATTTTGAGTTGTTTGTTTATTATCATCCCTGCGATGGGCTGGCGACCAGGGTGCGTCCCCCGTCCTTCGCCCTGTGTGCGCTGGGTTGGACTCCAGCACTCCCCTGCGACCCCGTTTGGGACAAGCGGCAGAAAATGGATGGATGGATGTTTATTATCAATTTAAACGATGAACATAAACAAGTGAGATGGGAAAAATGTTCATCTAGTTGCCTAATAATTGTGCACACACACACATGTATTCCCTTGAGAATGTTTACACTCACATTTCTTTTAGAAAACATTCAGGTTTCAGGGTTATTAACATTTTGGATTGACTGATAGCACTGGGTTTGTTCCATATTAAAATTAATCCTCAAAATACTCACTTGCCTAACAACTGTGCACACAGTGCAGATTGGCACAATGGAGAACTACACTCTGTTCCTAAAACCATCTTTCATGGTGCAAATGCTGGCTGAAGGGGTGAAGAGTATGTTTTCAGTATCTTTAATACATACTTAGAATTCAATTGTGTCTTATTGTGTTATTGTCATATTTTTAATATGCACAATACACACCACAGACAACTGTTCATGTAAATATTTCAATTATAGAAAGGTACAAATACACCCCTTTTATCCTGAAAAATAAATGAACCGTTTCACAAAAAATTCAATACTGAACTTTAGTGAAGGCATGAGGAAAGTGGCTTTTAAAAATGTTCAGTAGCCCCAAGACTGAGTGAAGAGGACATGTGTCAATCGCTTGAAGCACCATTAGAGTTAATAAAACCCACCTGGCCCCAGCAGCATACGTCATCCCTCCAACAGCAGAAGCGTGTCAGCCATGAGTTTTGATAGGCCACAGCAGCTGATGGGGGAGCAGGGACTGGCCCGCCAGCCCACTGTAAACTAACCCTCCTCAACAGTGGATTAGGCCACAGTGAGCATGTGGCACTTTAGATTTAGAACAGTTACTAACTGCATATAAAGATGAATTAACTAAATTTAGCCCCATCAGGGGAGGACAGAGGTAACTGATCAAGTGTCACTTTAAAGCATCCATCTCTGTTATTAAGTTTGTAATTATTTTTTGTACTCTCCTTCTTCTTCTTCTGCAGTCTTACCTAAAAATACTTTTCCGTTCCGTCTTCTCGGCACAGCACCTCCAGCGGCACCTGTGGCTTTCTGAGACAAACAACAACAGTTTATTTTTAACACCGAACAAGACACAGTTCACAAACAAAAGCATTCTCTTTGAGGCTTCCTGACTATATAACTATATAGAAACTATAGAAAATCAGGACCCAAAAAATGTAAGTGACTAATCCAGCACTAATAACATAGAACCACTTGAAAAGCTTTTGTGAGAACAGCAGGAGGATTAGGGTAAGGAATGTAAGGGTAAGTCTGATGATTTTTTTAACGGTGGGGAAACTCCTGTTAACTGTGCTCTGGTCAGAAACACCAAAAGACAGCAAACTGTTGACCTGATCCTCAAGCAAGTGATCTGATTTGAAAACAGCAGATGCCGGAGACAGAGCTGTAGCCAGCTGTTTCTGAACATATCCCGACATGGAAATAGCCCCCCTAAATGATGACTACAGACAAGTGACCCGAGGTCAAGCAGAACTAAGCCAAAATAGTTAAGGGAAGTAATTTCCATTTAAATGAATGCTTGTTGTCTCAATATAAATTGGCTTTTTTGAAATAAGAAAAAAAAGAAAAAAAAAAAAAAAGACTTCAAATTTAGATTTAGGATTTAGATTTAAAATAGTAAAGATTTCTAATTATCTTTAGTAGCAACATGTTGTAATTGAAGTAATATACCAGTAGTATAAACTTAGATTAATAGCTGTTCAAATCAGTCAAAGAGCAGATTTAGTTTGCAGACTTTCAAGGTCGTCAAAAATGTAGGTAACATTTTATTCCCATATTATTCAACTGTAAAAAATTTTAAAGCCATAGTAGTTGAGCCTATTTTTAGAAAAACTGATTTTTTTATTGATCAAGTCATTGATCAGGCACTTTATTAGGAAATGATATAGTATTAAGAACAATATAACAATATTGCTTTCTTTGTTCCCCTGTGAATAAGTAAATATAATAAGTTTCAAAAACATGATCCATAACGACTGATGACTATCAGCTATGAACTGTAAATGGTCGAGCCACTGAAAATTTATTATATATATTTGCCCTGCTTAAATTTTGACAAGATTAGAGCCTGAACTAGCGAATTTCAACAGAAAACATGGTCATATTCAGAAAAAATAAAACAAAAATTATCCTAAACCTAATCTACTACTTTTAATCTAAAAATAACATGTCATAACATACAAAAATGATGAAATACACTTCTGTTTTTCTTGTCTGATACACTTTGAGTGCATATATACACTTCATATTTACAAACCCAACATCTGAACATAAATAAATCACCTATAGACAAAGATTACAAATAAAATGAATACAGAAGAACTGGACAAAAATGATCTATTGGTCTTTTTTGTGTTTTATTGGTTACAATGTTCAAATGTGTTACACTATAGTTTCCCAGAGGCTGGGCTCAACTACTACCTAATAGTAAGCAGATACATTCATAAATCTATATGCTTTCCCATCTTTTTAATTCTCTTCTGTCGAATTCAGCTACTTAACTGCTTTGTTGTTCCCCTGCCTCTCACTTCAGCGTTTAGTGTTTTATTTTAGACCAAAAGCTGCTCAAAAAGAGAAGAAAAGCCAGTGATAAACGTCAAATCTTCAGCTGATAGATGTTGCGAACATGAACACATTTCACTGCAGCTCCATAACGAGCTCATACTCTAAACAGAATTTAGTTATTTCTTTAGTTGTTGTTGTTTCATATCCATCAGAAACTACAGGTACTTCAGTTGTCACCAACAACTAAAGAAAAAACTAAATTCTGTTTGAGTATGAATATGTTCATAGCATGGTTAGGGTTATTACTACTCAAGTGTTGGGCTTTCCCAACATTAGCAATAAGAAAACAGAGGAAGCATGGAGATTTAGCAGGGTTCCTATCCATGGCTGGATATCTTTCCTATTTCTACATGTTCCAAAGTTCAAAGCACTTGAAATCACTAGACAGATATACTTCTGCACGGGTTCAACTTCTAAAGAAACAGGCCACCCAAAAACAAAACATATAAGAGGAAAAGACCAGTCATTCAACTCACCTCTTTAACATGGCGTTTTAAGTGCATGTACACGCTCTGTCCGGTTTTACGGTAGTGTCGCTCCACATGTTCTCTTCCGAAGCCCAGGAATGTGTTCATACACACATAGAGCCCACCTTCAGACTCCTAAATGAGAGAAAAGAGCAGACACACGATTACAAAACAGCAATGACAACATACTAGCAGCAGTATAACCTAATACAACACAACAGAATATAATGAATAATACCAAAGCACATCCAAGTTGAGGAACACCAGTCATTTGCTCAAAAAACAGAAAAAACATTTCAAAAAGACACGCTGGTCACAACATGAAAAGACCTGAAGCACAGGATTCATTAAGGTATTAAATTAGAACGTCTACCCTTCTGAGGAGCCTCTAGAACAGGACAGACACTGGAAGTGGTTTAACTGGGGGCCTAAAATACAGAACAGCAAAAAAAAAAAAGAACCGCAGCGAATTATGAAAGATTCTGCTGCACAAAAAGTCCTGCTGAAAACTGGTTATTCCCCTCCCAGATAAAAGATGATGCTATAATTTTAAAATACTGCTATAAGTCTACACTTCATATATTAAAGAATGCCTGACAAAATACACACCTAATCGAGCTTTAAGACCAGCGAATGATGTTTGAATAAAATGTAAATGTTTGAATAAAAATTCTTAAAATGAAGCATAAAAGGAATGGAGAAGCAGCCTTCAGATTTTATGTCCCAAAACTTTGGCACACAATATCAGTGGTTATTTGTCAGGCATCTACAGTTATTTAAAAAATAAAATAAAATAATAAAAAACAGCAAAAACATATTACATAAACATAAGTATTGTTGTCTTATTCTTTGGCCATTACACCAGTTCAAAATATGGTAACATGTAAATCACTTTTGCATTTAACTGTATGTATATTAAGTTTATTATTATTATTATTATTATCATCAACTCTGAAACTCTAAACTTCAGCATGGCCCAAACGGTGTAGGGAACCCAGCCCAACACTCCTGGAAAAACCTCTCAATAGCCCCTGGTGACACACGAGCTTGAACAGCCAGGAGGTAAAAATAGTGTGACATGAGCTCCAAAAAGCTGAGTCACCTTTAAAACTGTTGTAGTTGAGGGACAGACTGAAGCAACATGTCCCACAAAGTGCAGTCCGTTTCCTGACCCCAGATCAGAGATCAGGCCGTCACACAAGGGGCCTGATAAGCCTCTCTGACCTGGGATCAGATTATAAAGCACATGCCCATCCTCTCTCGCAGCTTCTTTGGCAGTGTCTGTTTGGACCAAATGCTCTCATGAGTGGTCTGTTTGGGACACAAAATATCTGTGGTGCAGGAGCTGCCGTGAGAGGAAACGGCTGGAGAGCGGGCGCAGCGGCGAGGTGTAGAGGTTAGAGGGGATGTTTGGTGTCATGACAGACTGGGGGGAATGGTGGCCGACACGCAGCACAGTGGCACAGCAAGAGCACATGCAGCGACAGGGAACAGGCAGGCTTACTCACAGGAGAGTCGAAAGAAAAGGCGCACTCGCTCTTATAAACTCTGTCTCCGGATCTCGGCACCCTTATTGTCGGCATGTAGGGGACCAGCAGCTCTCCCAGGTCTGTAGCCATCTTTGCATTCCTGCTGCACCACACTGTCACTGAGCGTGAGTGAGACGGAGAGATGAGGGGATTATTTTTAAATCACACAGAGGCGACATGCCCCCCTTCGGCATCAGAGTGGGGGTTCACGACGAAAACAGTGAGGGGCGGGAGGGGGAATGGTCCTTTTGAGAAAGGAGCCAATATTCGTGTCTGGGCCTCCTCGAGCCCTGATTGGCGGAATCCAAAGTTTATGCAAATACGTTTTGGGCGTAGAGGTGTTCCTATTGGCCACTGGAACGGAGGGGCGCTGCGGGCGGGGAATCCCATTGGATAGATAACAAGTCTCTGCTGCGTGTTTACATACTCAGATATGCATGGCGGTCTGCTTTGCTGAAACACAATCACCCTTTATCCCCTTTATGACTTTCGAACAGATTTTAAGATCAAACCTTCCTTTATTTTTAAAAGTAATGCCTGCTTCATAAAAGCGGAGGTAAACTGCATGTATTCTCAATGTAAATCATTTATTTTTTATTTTGATGTCTGAATCCATCATAGCGTGTTAATAATGTAAAGTAATTAGTTGCGTCTGATCAAAAAATTAACTCTGATATAAGCTTTTGTCTTTTTGGCCTTCCTTTGAAAGTACCTTTGAAGTAAGTTTTTTTTTTCTCAAGGCATGACGATTGCACATGCTAAATGGTGTGTGTGTGAGTGTGCCCAGTGATGGACTGGTGACCTGTCCAGGGTGTCTGTGGGAGATGGGATGGGCTCCAGTTCTGAAGCTTCCAGATAAGCACACAGCTGATGTGATGAACAGAATCATGATGTTAAAACATCAACTCCTGAAACAAACAAAATCATCTTCCACACTGTGCGGAGTGCTCATTTTTATGTTCTGTTTATTTTTAGCATTGAAAACATTCCCCCTGCATTACCACCACTGCTGACTGGTTCATCCGTCTTCAGCACAAAGATTTACAGAAAATGATGTAAAAAAAAATTAAATTAAATTAAAAACTTAAAAAAAAATTAAAACTTTTCAGTAAACATGCTAAACAAGTCAGTTTTCTGATGTTGTGTGATATCTGCATGTTTATGCTTTTAATTCAAGTGTTTATTTGATCGTTTCAGTTTAAGGCACTTTTTACTGGGCTCCTGAAAATTTTGTATTTTTTTTTTACTTTTTACTGGGCTGCTGCTAATTTACTGAAAGTGCTCAAGTATAAAAAACCTTTTTTTTTTTAACAGCTTGGAGCAATTAAAAACACTATTTTACTTGATTGAATGCATTTCATGTTTTCTATTTTAAACTTGCTGTTATTCCATGTATTCTATTTTGAATAGTTTCCCCATGTTATTTTTTGTTTATTTTCATGAGGCAAGTGATCTAGCACTTTGTGACACACTCACATTTGGTAGAGTCTAATACTGATGCGCAGTTAAACAAAATACAGTTTTAATAAAACCAACACTTTTTGTATTACACTGTAATATTTATTGATACCAATGGCAAAAAACACTAATATGATTATTTATTATACACTGTATAATGACAATAGCCAGGCCCCAAGTGATGGCCACCGAGCTTAATCATCAGGTGTGGCCAAGTGACCCTGGTGGATCAGACTTTTGTCAAGTGTCTCGACATGGAACCAAGGTCCATCTCCTTTTTCTCTCATGTGTTTACGGACCTCGAGTTGTTTTTGTCTGTGAAAAATGAAAACAAAATGTTGTTATTATCTGATCAACATTTTATGTTATGAATTCAAGCCCACAAGAACAATTTACTTAAAAATATCAGAAGCTAAACCAACAAAACCTCAATGTGTGTGTGTAGACAATTAGATAGGCAGATAGACACGATAATACAAGATTTTGTTTGGCCTCAGATATTTGTCATTTTCAAGCCTTATTCAGGAACAGTCCAGCTAAAGTTCGTAGTAAAGATACTACAAACTCATCCCTTTGTGTTCACGAGACACTGAATATATCTTTAGGCCACTAGATGGTACTACTATATATCCATTATTCACTCTGAAAACAGGAGGTCTAACCCCACAGTTAGTTCAGTAATAATCCTGGTCTTTTCACAAGAATGCTACAGATTTATCAGCACTGCTTCCACTGCTGCTATATCCAGGTAAATTTGTGCACAAATCACAGAAGAGGTGTTACTGAACTGCAGCCTATACCAGGGGTATACTTGCTTATAAGTGCAGAACAGTGTTCATTAAAAACATAAATCAGCATCTTTTTCTGATTGAATACTTCTAAAGCAATTAAAAAGATTTCCTTCCAAAAACACGATCTAGATACTTTGAGCCAGCAACGTTTTGATCCAAGTGGTCTTTGTAATCTTATTTTAAAGACCTATTCCTTCTCCCTTTTCTACTCTCCATCAATTCAACCTATTCTACATCTGCTTTCACGATCATCTTTTATCTCTTTCAACCAGCTGTTTATTACTTAAAATGTATTTCATTACACACATTAAGCCAAAACAATTTTAGACAAAAGATAATCAATACCCATTTAACTTAAAAGTGAAGCTGCTGCATGGTTATCGACTAACCAAAGCGATATTGCAGGCTGATGTGCATGTTAGGTCATCCCATCTTTAAAAAAAAAAAAAAAAAAAAAACCCTGGGTTTCTCCTGTTGTAAATTACATTTAGGCCCCAAGTTAAGGGATAATCATAACGTGAAAAGTGAAAGTGATTGTCCTTGTCATTGCGAGGTCCAAGCACACAGTGATTCACAACAAAGTTGGACCTCTGCATTTAACCCATGCAAACACCCTGCAGCAGTGGGCAGCTATGAAAGCGCCCGGGGAGCAGTGACAGGGAAGGTACCTTGCTCAAGGGTACCTCAGGGCAACCTAATGGTGAGGGAATTGAACCCACAATCTCCTGATCCAGGGCCAACACCCTAACCACTAAGCCACTGCTGCCTTAAAACTGAAAGCATGAAATCTGCATTTTATTATCAATACATGACGGATGCAGTAAAACTGGTTTACACCTTAATTTTGCCTCTTTAACTACATTCTTACTTGTTTCAGTTTATATGAAACTCAGCAGCCTCAGTACATCAGGGAAACCTACTAGTCTGTGAATCGAACCCACAACCTTACAATCATGGGACCTAGTCCCTAACCACTAGGCCACCACTGCCTCTATGTAAATCTCTACATAGTCTTACTCCTGCATAACCTTACTGAGCTCTACCGTTCTAACTCTCCTTCTCACATTGTTGTTTTATGGCACTGGGTGCACAAGATGCAAATCATGGAAATCACTGCAATGGATTGTGGTAGACACTAAATAAATAGATTATACCATTTTTTTTATTTTCCTTTTAATTAAAAAAAATACTGCAGTTCAATTTAGTCATTTGTACAAAAGGTATTTTTTCACAGGGCCAATAAAGATTGACTAATTTGTGCCCAACCAGTAACAGCTTACCTCATCTGAGCCTTCTCAGCCTCAATCTGGATGAGGGCCATCATTTTCTCATAATCCTTCACAGGGCTATCATAGACATACCGAGAAACCCATCGAGTAATGGGATGCTAGGATTAAACAATATGGGGAGTCCATAAGCATCAAGCAAGTATATTCACCTTTACCTCAAATCAGAAAGTCAAGCAATATCACATTTTGAAAATCTTGAAATCCAGAAGAAAGAAAAAATGTTTGTTTGTATATAATGTTTCAATATAATTTATAAAAATATTATACCTTGTGGTACTCCCAGTGCTCTGGTACATAGCCTTCTGGAATCTCTGCCAACTCAGCCTCACCTAAGAGAAAATGAGCAAGTATTTTTAAATTACACACTCATTTAAAGAACACTGAAAAAAGAATGCAGCAAATCTTGCCAAGATATCCCCATGTCAAAACTATCCAAAAGCTTATACTCAAATAACTATGAAATAAAGTATGTCTAATTACCAGTGTCTGGAAAACTTACCTATAAAAACATTGACAAACGTCACAAATATCGCAACAGGGATGCCGGTGAGCAGTATGTAATATTTCTGGTGTAAGAGGAAGAAACATATGGGGGAACTGTATGAACTGAGTGTATAAAGATGTAATGCTACAAGTCTTCTATTTCTAGCTAAAATCTATAAAACAACAATTCTCCAAAACAAAGAACAAACTATTATGATTACAGAGGATCTCTAATAGCCTTAAACATCCAGAATTACCAACACATGCAGAAATCTTCTGTCATAGAAGTCAGTCGGCTTGATGATGAACATTCTCTTTCCATGACTTCCAAAGCGGACAGCAACTGCAAGAAGAGCGTGTTCAGGTAAATTACACAGTCATTTGGGTTTTGCAAAGACAGCTGAGAATAAAACACAACAAAGGGTTAAGACTGAATAAAACCACAAAAACAGAATCGAATCAGCTCGCGTGTCTCCTGTGTGGAGCTTAACAGACAGCAGTTTAAAGAGACAGGAAGGTCAGGAGCGGCAGCAAAACACTGACCAACACTGGGGTTTCTACGGCCAGTGTGCCATTCATACGTATGCTTTATGCTTAATTAATGTTAATCAGCTAGCTAAAATGGTTATAAGAAATAAAGGAGTTAATTTAAAGTATGAAACCAGCAGGATAGCTGAAACTGTAGCGCCCCAATTAGCTTAGCACTAGCAGTGCTCGGAGAGGACAAGGTCATTGACAATAATAAAACACTATAATGATTATGTGACCAAGTTTCAGCAAAATATATGTATTTTTACCTTGCTCTGAGCGAACTACCGCCCTGGAAAGCAGTTGTGTCGTCCGGGTTGCCCGGTTTAAGGGGTTCAACCGGGCTGTGAAGGCAGCGGCCGCCCGTAAAGCACTCAGGACCGCCATCGCTGTTGGTGATGGGTAAAGCAGGACGACGCTGATTGGCTGTCATTTTAATGCAGTTTTTGTTTTTATTTAGGATATCTAACACGTGAAATATTCAGCCCATGTTTATTGTTTGATTAATGTTGGGTTAACAATAGAACACGAGTTTTCTTTAAAAAAAAAAAAAGGTTTACAAAAGATTTATAATTTTACATAAAATAAAAGTCCCTACTTTTTGCATGAGCATCTGCAAAATAAAATCCTCCAATCTCCCATCCAGTAATCAGTGCACCGTGAATTTTAAGATGTTGTATAAATTTTGTTCATTTTTACGCGATTTCTACGCGAATTAGCAGTATTTTGAAAGTTTTAGTTTATTTATGTAATAAATCATTTTCTCTCTCCAATGGAGTGGATCATTCTGCGCTTGGTCATGATGCATTCAGATAGAGCATATCACTAATAAAATAGTTGAACCGAATTAAAAAAAGCTCTTGCCATAATATAGGCGAATTCATAAATATCTTTATAAATGCCTTGGGCTCCAGCACTGAAGAGAAATACTGACTTTGAACGAAATTACACACGGATTGGCCTTGAAATACCTGGCAACCCAGTTGGCGTCGTTGACATTGCTGTTCAAGATGGCGGCGGCCGCTGCATGCCGTCTTTCTGCAGTTTGCAGACAATTTCAGCGTGTTATTAACATTTCATCTCCCATAACAGCTCCCATTTCATCACAGGCCTTGTTCAACTATCGCTCCTGCTTACAGAGGTAATTTCGCCTTTTAAACTACAAGCTCGGGGCTGTAAAAAGGGATGGGCTTTCGTTAGCATGTTAAGACACACTGACCGTCAAGGATTTGAGAGCATCAGCTACATTGTGAGTTTATTAAATCGGTCTCATTCACGTTTCCAGACAAAAGCATGATGTGTTTCGGTTCAGCGCTCCTTGGCACAGTCGACTTCTCCACACATCCTCCAGCAGACAGGGCCTGGAGGAGTTCTTCGACTTGCCTGAAAACTGGGGAGAAACGACCGTTAAATCAGGTAAATACGTAATTCAAAGAGAAGACAGAGAAGCTTCCAGAACCTGCTTGAGGAAAGAAAGGATCAGATTGTGAGTTCTAACTCTAACTGCTCAACCCACTGAGATCAGCTGTGGTCCTTTCTTAGGCGGTAATCTTCTCTTTGTTTAAAATTTAAAGAAGAAACCTGAGACTTTAAACTGAGCAGAAGCACAGCAGTCCAGATGTTGCCCCAACAAAACAGAATGAAATTATAAACAAAACTGCAACAACGGATGTTTCTGAAAATGTAGATTTCTTTCCTCACAAGCAAATCAGTTAAACTAACAACACTGAGTTATAAAGCTCCACTGATTTTAATAAAGAAGATTTAGTGGATTAGGGAAGCTAGTGATCGCCGCTGGGTGTGACCACAGCTTCGTCAGGTAAGCATGGACTCTATAGCACACATTTCCCCACTTAAGTGCAGCATCAGCGTCGTGTGACCGGTGTGTCCCTTTGGCCTGTAGAATGTCTCTTCCTGTTGTGCCAGTAGCAGCGTCAGTGGGAAAAATCCAGAAACGTGTAAAAAGGCAAAATTTGTGTTTGGTCAACCACAAAAAGAGGCCAGATCATTTTACTGCAGAATGCTCTCCTGCTACATCTCTGATTTATGATTGGCAAAACAGTACATGACATTAGTAGATGGGCACATCAGCACAACAATTAAGATTTTGCCCCTGCTGGAAAATATTTAACAAACCAAAAGTTGTGTCCTTTATGTTTTGTGTGTATCTGCGTTGGCATAAAATCAGTGTCATCAGAATGGCCACTGATTGATCCATTTCAATTCAATTTCAATTTATTCTTGTATAGCGCCTTTTACAACAAAGTTGCCCCAAGGCACTTTACATTGATGGTCGATGATGGAACAGGTTACAGTAATAGATGTTAAAGCCGGACGACTACGGACATTTGCAAAAGCTTGTCCGTATTCTTTATATTTCAATGTTTCAAATGGTAATCATTGTATATCTTTCAGTTTATTTGCATCTCATGAGTCTAACATGTATAAACTAGATCAGCACGTAACACTGGCTGTAAAATATTACTTCCTGCAATGCCAGTGCCAGGTCTTTGGACAGTAAATGTTCCCATCCCTTCTTCATTTACCACTACAGATGAAAAGTTGGCTGACTATCACTGTTCTGTTCTGACTGTTTCATAGGTGCTCCATGGACTGCCAAACAGCTCAGGGCTAAAAGTAATGAGGACTTGCACAAGTTGTGGTAATATTTGCATTTTATCTCATCTTGTCATAAGGCCAGTTTTCCCAGTCATTGACGATTTGCCACTGGCACTGCAATTTAGGTCAAGACTGGGCTATTATCCATTTCTGGGAAAAATAGCCCAAAAATTTGTCATTCAGGATCCAGCTCCTCCAGGTGTTGAACACCCTTAATTCGTGAGCTCATTTTAGAAAGGAATTAAGAAATTTGTCAGCAATAACACTGTTTAAACTTTTTCAAACCGTCAACACAAGCGTTTTTCACCTCAGTTGTGCCGCACCTTCTTGGCCTGCTTGTGCTTAATTTCTTTCCATCTCTTGATAATGGTTGTTTGGTATTTGTATGTAGGACTTAAAGATTCAGATTCACATATTTCACTCATTCTCGTCTGCTGGCGTTCAGTGCACACTGTATTGTCATGGACAATTTGAAACACCATCTCTCAAGTTTAGTTTAACCTGTTGCAGGTTCACCTGAGATAATTTAGGTACACAGAGTAGCTCTGGTTTCCAAAATGTAATTTCACTGCCATAATGTGATTCATCGCTTCGCTTGATCTTGACATCCATGACGTGTGTTAAATGTGTTATTCATCTGAGCACTTTCAACTAAAAATAAAACAAATGCTTATGAGGATTAAAAAACAGCAGCAATCCCAAAAATGAATTAAAATAATACATTAATGCTTAAAAAAATCATGAATCAAAAATCGTAAGACACTAATCATTTTTTTCAGGTATGTGCTTCTAAAGGAAAAGAACATGTTGCTTACGATAGAACAGGAGGCTAAACGGCAGCATGTTCAGATGCCTAGTCCAGAACGTATCAAGAAGGTAAACGTGCACTTTAAGACTCTGACGAGTACTTTTTCCTGATGTTGAGAAGATTAAATGTGCAGTTACTTGTTTCATGCTGTGATGGCACCAGGGATCAAATGTGATTCAATTGATTCCCAGTAAGACTGAAAGTGTAATTTTCAATAGGTTGAAAGATCTATGCGGAGGCTTGATGCCGTTGTGCAAGAAAGGGAGGATAGTCTCCGCTTACTACAGACCGGGGAAGAGAAAGGGAGGCCTGGAGAATGGAGGAGAAATGTTTTTGGCAAAACATACTGGTAAGAAGAATTAAACTTTTAATCAATTAGGCCAGCGGTGGCCTAGTGGTTAGGGAGTTGGCCCCGCATTAGAGGATTGTGGGTTCAAACCCCTTACTGGTGGGTTGCCCTGAGGTTCCCTTGAGCAAGGTGCCGTCCCCATCAGTTTGCTCCTCCCTGCGATAGGCTGGCGAGCTGTCCAGGGTGTGTCTCCGTCCTTCCCCCTGTGTGAGCTGGGATGGACTCCAGCATCCCCTGCGACCCTAATTAGGATAAGCGGCCCAGAAAATGAATGCCTGACTGACTGACTTTTAATCAAGGAATGTTTTTTCATGAAGCAGGATTTCTTAAACCAGATAACCTCAGATCAGAGCATGGGACGGGCCTAAACTTTGAGCTGAAAGTATCTGAGTGAGGAATTCTACTGTATGAAAAATCCCAGTGTAAAACCCTTCATCTCCTCAGAGACGGAAACTCAAAACGTTTTTCATATATATAATATCACACAACTTCTTTTAGGTACCGTTTTAGAGAACATCCCATTCCCTGGTACATGAACAGGAGATACAAGAGGAAACGTTTCTATACACCTTCATTTGTTTCCCCTTACACAAGGTAAGATTGAAAACATTATTTTTTACAACTTTGTTGTTAATGAGAGTATTTTATAGATGAGATTAAATGATTGTATGTTGTCTTAATTTTAGACTAAGTCTTGAGAAACACCTGAAGAATAAAGTGCGGCAAAAAAGGAGAGAGAAAAGAAAGCAGAAAAAGCTATCCGAGATGTTCCCTAAAAAGACTGCTCAAGCATAAGCTGGTATGCAGGAACAACCTGTGCAAAGCGTATATGGACTGTATAACCATTTAAACCGTGTTCATACTGCTGTTGTAAATGTAATGACTGCGAAAATAATAAATCTTCAGAGGAGAGTTTTTCTAAGTATTGTAAAGGCATCCACACTCCTTCAGTTATTTTCACTATTTTATATTTACTACTATTTGTTTGACATTTTTATCCAGAGCACTATTGCTTCATGCCAGAGAGAGTGCCTAGAGCTTCTGGGGGTAAAGGACCTTGTGGAAGGCTTAAATGTGGTTTGTGCTGGAGCCAGGATAAAGCTAGGCTCAACCCATTATTTTAATTCTGAACAGTGTAAGTGACAATTGTAACAAAAGACTTTTTATTTTCAAAACAGCTGATCAATAATTAGAAGCATAACAACAACAATAATTTGCCACAGAACGGTCATGATAGCCTGTATTGCTTATGCATTTGTGGAACTGACTTGGCCATAAAGGATCAATTGTATATTTACCAAAAGATAGAACATTTATGTAAAAGACAAGTGGTTGGAAACTTTTTGGGAAGTTCCAATTGTGACAAATACTGGAGAGTAGAAAATGTGTGACTGTGGCAATTATTACAGTTATAAAACAGGAAAAAGTTATAATAAAGCAAGGATTATTTTTCAAATAGGGAAATGCAAGTGTCCTTTTTAGTTCCTGAGTCCACTAAGAAGGTTTCGACTAAAGCATTTTTCTTTCACTAAAACATCAGAAGGCAATCAGCCGCTGCAGTGGGGGGTCAAGGGCACTTGCGATCAACACACTGTTTGCCGCCTTCTTCATACTCCTGTTTTGAAATCCACATTTGCTGAAACGTACCCTAGATGAGGGAGGAGGAAAACAAACAAAAAAAAAAAATCTGTAAACCAGCACCATCATGCTGGTATGCATTAACTGCAGGGCAGCAGGGTCATATCCCAATAAATAAGATGAAAGTTTGTGGATCGGAACTCACCAGTGATGCCAGGATAGAACCTCCAATCCAGGCACTGAACCTGCGCTCGACTGTTGTGTTGTTGGCTATCAATTTCAGACGCATGCTCTGGAAAATATGAAACATTTCATTATGGTCGCTCTTGCTCATAACAGGACATTTGCAGGCTGTTTCTTCAGAGTCCAAGTAGCTCTAGTGCAACAAGAAAAACATGAAGTGAAGCAGGACTTTCAACAATCTAACACAACCACACTAACCGGAGGAGTCTTCTGAGAGAGTTCTCGATTTAGTCTGTCAGTAAATCCTTGAATGAGTGTGTTTCCTCCGGTAACTATCACACTGCCATAGAGGCCCTGAAAGACACACGGATTTCAACATCATTCCACTCACAAATTAAAGCATTAAATATAAATGTGGTTTTATAAAGTTGAGTCCTCAAATAAAAAAAATAGTAATCCAGCTCTTACTGGTCGAATGTCAATGTCACACATGCCGACGCTGGTAGTCACAACATGGCCAACTCCCAGCATAGTGTTGCCAGACAGGCCCTATGAGTTGGAGATAAGCAGAGCTTACATACAGAAATCATTCAAAGACATTTTTAAGAGAGATGTGACGAGCAAGGCCTACCTTTGCGTTTGAAGGGTCAAAAAGCCCCTCTGGAATCTTCAGTCTTTCAGCTCCAAAGTCACAGTTGTATCCATTAGGGAGCTCATAATGAACAGTGGGCATCTGAGCAGCTACTCTGTAGTGGGGGGTTTAAAAATGAACAAATAACTAATATAATTATCATCCGTGCAGTCAGCTAGGATAAGAGTGAGGAAAGGAGAAATGAGCATACTGTTCATCATAAGGAGAGTCTGACACTTGCAACACAGAAGCCTGGAAATCTTGAATAACAGTCTGCAGAAAAGAAAACACTTGTTTATACTTTTGTACTGAGTTTACAGCGTAGCGGTTGTAATGCAGCAGAACAGTTTTCATGTAAACATGTTTTTGTAAACATCACTGCAGCACTTACATTACACATATAGTTATGCCATGAGCGAGTAACTTGAGGTAGTTTCTCTTTTTTCTTCCAGCTGGGCGTTGCACCTTCACGTACTGAATCCTTGAATAAAAAACAATAATTAGCTGCCAAAACATAGGAGTTCATTTAGAATAAGCCTAGTACAAACTAAGAATTAACCAGGCAAACTGTTTATACATTGTTTTGTTTGTCATGGGATGTTTTATTTTAAAATTGTATAAACAGTATTTGCTCTGAGGAACTGACATGAGGACACACCCATTTCTCTACAGGATGGGAAAAGAGTTCTAGCATGACTAGACAAGGTGTTAAAAGTGTGAACAAATAAAACTAATTACGCCATGACCAAACAGTGGACTAAAACTTGTCATAACAGTGCTATTATTGTAGGTCTCACCTTTGATGCAATCATGTATGGAGGAATAATTTCAACATTTAATTCTTGAAACAGCTCCCTACACTGCATACTCATGAAATCACCTGCAAGAGGGGACTTGACGATGCCTGTAAAAGCCCAAATTGTAAGCACTCAGTTTCAACACGAATGCTTGCTTAACATGTGATCAGCTAGGAAACACAATGTTCTGTAACAAAGTGACAGCATGATATTGGACGTTATTTGTTTTTATAAAATCCTTTATACTACATTCTATTAATGTACTCGGAGCAGCAAACAAATATGCCAACATTCAGATTCCCATGCGAAGCAATGCATATCATCCAGTAGGTAACAATTAGTATGAGTTCATAAACCTAAGGATCAGCAAGGCTTTCACATCTTCTACAAATGGCTCGAAATAAATGTTGGCTTAACATTAAATGGACAAAAGAATTATTTACCTTGCTGTAAAACATAGCCATCATGCACTGGAATGGCAGTTGTGTGTGTGGCACCACTATCTAACACTAAACCTGTGGACCGTCCGTTGGCAAATCTGGAATAATTTGAATTAAGGGTGCTGCAACATTCCCATTTTGGTCATACAAGTAAACATTTGTCAAATGTTGGGACAGGAATATAATAAAGCCTATAGGATAAAATGCTCTCAAGACATGTTGATGAAGGATACGCAGACAAGACGGCTGTTTTGCACAAGAAGAAAGCAGGAATGTTGTAATGCTCAAACATGAGCTCTGTCAGCTTCTCCCTCTTGGCCCTCGTGTTCCACTGCATACAAAACATGACCAGAAAAAACAGTTAAGCACATTGGCTAATGGCATGTAAACTTCAAACGAAAAAAGAAAAGATATTTCATGAGCACCATACCGAAGCTTCTGACATTAGTACGGGGTGCAAGCTTGGCTCTGATTTGAAGTGCATTTTGTAAGTGTGGTCCAAGATGGCTTGAAAGCTGTCCCAGTCCTCAACTGAGAGAGACAGCACAGAAGAAAGTGCATTAATGACCTGGAATCCTATTACCACGAATTACAACATTACTGCTAATTGTGTCATTAAAAGGAATTAAATGTACTATGTAATTATTAGAAAACAACAAAAAAAAAATGAACACCTACTCATGCCGTTTTTGAGAGGGGACATGACTTCCATGTTTTCTCGCGGCACCCTGAGCTGGTTGGTGTCAATGTAGTATGTCGTTCCACTTTGCTTGCCCTTTTCGCCATCGGTTTCCATCGGCGTGGTGCCATCTTCCCTGTCAAGCGTCACCCCAATCACAGTAGGGAAATCAGCCTAGGAATGAGAACATTTAAGATTACACATTTCTTCTGGTTCCATAAAATAAACTGTAAATACAATAAAAGTATAATTAAGTATAAAGAATGAACTTAAACATACTTTGGGGCAGTCTTCTCCCGCATAGCCAGCTCTCACAGAGTAGGAGCCAATATCAAACACAAGAGCTCCTACTTCATCTGTTTAGAGGAAGAAGAATGCAGAAATAAGTGTCCATACATAGTGTATAGCCATGGCCAACAGTTCTGAGAATGACACAAATATTAATTTTCAAAAAGTCTGCTGCCTCAGTCTTTATGCAATAGCAATTTGCATAAACTCCACAATGTTGTGAAGAGTCACAAGAGATCAGATGAATTTCGATTATTTGCAAATGAAAATTTTTATGAAATAAAATAAAAATTAAATAATTTTATCTGCCATGAAAATTTATTTAATCCCAAAAAACCTTTTTGCATTTCAGAAAAACCATTATGCCTTTCAGTCCTGCCACAGGAGGACCTGCTGACATAATTTCAGTGATCCTCACGTTAACACAAGTGAGAGTTTCAAGCAGGACAAGGCTGGAGGTCACTCCGTCATGTTGTCCGAGTTAGAATAGCAGACTGCTTTAAAAAGAGGGTGGTACTTGAGATCAGTGTTCCTCCTCTGTTAACCATTGTTAACTGCAAGTAAACAAATGCAGTCATCATTGCTTTGCACAAAAAAGGTTTCACAGGCAAGGATACTGCTGCTAGTAAGATTGCACCCAAATCAAGCATTTATCGAATCATCAAGAACTTCAAGAAGAGGGGGTCAATTGTGAAGAAGACTTCAGGGATGCCCAAGAAAGTCTGGCAAGGGACAGGACCATCTCCTAAAAGCTATTCAGAAAAAAAAGCCACTTCTCTCCAAGAAAAACATCAGGGACAGACTGATATTCTGCAAAGGGTATAAAAAGGGACTGGACTGCTGAGGACTGCGGTAAAGTCATTTTCTCTGATAAATCCCCTTTCTTATTGTTTGGGGCATCCAGAAACAAGACTGTCCGGAGAAGAAAGGGGAGTGCTACCATCACTCATGTGCCGTGCTGACAGTAAGTCTTCCTGAGACCATTCATGTGTGGAGTTGCTTCTCAGCCAGGGGAGTGAACTCACTCACAATTTTGCTGAACAACACAGCCATGAATGAAGAATGGTACCAAAACATCCTCCGGGAGCAACTTCTCCCAACCATCCAAGAACATTTTGGTAAAGAACAATGCCTTTTCCAGCATGACGGAGCACCTTTCTGCTGTAAGTGGTACGGGGAACAAAACTTCAATATACTGTGTCCATGGCCAGGAAAGTCCCCAGACCTTCATCCCATTGAGAATTGGTGGTACATCCTCAAGAGGCGGGTGGACAAACAGGAACACTGAAATTCTGACAAACTCCAAGTACTGATTATGCAAGAATGATCTCCATCAGTCAAGATTTGGCCTAGAACTTGATTGACAGCATGCCAGGGTGAGTTGCAGAGAACTTGAAAAGTAACACTGCAAATATTGATTTCCATAAACCTCCTGTAACTGTCAATAAAATTAGTTCAAGATTATGAAATGCTTGTAATTGTACTCCAGTTTTTCTTTTTAAACATCTAACAAAAAGATCTAAAACACTGAAGCAGCAAACTCTGAAAACCACTGCTGTCCTACTCAGAACATTTGGCCGCGGCTGTGGTTTATATAATCATGTAAAATAAACTGGATGCTGGACAAACTGACGGGAGAGAATGAAGCAGCACACACAGCCCTTCACAGGTCGACGGTCAAACACCGTTTACATTTACAGCATTTAGCAGAGCTCTCATCCAGAGCGACGTCCATGTCCTGATTACAGGGACAGTAAGCAGCGCAGGGTTAAGGGTCTTGCTCAGGAACCTGGGACCTCCTGATCCGCAGATCCGAAGGCGGTTACCTGCCGCTAGACCACCGCCACCAAACATGACGATCAGACAGGACTGCGGGCAGATGAACACTCCCAGCGATTAATTTCTCCAATTTTGGAATCAAAGCTCTGCTGTGATGTTCATACTACACGGGAAACGTCAGTAAATAAGAGCAGAGCTGAACATCCAGCAGCGATCTGACCGGGCGGAGCTCTCGGAGGAGAGGCTGCTGTCCGTCAGCGAGCGGATACATTAGAAAAGGCCGGGGAGGGAAAGTTCAGCCTTTTCACAACATTAATATCGTGTTAAAAAGATTAACGAGAAGTAAACAGCTCTGTGCGATTTTCTCTCCACTCTCAGCTCATCTCCGCTAAGGTTTAGCGCGTTAGCCCAACGTGGCGCTCTCATTCATCCCAAACACTCACCGCCTCCATACACTCCGCCGCTCATTATAGCCGCTGCAGGGTGTATATATGAAACAGAATGATAAAATGATAGTTTTTACAAAAGAAACCCCCGCCGCTGAAACCCAGGCCGCGCTTCTTCTTTTTTTATTTTAACACTAAATTCATAACAACAAAGGAAACGAGTCCGTGCTCCGCCTCTGAGAACGGCGGTCTGGCGCCGCAGACTCAACAGCGCCCCCTGCTGCCGCGGAGACACAAGCGCCACACCACATTAAACACAGAACTACACAAATCCCCAAAATCACTAACGGTGACTGTAACATTTCACTCACAGTGATTTACATACGTTGTGTTAAGTTAACTGCTTCACTCTCTCAGCATTCAGAGCAATGCATCCTTTTAACCACAACTTCTTGTAATTTTACTGTTATAAGTTTACTACAGTTAGCAGACAGGAAGAAAAAAAATAGAAAAAAGGCAAATAGCTTAAACGATTTAGCCAACACACCCTTAACACTTATTATGATTTTATTTAAATTCACAAACGTGTATTTGTGCTTTTTGTTCTCCAACCCAGTCATCTGCATGGCCACCATCTAGCTCACAGCGCTAACGTGCCTGTAATGACCCGCACCTGCCACTAGAGGACAGACTCTTATTTACATTATTTACATTTAGGACTCTTTCTTTAACGTATTACGTCTTATTGTATTTAAAAAACAAACTCAAAGAAGATGGTTATTATGCATGTGATACATTTGGAACAGCTCAGATATTTAAAAAACTGGGTGGAGAAACAGGCAGAAAGTCTAGTCTGAAAAAGTGCAGATGAAGAGTTAAATCAGTTAATTATCCTGTTTTATTACCTTCATTACAGTAACACCTGTCAGGAGGTCAGGCAGCATTGGTGTCTTGGTGTCAGGACACTCAGGTCATCACAGCTTTGTGTAAGGGTGCTGTAAAGCTGCAGACCGGACAGAGAGCACATGCTGACCCCGGTCCTTGGCTGCAAGCCCCTACAGGTGCCATGTGAGCATCGTAACTGGAGAATAAAGCAATGTAGGCAGTGATTAATCTGATTTTTGAATTTTGCAGACAGCCAGATGCATGTGTGTAACTCACTTGGGAAAGACATGGGAGCTGGATGCACTATAGGAAGAAGTCGGCAGAGCTAGTGTGATGCTCCGGGTAGTGTTATGCTGGGAAACCTCGGGTCCTGGCATCCATGTGTATTTCACTCTGAGATATATCTATTGATCTATCTAGGCGGTGGTCTAGTGGTTATGGAGTTAGGGAGTTGGCCCCAGGTTTGGAAGGTCATGGTTTGTTTCCTAGACCAGTAGGTTGCACTGAAGTCCCGTTGAGCAAGGTACCGTCCCTGTCACTGCACCCTGGGCAGCTCTAAATAGCTCTCCCCCCCGCTGCACAGTGTGTGTATGGGTGACACGCAGAGGTTGAATTTCGTTGTGGCTCACTGCGTGCTGTGCTGTGTTTCACATAATAGTCACTTTCACTTTTTAATCTACCTATCTATTGTGTATGAGCCACATTTGAAATATGAACATGACTAGTGTTGTATGAAAGCTGCATCACACCTCCCAAGCACTGCCTGAGGTACAAGGCTGTCCATCTGTCCCTCAAAACTGAGCTCCAGTTCAGTGACTCAAGCTGGTAGGAAAGTACACCAAAAGTTAATTATGTTTTAAGCTAGTTATATTATATATTATAAGTTAATTACATTAGAAGGGCTGCATACATCTGGCCTGTGTAAGCAGCTGAAGGAAGTGTTACTGAAGAAAAATCACATCAAAGCACATCTGGTGTTCGTTAGAAAGTATCAGAGTGATTCATCCAATATATGAGAAAAGGTTTCGTGGTCAGATGAAGCAAAAAGGCTGAGCTTCTTGGCCAAAACTGAACACTATGCTTGATTAGAGGCAGCACTAAAAAAATATCGTCCCAAAGTAAAGTAACCCAAGGAAGGGGAAGCATCCCGTCCTGGGGGTGCTGTTTTATTATCTTCAAACATGCAAATAAGATGTGATTAACAGAACTGCCTTTGATTTTATTAATAAATGTACTTTTTCATCTAGATAAGGATTTCCCAATAAATCACTCATGGAATGATATGATGAAATAAACTACAGTGTGTTTAAAAAGACATTCGTATGATGAAATAAACTACAGTGTTTAAAGAGACATTAGTGTGATTAAATAAACTACAGAGTGTTTAAAGAGACATTAGTGTGATTAAATAAACTACAGAGTGTTTAGAGACATTAGTGTGATTAAATAAACTACAGTGTTTAAAGAGACATCAGTGTGATTAAATAAAGCGCAGTGTTGAAGTGAATCGTGTCTCCCGTGTGTGTGTACCGTCCGTGTCCGCCGAGTGTCTCTCCTGAGTGCAGTTGTGTTTAATATCAACATGCGAGCAGGCGCTTTAGTTTTCTCAGAGAGAGAGAGCGAGAGAGAGAGAGAGCGAGAGAGAGAGAGAGAGCGAGAGCGAGAGAGAGAGAACGAGAACAGCAGCATGGCGAGCGAAGAGAGAGCACAGAGTTCTTCCCATCCACCGAGAGCCAGATCAGCGTGGTGCATGGGGATCCTGCGGCTTTTATTTATTGCAGTAATACACGTGGCGCAGGCGAACAAACAAGGTGAGCGAGGCGAGGTGAAGGGCCGGTCCGCGCCGCCGGCCGCTGCGCTCTGAGGGCCTCCGGCTGCTCGGCTCCCCGCTCGGTGTTTCCGAACCGCTGCCGAAACTGCAGGCTAACCGCTTAGCATGACAGCGTCGCGTTTCCACTCAGCACAGCCCCCGCACTCAGCCCGGCGACAGCCAGCGCTTCATGCGTGAATGGAAAGCGAAGGGCAAGACAAACTGAAGCAATGTTTACAAAAAGCGGTGTCTGTTTTAGAAGCCCAACGTTACTGAATTCACGGGTAAACAAATGCTAATGCTTGCTAACGAGGCTAGCTGGGTTAGCTTGTTTCCTTGTCAAATTCGGCAAAGCCAGCGGGTGTTAAAAGTATACCGACTCGCTCTTTGACATATTTGAATGAAGTTATCCTGAATATAATAAACCCTGCTGTTCGTGTTCGTGTCCGAAGACGCCGCTGAAGTGAGCTGAAGGCTCGGGTCTGAGCTCAGCTGGCAGGACGCAGGAGAGTTTAACTCGAGGACATGTCAGCGCTCCAAACTCCGAGCAGAAGTTGTGGAGGGGGTTCAGTTGGAGCTGACAGGTCGACAGTTTTGTGTCAGGACCCTGGAAGCTTAGCTCGGTAGCTTAGCTTAGCTCAGCCAGTGCTCAGGCCTAAGTTTTCAGCAGTGACATGACATGTCAACCAAGTTGGCGAAGGTAGGTGGAGGTCACTTGATAGCCATGATTAGAGGTTTGACTTTCTTCATTTGTGTTGCCTTCAGTCAGTTCACTGTTTATGTTGCTTTACAGGATCAGCGTGGGTGCTGCCGGGCCTCACAGCATCCTAAAAGTTTCTGTGTTAAAACACAAACTTCATCAAGTTTGCACAGCAAACTGCTGTTCCTTCCGAAGCTCTTGCTGATGGTGTTGCCCGCTCTGTGGACTCTCACAGGCAGGTCTCAATCAGATGTAGTGTTTAATTCTGTGTGGTTAGGTTCTTGTCCCAGCGAAGGTCATGGGTTTGAGTCGCGGAGCAAGTAGGTCGTCTTGAGAGACCCTTGAGCAGGTACTGTTCCCAACATTGCTCCCTGGGTGCTCACACTGCAGTGGATCGCTCAAATTCGGAGAAGCATTTCGTTGTGGTTCACGGTGTCGTGCTTTATGTTCACTATGATACTGTAGTCACTTTCACTACATTTCACAGAAGATCACTCCCTGAGGAGCATCTTCATTTCAGCCTGTGCGGTGTTTATAGGAGCATTTCCTGCTCGTGCATGTTGCACAGGTTAGATGTCCGGTCAGTAACCGCTCAATTCGCAAACAAGCCTCAAATCAGAAGACTTGCACGTGTGGGGATTACAGTTGGTCATTTACCTGCTGATGTTGTGTCCTGAAAAATCATGATTTTCACAGCAGTTCTACTTGTAGAGAAAGTTTTGTGCAGTGAGTTTTCTTATGTAAGGGGAGCTCTAGTTTATTGTTGTGATCTTGTTTGAGTTCGACATGGAAACATTTGAGGTGGGGATGTTTTCGTGTGTTCATAATTTTCTTGGTGTAGATACAAATCTCTGAGGTGACTGAACAATGCTATGAATGAATCACACACATTTCAAAAGGCAATCAAAGCTGCGGTTGTTAAGAACATCTGCGTTTACTTTTGGTGTTAAACAGTTGGTGCGATTCATAATGTTTTTCAGATGAGCATTTCTTGAGGATTGTTTGCAGAAGTTAGGACAGCTTGATTAAATGCATTCTTTTGCTTGTGTTCTGTCCAGCAGTTTTGTTTTTTGTTTTTTTTAGTGCAGATCAGCATGGATGTGATCTTTTCCTGCAGAACATGCAGCATGCTACGTTGCTTTGTAATCCCCAGGATTACTTTGGCTCTTTGGCTGGGCCAGGTGTAGAGCCACCCAAATGTGCTATTAGAGCTGTTGTAAGCATATGTAAGTAGTAAGAGTGGTGAAACGGGTTAGATACTGTAATCGTAGCAACACTGCAACAAAACTTTCTGAAGTACAACTAAACAATCAATGTATGCAAAAAAGGATAACATGCCATGAGCTTATGATTTAGGACTTGAATTACTCTGGGGTTTGCTAGAGTATTTAAAATGTTCTGTTTTTTTTTGTTGTTGTTAAAATTAATTCAGTTAATTAGTGGTCATTTTATTTGGAGCAAAGTAAGTGTTGCACGCCAAAGTCTAAACTATGAAAATGTTATCTCAGAAGGTACAAAATGTTTTCCAACTCATTAGATCACTTTTAAAGATACATGACCATTACTTTTCCAGGTGTTTCTGAGAAGTTTTATAACTGCAGCAAGATAATAAACAGTAATCACCCCCAAAAAGACTACACTAATTCACTAATTGGGCATTTCCAATGAGCCTGCTAATGGAGCTGTACCATGCTGGCAAGCCTTTCCTGTATCCAGACTTCACACACTACTAGCTTTGTGAGAAACACATGATCTATGCAAACACTACACCTTACTGACAATACATCTGTATTGTTTTGTTTTTTTTTTAAAGGCTGTTTTCTTATTTGTTAAACAAACTTTTGGGATGGTGCCCTATCTGCACAGTTGCTTTGTGTTTGTCAGTTTGCTTTATTTGCATTCTGCCTCACTTTTTAAGGGCAAAAAGCACATTCTGAATGTGATGAGGCTTCATGTAACATTGCTGAAGCTTTGTTTAATTAATAATAAAGCTAATATAGTCTTGGGTAATGATGCTGGTGAAAGCCTCTTTCAGGATGTGTATTGGATGAATCATGGTCATTGTCATGTTTAATTACCTAAAGGCAGTATTGCTGTTTTATCTTCCATTTGCTTCCAACTGTGTGAAACAAAATTGCGTAAAGTTTTACACGATGCACATGCAATTTATGTTTTGCATTTATGAATCATTTTAAGAATAAAAGGTAATTGTCCATAATGTGTTGTAATAAATAAAAATAAATATATAATAAATTTGCCAGAAGAAACTGAATAATTTTATTAAAAAATAATTTTAAGCATTACAATGTCTTGTCATGGTGAAATTTTTAAAAAATTTGTAACTTGGTTGGATTTCATTTTCCCTAGTAAAGCATAGTTGAAACCTGCAGCAAGATATCAGTATTATTATAAATGATTTAGTTTTCATTTTAAATAAAAGGTGTAAAATAAAAAGCGAATGCACTGTGCTCCTGGTTGGCAAGTTAAGTGATGACATGTCATGAGACTGAATGTGTTTTTCATACATTTGTTTTTCTCTGATTTCATATATGATGCTGTCAAGATATGCCCAGTCTTTTATATGCTTAAACAGGTTTCTGCCCACGTTTTTTCAGTAATGCTTTTTTTTTTTTTCCCCACCTAGATCAGTGCTTTATTGGTTCACAATGTGGTACTGTATTGCAGGCACTTTGTTATGAATGAATGTACAAGAACAATGTGATTATACACTTAGTACTTATGTATTTGTACCATGGGTAAAGCATGCTGGTGAATTTTGATATGATCATTTTCAAAAGTTAATTTTATTTACAAAAGTATAAAACTGAAATCAGTTTCTCAGACCCACAACGATTTGTTATTCCTTTGCAAATCTAACAATGTCATGGTTACAATATGTCCCCTAGAACATTGGAGATAAAAACTTTTGAAAAAAGTTGACTTGCTTGCTTTTTTTTTTTTCCTCTCCATCAGAAATTGATTTCAGACATCTTGAGAAACTGTGTAAAAGTGTTGCTGACTTAAGCACTTTAGTGCGACTGAAACTTCAACTTTGGCGGGGGGTGGTGGAGACTGTGCAGTTCAGCCAAAGCTTGTCTTTACCATATAGATGTCGAAAAGTCAGTTTGCACAGTATTACCTTGAATAAGGATTTGACTGTATTTAAACTTTTCAGCTTTCTGTCATGCCTGTTCAGTTTTTCCAAAAAGCTAATTTATGTGTAAAATAGGAGTTTAACCAAGTCTGTGAAAATCCATAATCCATCTCTGTTAGTGCAAGGAGTTACAAATGTAGCAGTAGGTTCGGACTGACCCAACTCAACAAATGGTCCGTGCTTGTTTATCACAGAAATTAACCATTTTCGGCTCTTTTGTTTGCCCCTAGGCCAATATGGAAAAATTCTCTGGCCATATATCAGTTTAGGAGTTACACTGGCTTTAAATGTAATTAGATTTTTCCTTCCTTTACAAAACTAATGGCATTAATGATGTTTGGTGACCTGTAGTGCACAAGTGTTGTCAGATTAGAAAAATAAGCTATGTGCAGCTATGTGGTTTTAGGTAATGAATGCTCAAAAGGTTTGGTCACCGTGCTCACAATCCTGACAAAGATACAGCATTTGAAATACATGTTAAGGCTAGCACCTTCCTACTCAGCACAAACCTAGTGGACCATGTATTGTGTGTACAATATATTCTCAAGAAATTAATGTCAAATCATTGTCTCAGGTCTTTAGCAGCTCTGTGTGGTAACATTTTTGGTGCCGAGTGGCCATTTGAGGAAAAAAAAAAGCAGAAGCTTAGGTGGTGTCCAGCTCCTACAGCACAGTTCAGTTTTCACAAAATGCTTCAATTTAACACCAACAAGTGTTTGACATGTTTGTAGTTGGATACTCTTTCCATGGTTTAGGATTTCCAAAAGTGTGAAATTGATGCAGATTTATTACCAAAGAAATTAGGAAATTAGCCTCAGGAGCTCTGCTCAGAGATGACAACAGAGCATTTGAGATCTACTGTATAAAGGTTTTTTTTTTTTTTTTTTTGGTTTTTTTTAAACTTACATTTGCTAACATGATCTACAACAATTTGCTAACTTCAGTAACCCAGTTCTAATGAATGTCACCTGGGTATTATACCAAAGTATTTAATAAGACGTGGGTGAACTATAAAGTTTTAGTTACAGGGCTGATGTCTTGTGCACAGGCAAGCGTGGCATAAGCTACAGCCACTAGTCACCTGTATGGGAAATGTTGACATTTCCTTTACAGCATGTAGTTTGTTGTAAATGAGAAATGCTTGGGCAGTTTGTGGTTCGCTTTTTTGCATTTTACATGGAACCTCTATCAAATTAAGAGTCTATTGCATTTTCTCACGTTTGGCTGGTTTGGTTTCTGAGACTACTGTCTGCTCCAACCCTACAAAAGACTCATCAAGAAGGCTTTGCTGTAAACTAGGGATGTAGTGGTTCATTCGAAATACTGTTTTAAACTGGTATGTGTTCATTATAGCCTTTATACCATATATGCCACAGAAGCCCCAAACGTTTTTGAGACTGCTGAGTTTATTTGGGTGCACGTGCGTGTTGGTTAGGCTAGCAAATGCACACCCACACATGCACAGGCACTAGTGAGAGTTAGAAAGCAGGAAAATGACATAAAAATCAGTCATCAGAAGCAATGTATGTGTATCTGTTTAAGGCTGTAAAAGTAGATCCTGGTTTGAATTATAAACTTTTCAGTAACTTTTCACTTATACAAGTACATATTCTCTCACGTTGAAGCAGTTCAACATTAGACACTCAGTCTAGAAGCAAGTTAGCATATTTTGGTTTGTCGTGTGTGTTTGTATATATGTATGTGTGTAAATAGTATATATGCTTCAACTGAAGCACCAAAAATAAGTTTTTTTTTTTTCTTCTAAAAGGTTTCACCATGCTGTTATATATTCAGAAACTGTCAAATTTTAATTATTTAAAGTGGAATTTTTCAAAAATAAAATATATTTCCTAAGATAAACTTTCATTAAGTTGCAAAGGATTAATATAAATTTAGGTGATGTCAGATTGAGGCCTGATGTCTTTGTAACATTGTCTGTCTGCCCTGTGGCTGCTTTTTCTTACCGCAGGACACAGTGGAGTTTAAGAGTAATGTTTTGTTTAGAAGAACAAGTGATGGTAATGTTGTTCCTTTGATCTGAATAAGGGTTGATAAAATTAATGAACATTTACAGCTCAATTTGGCTAAATTGATGACTAATTGTTAGGCCAGGGTTGGTTCCAATGTTTGCCTAAAAAGAAAAATCACCTGTTTCTTGACATTCACAAATTGTAAACGTGGCAATTTTCTGTTTGTTTAGTCTAGGTTTGGACATTAGGCTGTAATCCTCAATCATTATAGTTTTTTTAGGTTGTGGACTTAGACAAGGTACTGGCTTCCAAGTGTAACATTGTCATTTATTTGCAGCTTAAACTTTTGTAAAAAGGCGGAATACATTATGATGCTTAAGCAAGAATGAGACAAGACTGTTTGTCTACACCACTATCTCTGCTAGTGCACAATATATTGTGAAAGTCTTAGACCATTTGAGAAAAAAAAGTTTTATTTGGTTGGAAAAAAAAAAGCTAATTGCAAGAGCTACAATTTTAGTTATGTCCTACATTAGTCACAGTTGTCCTAAGTTTTAATTGTGGAATTTGTGATAGTAAAATAAAACATTCATCACTTTGCAGTCTGGCACGTTACATTCAGCGCTCTGTAAAATCTTTTATGTGCAGGTCTACTTGGAGACATAATTTTTCCTCAGAATTTTACATTTTATTACCTTAGTTACTCTTCGTATTTATTTAATTTTTCTTTTTTTTTCCTTTTGTATTTATTTGAATTTTTTGTAGTGTTTTACGGGTAGAAATAGACATTTAGAAATATGTATATGTGCAAAATAACGTAGAGTTACTAAAATCAATTTAAAAAATCTGAATCAAGGCAAGGCTTTATGAGGGAAATGAAGTTTATGACCGTTAGCTTTGTTTACATTTTAGTAATGCCCTCAAATTCATTTAAGCTTATTGGAAAAGTCTATGTATATTAAAAATAAATAAATGCACCCATGAAGACTGTTGACTTCTTTTGACCGTAGTTCGGTGTGACCTGTAATCTCTCACTATAATCTTCACTAGAGTTGCCCCACTCTGCTTTCTAATAATAGCATTTGGGGTTCAGTGATATGGAGCTGAAATCGAGAACTGTGTGGGGAACTGTGTAGCTTGGAGAAGCCTTGCTTTCACAATACATAAATTATATATATATATATTTAAATGTATTTATTTAAAAAATGAATTTATGTAGACTATGGCGTTTAAAATGTTTGGACTTTTAAAACATCATCAGGTTTCCTCATAATTTCAAGTCCAACACACAGGAGAAACCAATTAATTAAGAGAGAAAATTAGTAAGCCATACATTTTTTTTTTCTATTTCTATTTGACTATTTGTTTAATGAAGTAAATGCTCCATTATAGCAGTGTGTTTAGCAGAAGTATCTGAACCTTTTCCTTTAAGAATCTGGTATGACATCCTTTATATAACTACAATTAAATGTTTTTGTTGTTGCTCAATCGTTGATTATTTCTGCACAATGGCTTGGATCATTTTTAGCCCATTCTTCCATAGGAACTTTGTATGTTGGCAGTGTGACTGGTAAAAGGAATGAGCTAGCTGATGCGAGAAGGAAGGTTGATATTTTGTGTGTGCACAGGAGACTAGATGGAAGTGTAGATAGGCTAGGTTTATTGGATGCTGTGTTCAAATTATTTTACCGTGGTGTGGAAATATGGTTCTTAGGCCCCACAAGAGGAGAATGAATAATTCTGGAGTGTGTTAGATGAAATGAGTGTACCCAGGGGAGAGAGAGTGATGATTGTTGTGGACTGTAATGGACATGTTAGTGAAGGGAACAGGTGATAGGTAGGTATGATGTAAAGGAGAAGAATCCAGAAGGTCAGATGTTAGTGAATTGGCTGAAAGGATGTAAATGGCTGTAGAGTATCCTTGTCTGTAGTGAGAGTGACAGATGTGTTTAAAGTGACTGAGGCTGAGCCCATTCTTGTTTGCAATGGTGATGGACAGGTTGACAAACAAGATTAGGCAGGAGTCCCGTGGATGATGATGTTTGCTGATGATGCTGTGATCTGTAGCAAGAGTACGGTGTAGCTTGAGGAGGTTCTGGAGATATGTTCTAAAGAGGAGAGAAATGAAAGTGAGTAGAGCTAAGACAGAATACATGAGTGTGCATAGAAGTGACGACAGCAGAATGGTTAAGATGTAGTGAGTATAGGTGGCAAAGGTGGAGCAAGTTAAATACTTGGCGTCAACAGTTTTATCTGTGACAAAGGTACCAGTGAAAGGTAAGGGTTACAGGAAAGTAGCGAGGCCATCTGTTTTGAGAGTGACAAGGATGGGTATTAGGGACAAACTTTTTAGAGGGACAGCTTGGGTTGGAAGATTTGGAGACAAAATCAGAGAAGCAAGGTTGCATTGGTTTGGATCTGTACAGAGGAGAAATGAGGATTATATTGGGAGGAGGATGTTGATAGAGCTGCTGTGCAAAGGGCGAAGAAGAAGGCCAAAGAGGAGGTTTATGTATGTGGTGAGAGGACATGCAGGCTGTTGGTTTGAAGGAGGAAGATGCCGAGGACAGGAAGAAATGGAGGAGGGATAATCTGCTCTAGCGACCCTTAAACAGGAGCAGCTGAAAGGGGAAGAAGAACTGTTCTTTGGTAGAACAACTTGATTGTGAAGGGGTGTCTGTATTCTTTAATGGCCCACCTTTCTTGAGTTTCAGCTCATACATAGATTTCCTGTTATTTCTTTTTTTTTTCCTTCTTCTTTCTTTCTCTGTTTGGATTAAGAATATTCTGTTGTATTGTTCAACAGTAACCTGTCCTCACTCAGACGCAGCAAAACAGGCCCAAACTGATACTACCACCATGTTTTGCAGATGGGATAACATTCTTTTGGTGGAATGCAGTTTTTCTTTACCATATAACATAACACACAACATTTTTTATTTAAACCATACATTTAGCTCCTCTGTTTCATAGAAGTAATGACCTTTTTTTTTAACAAAACTGATCAGATTACATAGATGCCTGTTTTTATTTATTTATTTATTTTTTGCTCCATCACACCTAATCCACTGTTACTCTGTTCATTTAAACATTAGATGCTTATTTCAGCCTATTATCTGCTAATCCTATAGGTTCACACGCTTTTGCCACTTACAGATATAGAATATTGACTGCCTTGCATTTTCCTTAATAAATAAGTACTTTTATTGGCTTCTCATTATATACCTTACACTTCTGTGGTTTATCTACAATAGACTCTGCTACTCTGATTATAGAATTGAAATAACCAATAATGTCAACATCAGTATCAGTTTCTGTGTCAGAAAAATGTGCAATTTAGAAAGATGTAGACCAGTTCACATGTTAACAAATCACCATCTGATCACTGCCTCACTTTACTTTTCTTAAGTTCTTAAGTTTCTGTGCACACAAAAATGCTTCTTCTTCTGCAAACACGTGTGTAGAAGCAAGCTACTTGAAATGTCATGCACAGTGAAAGGTGTGAAGCATACTTGCCCGATTTAAACTTCATGCTTGCTGCATCCGTTTTTGACCTGTGGTTTTCTGTCATTACCATATTTTGATGCCATGGGTCATTTATAGTCTGCCCAGGAAAACTATAAATTGTTCTACTCTAAACAAAGCGCTCTGTCATTGTGAAGTTACACTATTCTGTACAGATCAGATATCTCATAGGATGATGCATTGAGGTTCACTCTGTCTGTAATGTCAGGATAACTGTAATGACCCCCACTATTTTCATGCCTTTGTGTTTTGTGATGGGTAATAATATCTGAACTTGATGCTCCCTCAGAGTGCTACTTAATACTTTTATGACTCTGCATGTCATTGTGTGCTGATACCCAAACCTCATGAGAATATGCTTTGTTTTTGTCCACAGCCTTCATCCAGTCAAACAAAATACTTGAGGTACTACATTTTGGGGATGGAGGTCTCTTGCAGGTAAGCACACACATTCTCAAATTTCCTTGACCCTACTAAAATTAGTTGTTTTATACTAAACAGGAGTTTTAAATGATTCAAATAAATATGTTTTGATTTGCCGCCTTTTTTTTTTTGATTAAACAAAACATGCAATAAAAACAAATGAATGTCCATGAGCAAAGTGTATATAACATTAAAATAATGTCCTCTAAATGGTTTCTTAAAGCTTCCTCCTACACCACAGACATACATGCAGCACTCGTGCTCTCTCAACCCCCCCCTGTTCTCCTTTTCTTTCTCCTTCTTCTCTATATTCATATGTCTAGGTCACATTGTAGCAGGAAGTGTCTGTATGTAGGCTGATGTACACTTAGGTTTTCATTGGAAGTTTGCTTGCTCATTAACTTCTTTAATATAGTTAATATTTATTTTTAACTGCCCTTTTAAAGATAAAGAAACCAAAAGTTTTTTTTTTTTTTGCCTTGGGGACAAAACCAACAGAGGCTGTCTTGTTGGTTCTTTTAATATACCATGTTTTAAATGAAATGTGGGGTTGTGTCAAAGGTATTGAAATTTACTGAACTTTGACATAATGTAAAGATTCTTTACCAATTAAAGCTTTTCCTTGAATCCTCTGATGATTCTGTCTGATAAGCAGTTGTGTAGGGAGTTTTAAAGAAGGCCTCATTCCTTTCATTTGTGTACGTTTTTTTATTACAGACAGAGTCTGACATGGACCTTAGTTCATATCATCAAAAAAGGTAAGATGTTCAAGTGTGTATTTAATGTTTGCATATTTTATGTTTTGTTTTTTTTTTTATTTGTTTGTGTGTTAAGCTGCTTGAAATTGAAAACATTACTCACATTAGTTTGGCCATGACCTTCATTTTTAACAAAATATGGATATGGACATTCTTTCTTTGGACAAATCAAAAGTAAAACTAACAGTTCAGTAATGGTTTCTGCTGTAAAACATCTGTATCTTATCTGTAAATCAATGACCACATTAGATGATTGTCTTCATTAATTGGTAGTGTCAATCATATTTATAGAAGAAACTTGATGGTGATATTAGTTAAGTGAAAAGTGGCTCGCCATTTGTTGTTAGAAATATTTTGTTTAATATCTCTTTTTAGGATCGTCATATATTCTTTCTTGACTGCAACAGTCACTTTCAGAAATGCTGCAGAAGAATCTTGGTTACTTCTGAGGAGGGAGCTGCTTTTTATATGATTATTTTAGAATTGTTTTGGATTCCTTAATCCGGTAGAGCAACTTTGATGTGCTAGTTAGCCTATTCGGTTGCTTAACCAATCAAAATCTTCCAACTCAGGGCACTGATAGACCTGCCCTGCAATAAGCACAATCTCTCATTGGCCAGAGCTGTGTTTTGTGGTTTGTTGTGTTTGCTGTTGTTAAAGAAGGACACACCCTCGGGGAGGCCCGCCTCAAGTAACATAACGCTTATGCTTTACTCACAGAGGTGAAAGAAAAATATATCTACACTGCAAGACATTATATAACATGAGCTTACATTTTTAACCCAAGAAAAGTATACAGTTTAGTTGGACCAGATTCTACAAACAGTTTGTAATACCTGCCCTTTTGCTCTCAGAGCCATGTATTTTTGCTAGATGGACCCACAGACCATGTTGAACTTTGTAATTGTGATAATGTAACTTTTATTGCAGCCAGTAATCTTTGTCTTTGTGCCCTATCCCTATAAACATGAGCTGTTTTTAAATGGTTGCTTTTTAATCCCTTTAGCTTTTGCAGCAGTTTAGCAATCACCTCAACAGCCAATATTTGCCTTCTTATTCATAGAAAAGAAAATCACTTCAGTCCTACAAAGCTAAACTTCTGATGACCAAGTGTACTCTACTGTCAATAAATGTTATTTGTTGATAGTGAATAGATGACACGTTTTTCCCTTTCTTACTTGTAGAATGTTATAACCTTAACTGACTACAAAAAACTGCATTGTGCGTCATACATTGTCACATACAATCTACTTGAAAGCCTGTGTTAGTGTTTGCAAATCTCAGTTTTGGTGTCTAAAATGAGTTGGAATGAGTTGTGGGCAGTATCCGTTTGTTTTCAGACAATAACAAATAGAGCTATTTTCGGTGTTTATTTTCAGCCACAAGCAGAAAAAACTTGGGAGATTCCAGTATGCATATGCATGTTTGTATTGGGCACATGGTGCTGTTTGCTGACTTTCCCAAATAATGTTTATTATAATTCTGGCAATTATAGACTTGACCCTTGAAGCTTTTGAGACTGAAATTCAACTTTTATGAATCAAAAGCCATTTTGCTTTAGTGTGGGCAAATATTAAATGAAACATAACCATAAGATGTGAGCTTGCATAATGAATGTGTAGTGGTTGAGGTCATTTCATGTTCAGTGTTCTCTTGAAACAGGCCTGGTCACTCTGCTCAAACACATAGTGGTAAACATATTGTCAGCTGACCTGTAGTTAGCTTGAGACACAGCACTCTCTCCTGACTTGACCTGATCATTTCATACCACAAGGTACCTAAGTCCAACCATACTGTGTTTTGCTAAGCCTTGAGTTTGTCAAATTGGCGCAATATTTTGGCATATTATTTTGATTGTTCTGGTATAGGTATTTCTTGATACCAGAATGATGCTCTGTTTAAAAAGAATGTAAATTATAAAGGATTTACCAGGAAAATAATATACAAAAATGTCAAATGCTGAAAGGCACAAAAAAGAATGTTTGTTAGGGGTTTACTTTCTTTGAAAAAATACATATAAAGAGTTAAAAATGTGCATCACGCCAATTCAGATTTTTAACTGAAGTTTTGAGCCACAATCGTGAATAGCATAAGCAACTCAGATAATGAATAATTGATAGAAACTAAACGTTTGTATTTAATCATGAAGGTAAATTTGAAACGAATGAAATGAAATACTGGCAGCCCTAACTGCAACATGAGCAGAAGAACCTGCTCAAACTCATTATATGAAATTATAGACTCCACAATTCTTTAAGAATGCAGTGAGAAGATAATTGTTTCTCAAACATTCATCATTTTTGCTTCACAAAACTATATGGCAACATGCATGCAACTGGGTGTGGTGCCATGCTTATCTAAGTAAATCCACTTTTGTGTCCCCCAGTTCCTGGTAAACGCAGTTTAACTTGTGTGGATAAAGGCTGGTGCAGTGAGTTGTCAGGCAAGTTTGGTGGGTTTGAGGTATTGTTCTCCACCTGCGAACCTAATCCAATGGAGAATTCTTCTTCAGTATTGTACTGTGCAGAACCTTTAGAAAAACGGTTGTTTAACACTATTTACTTGGCTAGTTAAACACATGTAACATTTTCTATGACCTAATTAAAAGGTTCTTGAATAGATCATAATTAGCTCAATTAGGTGCTCAGTGGCGACTGTAAATACTTTTAATTTAAACAGAAGAATGCAATCTGACTAGACTGATAATCAGATCATGCACATCATTTACTCAGATGCCTATGGTACTCTAGGTGTGTGTGTGTGTATAGAGGTCAGACTTTTTTTTCTTTTGGTTACTGTAATCTACACATGACTGTTTGTGTGCCTTTTAGCTAAGCTCATTTTGTGGTTTATGTGTATGAACTCAAAGTCTAGAATCCGTGATGCTGAACTAAACCTAATAAAAATATACTCAAAACACAATGCTGATAAGATTACAGATAACAAGTGATGATAAAACTTCATGGCATTATAGCTTCTTTTTTTTTAATTTTTTTAATTTTTACAAATTTTTTTTAGCTTAAGTATTTTTTTTTTGCCATATCAATCTATAGATGGTACTCCACAGTTACAAAGCAAATACAGGTTTTTTGTTTACCATCTTTTGTTGCAATGACAATGATCCCATCAGCCTGAAACATTTACATTTATGGCATTTAGCAGATACTCTTATCCAGAGCGACTTCCATACCCTTATTACAGGGACAGTCCCCCTGGAGACACTCAGGGTTAAGGGTCTTGCTCAAGGACCCAGTGATGGTAGTGCTAGAGGTGGGATTTGAAACTGGGACCTCTTGAGCCATAGGGCCATTGGCAAGTATCCTACCACTAGACCACCAACACCCCCAACTTTCTATTGGAACTTTATTTCCGTGTTTCTCTTAAGATTTCTTGCTTCTCTAGCTCAGCCAGGTCGGCCTGTCCAGAGATGCACTGTTGCGCCTCTCACTAAACCACTCTGTCTTTTGTATGCGGTACAGTTGGTGTCTTGTTAAAACCTTGCCCCCAGCCTGAGATCATACACAGTCCGGTAAAGTTTTAATTCAGGATTACTTTGCATTCCCCCCACCTTCTGTCCTGACTAGCCTCCCAGTACCTGACACAGAAAAACAGCTCAACAGCTTGACACTGCCACCAGTGAGTTTGACTGTAGGGGTGGTATTAATGATATGCTCAGTGCCTGGTGTCCTCCACACACACTAGTTTTTGGCCAAATATTTCAGTCTTTGTTTTGTCAGACCAGAGGATTTTTGCATCTCAAGTCTTTCTGGTTCTTTCTGGCCAACTTCCAGCATGCTGTCCTCTCTTTTTAGCAAATAATTCTGTCTGGCCACTCTGTCAAAGGCCTGCTTAGAAGAGTGCTGTCCTGATGATTGTCCTTTAAGGTGGCTCTCCAATCTTCACAAAGATCTCTGGGAAAATGTCATTCATAGTGGCCATTGAGTTCTTGGTTACCTGTTTGATCGATGCATTTTGTGTAAATTTGCTAAAGTTCCATTTTAAATTTGATAAAAAGGGTCTGAATACATGAGTGAATTGGATATTTAATTTTTTCAAAAGAAATATACAGTTTAATCCTTAAAACTGGGCCTCCTTTTTCACTGTGAAAGAGTGGGTGTAGATGATCCCCTGACCAGTGTGTCTTTTATTGAATCTTCAATGACCTCATACAGTACTGTGCAAAGTCTTGAGCCACCCATCATTTCTATATTTTGTTAGGCAAATTACACAACAGACACAGTGATTTATTGCAACATGTGCAAACACGTATGTAACTTAGAGGGTTTGTACAATTCAAATTAGCTTTAAAGTCAATATTTAATATGACCAACACTATTTTTCAACATAGCCTGTTTTAGACCTGCTTTCTGGTCATTTCTTTCAGGGATAGTCTTCTAAGCATCTTTAAAGACATTCCAAAGCTGGCATTTGTATGCCTGAATGATTCATATGTAGGTTACTCTGTGGGTTAACAAGCATCAAACAATCCTCTGAAACTGGTCAGGTAGAGGGATTAGAGGTGAAAATGAGGGCAAAAAGTTTTGTTCTTGTGAGAACCTGGAGAATTGTTCCTCAATCATTTATTAAAAATACAAGATGATCTGGACCGTTGAAAGCAAATATGATGAAATGAGAGGTGTCTAAAGACTTGTACAGTGCTGTGTTTTGTCTCGTTCAAATTTTCTTATATCTTTCTGCAGTGCATCATCACAGAGGGGGAATAGTAGACCTATACGTTTTGAGCCCCCAATGCTGGACTTCCATGAACAGTAAGTTAGATGCATTCACAAAGCCTTTCTTATCATCATCATCATCTGTGTTCTGTCTTTTGTCATGTAAACTCCTATCTCCTTTTTCTGCCAGCCTCTTTGAACAAAGCTGTTTGTCATGTTCTGAGTAAAGCCACTTCCTCATTGTTAACCTACAGGCTTTTTCCATTCCATATATGAGGAATGTGTCTGTAGTGGTGTTTTTAATTCATTTTTTGTTGTCACTCCACTAGCATCTTTTTTTTTTTCATGCAAATCAAGATTAATCTTAATCTACTGGTTAGAAGTGACTAATTTGTGTTCTTTAAATTAAATAAATTATATATGTTAGGTAAAATTTATTGCATAGTAACTTTTTTTGTGCAAAGAGGCGTCAAAAGTAAGTTATCAGTCAGTATCAAGCCTTCAAATCTGATGTATTTATTTAGGTAGTTTAAATTGTATTAATATTATATTTAATTCTGCCATCAGCACAACTGAACCACCACTTAGAATCGCCTACCTATTGTTAAAAGTCTTGTTTTGCAGCACCTGTCAAATATTGGTGCTAACTAAATTATTCTGTAGCATTCTGCAATTAGTCAACTGACCTTTTTTCCATGCAAATGATTGCTGGGGAAAATGCTCACTACTTGCTCTATAGAAAATGGCAGACTTGATCATTTGAGGGAAAAACTTAGATCCCAGATATTTATTTTATTTTGTTTTTAAATGCCCAGCTTCTTCTTGTAACTAACTCCCTCGCTACCAAATTAAGTTATCTTAAATGTAACTTTATTTTATTGTCTAGGAGTTAACTAGGGAGCATACGCCTGTTGCCTTGATTTTATTCTCTTTCTGCTGCCAATAATTAGAAATCTTATCAGCAGCACATGGTTATAAGGAATCGCTGTGCAACCTTGACCAATCCTGCCTCTGTTTCCAGCTGCATGTGATAAATAATTACTTAAATTACCTTGGCCTACCGTAAATATCTGAGTGTACGCTATTGTGGATCACAAGTGTAGCATACTTGTGATTCTGTTTATTTGTACTTCCAGCTTATACAATCTTTTTTTTTTTTTTTTTTCGTTGACTACTTCTCTCTTATTTTCTTATTTTTCTCTCTTATTTTCTCATTCTTATTTTGTGCTTCCTTTTTATGTAAAGCTATATTCAGGAGTCTAAAACAGTGCCCCAGCATTGCACTTCTTGGCTACTTTAGAAATTGAGCTGTGTGTGAAAGTACTCTGAAATTCAGGTTAATAATAAGCACAGCAACACTGATAACTTCTGTTATCTGTTCAATCTCTCATCTGTTTGTTTGATTAACCAATCCAGAGTTTATATGTCTGTTTTAGTGATATATGAATATAAATAATGACAATCGAAGCTTGGGATGGTCCTAAATATTTATCTACTATACTGTTGAATTGTGTATATACATCAAATGTGCATTAGCTGTGGGCTATTGGCTGAATTAAATGTATGGTTGAATAAAAGACATTATAGCAAGACAAAAAAAGAAACAATGTAAAGTACATTTAAAAGTGTGTTAACTGGCTGTTTTTATTTTTACCTCTATCACCTTTCCTTTTTTTCTTGATTTCAAAGCACCATTTGTCTTTCATCTATTTCTTGCTTTTTGTAACCGTTTAAATGATTCTGATTTGGACGTTTTCTAATACCTTTTAGGATTAAGTATATAAATTATACATACAATTTTACTTTTCTATATATAGGATTCATTAATAGTTAATGTTATATTTATCAGGCTGGCATTGCTTTTGTTTGGTTGTATTAATCTGTTATTTTTACATTGGCTTTTTTGTCTACGTATAGTTTTGAGAATTTAAAGTATTAAAAACTTAAGTTTTAGTTCTAAGTATCCTACATCTTAGAAGATAAACAAGATACATTGGCTGTGTAATCTGCGCATGTCATGAGGTTATGTCCATAATTTAAATTGAAGTTTGTTTTTGTTATTTTCTCCCTAGGCCTGTTGGGATGCCAAAAATGGAAAAAGTTTATTTACACAACCCAAGTTCAGAGGAAATTAGTTTAATATCAATATCAGCAACAACAGCACATTTTC
The DNA here is from genome assembly GCA_017165825.1 of Hepsetus odoe. NCBI lineage: Eukaryota > Metazoa > Chordata > Actinopteri > Characiformes > Hepsetidae > Hepsetus > Hepsetus odoe. The sequence goes on along the minus strand of CM029366.1, from coordinate 17,021,764 downwards.
ATGCATCCTTTTTCCAGAGTAGGGTAGGTATATTCAGTTTTTTCTCTGTTATTCTATTCAGTCCAGCACATTGTTAGTTTCTGTGTAAGTTGTAAGGAATGTATATTTCTTTTTTGAAGTGTCAGAGCAAATGGGTTAATGTTAACTTCCTCTTAAGTGCTTTAGAAAAAAGAACAGAAGACCTTATCGGCTTGTGCTTGTCTTGCTTCCACAGTGACTTTTTCTGTCTTGAAAAAAATACCATGTCATGTTGTGGTGATTTTAATGAGCCATAACAAGACAGATTTCTTGCTAAATGTCACCTGAAATTTTAAATGCTCTTGATGGAAGATTTATGAATGGTGTCATTTTAAACATTTAACCAGTGGTCAGCGAACTCATTAAAGCTTAAGAGTCTAAATTAAGTGGTGTGCGTGTGTGTGTGTGTGTGTACGCTTACGCACTCCAGACAGTAATAAATTAAACACATCCCACCTGTTCCTGACACCTACATAATAAATTAAACCTCCATGCTGACCTTTTCAGTCCCTTATTGCTAATGTTTAACAGGGTAATGTCCTCCACCGTGAACTCTGAACAGGATTAACAAAAATTATAGGGTTTTTAGACCATTGAAGATGGTTTGATATCTCTGTAATTACTGCATGAAACAGCAGAAAGTGGAGTGCGGGGGAGCCACACGTTTTTTAGGCTGTGTGAATACTTGATTTCATATTGTCAAGATGAAACATGCTTCATAAAAAATGTCCTTGGTATGGGTTGTGACCTTTACACAATATTAAAATGCCATTAGAGAATCCACTAAACTGGTATTTTATCAATATGTTTGTGTCGAGGTGCTCATGATGGTCTCCAGGGGGGAAAAAAAAATTATTTATTTTGTTGACTAATAATATCACTAATAGTTTCCTAATACTTGTGCATGCATATGTATTCCCCCGAGAATGTTCACGCTCGCATTTCCTTTATAAAACATTCAGGTTTCAGGGTAATTAACATTTTGGATTGACTGATAGTGCTGTATTTCTTCCATATTAAGATTAATCCTAAAAATACTCACTTGCCTAATAATTGTGCTCACAGTGTAAGGTATCTCATACATATATGCGTTTTACATATAACTTTAAAGAAGCAACTTCTCATGTTTGTTCTTCCACACTGGTATTGTAACTTTGTTAATTCAGGCACTATGGCTGACTGACTTTCTTGCTCTTGTTTTTGCAGATAATTCCACCAGGAGGAAACACCTCCTTTGATGTAGTGTTTCTTGCACGAGTAGTAGGGAATGTAGAAAATACGTTATTTATTAATACATCCCACCATGGAGTGTTCACATACCAGGTACATTTGAATACTCTGGTGTTGGTCAAAAGATCAGAAAATCAATGGTGAGAATTATTGGACGTTGATGAAACTGTGTGCTGTTTCAGGTGTTTGGTGTGGGCATTCCTAATCCTTACAGACTCAGGCCTTTTGTAGGGGCCAGAGTACCTGTAAATAGCAGCTTCTCTCCACTAATAAACATCTTCAACCCACACAGTGAACCACTCCAGGTAAACTGCCTTAATATTACCATGATGATAGTGTGCTGTTTTATGCTGGATGACTTAAATTTAGTAGATGTGCTTGTGGCTTGGGCTGCTGGATAAGCTGAGTAATACTAATCACTCCATTTTCTTACAGGTTGTAGAGATGTACTCCAGTGGGGGTGATCTGCATCTAGAGCTGCCCACTGGCCAACAAGGTGGCACCAAAAAACTGTGGGTGAGTGTGTATTTGAGTAATTCCTTTGAGATCAGTGTATTTATTTAGCTCAAAATGTGCAATAATTTATTTCATTTATGCAGGAGATTGCCCCATTCGAAACAAAGGGTGTCATGAGGGCCAGCTTCTCCTCCCGAGATGCTGACAACCATACAGCCTTTATCAGGATCAAAACCAATGCCTCTAACGAGGATGAGTTTATTATCCTCCCTGTGGAAGTGGAGGTCACCACAGGTCAGGATGAAATCATGTGATTATTCTTCTAAAGTCAAAACAGGTAGCCTAGAATTTTGGCCCTAAAGAAGCATAGACTGAGTAGATTTATTTTCTTTCCCCAGCACCTGGTATATACTCTTCAACAGAAATGTTGGACTTTGGTACACTTCGATCACAAGGTAGGTGTTTTTAAATTTAAAAAAAGATTTTTATTTGCTATTAACAGTATGCAGATGGTTTTCTCTTGTTGCCTGTGTCATGAATTCAGCATAAACATAGCAACAATTTGTACTTTAATTGCAGATCGACCAAAACAGTTGAATATGCATCTTTTAAATTCTGGAGCAAAAGATGTGTCAATTATGGTAGGTTTCTTTTCTTCTTCTTCCTGATTTTCCAACTTTCAGCCCGCTGAATCTTCACCTGGATGGGTTGACTGCAATTTAATCTCTACCTGCTTTCTAAATAATTTGCACTTGAAGCTTGTGGTGAATTAAAATGATCTGTTACAGTTATACGCCAGTAAAGCAAACAAAAAAAAAAAGAAAAAGCCTAATAAGGGTGTGCTGTGGTATTTGGCACCAAGTTGTTGGTGGCAGATCATTTAAAGTATTAGTTTTGATTGGACTAGTTTGTTCATCAGGAGGTACAGTGGATTTGTGTGTAGTGCTGTTCTTCACAGCAAGAAGGTCCTGGGTTTGATTACCATGGAGGACATGCTGGGTTCATTCTGCATTGAATTGGCATGTTTTCTGTTGGGGTTTCTTCTCACATTCCAGAGACATGCATGTGAGGTGGATTGAAGTTGCTAAATTGCCCCCTAGATGGGTGTGTGTTTGTCTTTGTGTCAGCCTTGCGATGGACCAGAGACATATCCAGGGTATTTCTTCGTTGGCACCCTATGTGCGCTGGAATTGGACCCAGCACCATCTGCAACCCTAATCAGAATAAGCAGTTAGAATAGTGAGTGAGTAATTTGTGCATCACATCACATTGTTGCAGTGAAGCAGGGCACATTATCCTGCTGAAAAGGCCACTGCAATCTGGGAGTAGTGTTGGTGGTATATATGCTTGCGCATGGAATGCTTTCAAGCAGAACATTGTCCAGAGAATCAAAGTCTCCAGCAGCTTGTGTTTTATCCACAGTGCATTCTACCATTTGGGGCCATTTATTCCCCAAATAAGTGACATACAGACAATCAGCTGTTCACATAATGTAAAAGAGAATGTGGTTCATCAGAAGAGGCCATCTTTTTTTCTTTGTAGGCACTTTCAGCAGAAATTAGGAGTGGTCATCTTATAGTTCTGTAGCCACGCAGAGCAAGATTTGTGTCGACATTCATTACTCATTAACGGTATAAGCAATTACTACTGCAGCTGCTCTTCTGTGGAATCACAGCAAAAGGGATAACTTTCATGCCCCACATGAGTCAGTGCTCCTTGACTGCTCATAACTGCAGCCAGTTCACCAGTTGTCCTAACTTGTAACACTTTTAGTAGGTAGTAACAACTGCACATCTGAACAGCCCAGAAAACTTGAACTGGTTGTCTAGCCATTACAAATAGGCCCTTGTCAAGGATCTTGACCCATTTTTTTTCTATTTTCAATGCATCAAATGCAAGAACAAATTTCCTGCTTGAAATATTCCACCTCTTAACAGGTGTTATTTTATTGAGGTAAAGAATGTTATTCACCTGTCTCACTATTTGTGTGCTGAATGCCTGAATCATGTTCTGACTAGATGCAATAACAATATCTACAGTAAACATATTGTAGTGTAATTTTTTGAATCACATAATAATTAAGAATACTCTCATATTAGGTCTCTCTTAATCTTAACCTAAACGGTGTTTTCATTTTAGAGCGTTCGTCCAACACCCTCAAATGAAGCCATCACAGTTGAATTTAAGCAGATTACACTAAAAGCAGGCGAAAGTCGATATACCAAAGTCGCAACTATTCATTTTGATGGTAAGAAAAGTATTTTATTTTTTTTTCTCCCATTTTTTAAAATAAAAATTGTATTTCTTTTTTATATATAATATATAAATATATTTGTATATAATATTTATTTCCCTGAGGTTTATGCCATGCTGCATTAGGCAGGGGTGGGCAACTCCGGTCCTGGAGGGCTGGTGTCCTGCAGAGTTTAGTGAATTCCCTGCTTAAACACACCTGGTACAGCTGACTTGATCATTGTCTAGTTCAGTGAGTGTGTTTGAGAGGGCAACTACCAAACTGTGGAGGACCTCCAGCACCGGAGCAGGGATAGGGTAGTTGCCCCCAGAGTTGCTTACCCCTGCATTAGTGCATTTGAAGTTTGTGAGTGTGCAGTGCATTCTTCTGTGATTTTATTTATATATATATATATTTATTTATTTACTTATTTTTTTTTTTTTTTTTTTTTTTTTTTATAAAGCAAACATGTTAATCTTTCTGTTCAGATGAATTAAATAAGATCAATAAAAGTAAAGCACATATTATCTGTAAAAAGTTCAAATATACAGTTTAGCAGAATGTGAACTGTAGATGTGGCATTTTTCAGTGGTTAGGGAGGGTATGCTTGTTCCTTCCTGTTAGAGCTATTTGACTAGCAGTCAGCCAGCTGGTGACTGACAGAATTTGACCCAGAACACAGAAATATTATTTTTCATTATGCACCTTATTATAAGAGTAAAGAAATAATTATAGCCCGTCGTTTGAAATGAGTGTCAAAATAATTGTCTCTACATGTTCTAAATGAATGTGGTGTTTTGGTTTTGTGTTTTTTGTTTTTTTTTCATTTCAGCTTCAAAAGCAAGAAGGACAGAGCAGTTGTCTGGCAAAATAACAGTAAAGGCAAAAGAGAAAAGCTACTCAAAACTTGAAATTCCTTACCAGGCTGAAGTTTTGGAAGGGTCAGAAATACTTTATTATTATACTGTCATTGTTTTTGTGTTATTCTGGAAGAAAAATAACGGTCTTTTTCTCGTGTAGATATCTGGGCTTTGACCACACAGCCACCCTGTTCCACATCAGAGATAGCCCTGTAGATCCTGTGGATAGGCCCGTCTACCTCACCAACACCTTTAACTTTGCCATACGCATCCACAATGTAACCCTTCCTGAGGATGCAAAGACTATGTTCAATGTGAGTCAGCATGTGCTTTATGTGCAAGTAGCCTGCTTGAGGCTCACTTTCTTGTCTGATGACCATCTACTCAATTTGTTTGGATGAATTAAATGGGCATACATAGCCATAAAAAGCTGTTAAAAATCCAGATTAGGTGTTTGGTGTTTCTGCTTTCTTTAAAAACTTGAAATGTGAAGGTCATGCCAATAGCAACTCCTCCAGACTTAAGCATCTTGATTAGGATTCTGTGGTTAAATCACTTTGTTGGGTAATTTGTTGCTTATTAACAGTACACCTAAGTGCCAAAGTTTTTCATTCAATTTTATTTTCCTGTTGTTCAGGTACATAATTTTAGCGTGCCAGTCCTCATTCCTCCCCATGAATCACACTACGTGTTCTCACTGTTGTTCCGGCCTGTGCGTCCTTCTATTCATATTGACAGCAACATCCTCCTTATTACCAATGCCTCCAAGTTCCATCTGCCTGTCAGGGCATATACTGGCTTTTTGGAGGTAAAACTGGAAAGACTTCTAACTTTAACTAACTTTATAAAGTGTTCTCTAAAAAGCACTAAAATCATTACTCCTGATCTTGCTGTTAACATGTTAAGTGTGTGTGTGTGTGTGTGTGTGTGTGTGTGTATATATATATAATATATTTATATATATATATATATGTATATATAAAAGGGGAAAAATTGTATTTCTGGTTAACTGTCCTTAGTGTAGCTTCATTTGCAATGTGTTCTCTCCACAGCCTATAGTCCTTTCTCCTAGTCCTAACGAACACGTGTTAGATTTTGGAATCCTCAGTGCCACAGACACCAGCAGTTTGCTGTTTGTTGTTGTCAATAGCAACCCCATAGAGGTAAGTGTCAGCTGACTGAGTGGGCAAATGGATTTGGATTACAAGCTAGTTGTTCTCAGTAAAGATCAGATGAAAAGGGTCTATAGTTTGTATTAATACAGGAAATATCTTATGACCTTATAAGGTGGCCTGGAATATATACCTGGAATATACATTAAATTAAAAAAATATATATAATGTTGACACGATGGCATAATGATTTTCCAGTGCGGGTTTGTGGTTCTTTATGTAGTGCTTTTTTTTGTCATTCTATCTAAGGCTCCACTTGTTCTCTTGTTACCATGCATAAGTGCAGACTAATGTGACTCATTTTTTCTTTGCAGCTGGAAATAAAATCATGGCTGGTCACTGGCGACAGTCTGTCAATGGAGCTACTGAGTACAGAGAAAGGGAATAGAAGTGTAGCAATGGGTCGAATGCGAGAGCTCCAGAACACTTCATCAGCCCATTATAAAACTGTAAGGCTGTGTGTGTGTGTGTGTGTGTGTGTGTGTGTGTGTGTATGTGTGTATATATATATATATATATATATATATGTGTATGTGTCTGATAATCCATTTGTTCCTGTAGCAACCAATCTTATAACTAAAACCTATAGTTAAAAATCAGCCTTTCATATCTTAAACAGGAACAGGACTTACCACTTTTTCAGTTTATCTCTTCAGTGATGAATGAGATTCCAACCTGTTTTATTGAGTCATGCATAGTCCAGGTGTGCTCCTGGGACCATTATGCTATGATTGGTTGAAAATGAATTACATAATCACACTTTAGCTGTTTTGGTGCTTTGCATGCTGTGCCAACACTATGTTCAGCTATGTTCACAAGGGTACAAATGTTTATATTCTGACGTGCTGTATTTGTTCAGGGATATAATCTTTCAGCTGGCAACAAAGAAATAAGTGTACTGATCTCCATATGACCTGCATATCCTGCACATGATTTTCATATTTAAAGCAAGAGGGCCAGTGTTTTCCATGAAGTTTAACCTCATTGTGTATTTTTATGGGAACCCGTGCTAGGAAATTTGTACGTTTACTTGTGTTCATTTCTCTTCTTTTAAAGGTTATTTTAGCTTCTGGATATTATGCCGCATTTAAAGTCACCCTGGTGGCTAATGCACTGGAAGGTGTGTATGATGGAGCTGTACACATAACCACAGATTATGAGGTATGTCTTCCATCTGTGTTCATTACTGTCTTAAATACCACTGACCTGGCTGAACATGCCCCGGTGTGCTGTCAGGTTTACAGTTTAGTTTTGTTCTCTTGTCTCTTATAGATACTGACAATTCCAGTAAAGGCCCTCATTGCTGTAGGAACATTAACCTGTTCACCTAAACACATTATTATGCCTCCCTCCTTTCCGGTAAGTTCTCTGCCATCCATAGCAATCAATACTGTTGTCTGTAAGAATGTAGGTAAATTTTATTAAATTAATTTATAAAGGAGAATAGTATACATGGAGTGCAGTCTTGCCACTCTACCTTTTCAAAATATACATACATTGCATGACATCAATTAAAATCAATCGAACGCCCCTTGCATTAAAAAAGCAGAAAGCACCAGACATGCACATCCGAAGGTGTTTAGATAGCTTGTTTTGTTTGTGTTTAATCAGAAAACCAAATAGGAAACACCTTTCTAATTAGATAGCAACTCTAAAATTGCTGTGTCCTCTTATGTAAGCATTGAAAAAGCATTTGTGTTATTGCTAGTCATAAAGAAACTTCAGCCTTAATCCTGACTGACAGTTAGTTCTCTTTAGTGACCACTCCCTGTCTGCTGCACACTTATTCAATTTGTTTTGCATGCTTACTTAGATGGTCAAGAAATAGTCCATTAGAAATTGCCTAACATTTCCTGTGTGTACTCATCCCCACAGCCTATTGCATGTAATAGAACAAAATATACACATGTCTATTTGTCTCCAGGGGAAAGTGGTTCACCAGGCTCTTACCATCCAAAGTTCATTCTCACAGAAGGTGAGGCTTCAGCAGATCCTCTCTCTTACGGAGGATAGGCGGTTTTACTACAAACGACTTCGCAGTAACAAAGTGGAGCTGGAGCCTAGACGCAAATCCAAGGTGCCTGTACAATTTGCCCCAGTGTAGTAATCGTTGTAGAGTCAAAATGTATCAAAATATTAATTTAATCGTTTTCTTTGTTTTTCTTGTACAGATAGCAAATATTTATTTTGATGCCAGTTTACAGTGTGGTGATCACTGTTATGTTGGATTACCATTTATGCTGAAATGTAAGTTCATTTTTGCCTCCTCAAAGTATTATGATACTGTGTGAATTTTGAGGACTCTCATTCCTCAAAATACTTTAGTAGCTCAGACTGTTTTGTTGTCTTTCAGCGGAAGTAAGACCACATAGCCTGTCCATGCAGGAGGACATCTGGGATGCTGATGTAGATTTGCATCAGAGGCTATTGAAGAGATGGAAAGAACTGAAGGAACAGTCAGGCCTTGAGTAAGTTCTCCCTCCAAGTTCGCATGTGTTTCATTTACCAAATCATATTTTAATAAGGAAGAAAACAAAATATTTTTGTAACTGTTTCTTGTGATGTTTTTGGAATAGGGTTGATGCTTTCTTTGAAGTAAATACAGATCTGCAGAAAAAAGTGCAGGCTAAAGTTTCAGCGCAGCTTTCATGGCCCTCACTAATAAACTCCTCACAGCAAGTTTTGTTTCCCCTTACCAACACCAACAGCTCTTCAGTGAGTACTTGTCACACTTGTTTGTATTTGTTTGTTTGTTTGTAGTAGTGAGGAGTTTCTTTTAAATGGATTAGGAAGTCACTCTCAATAAAGTGAATTTATGTGCATTGATTTATTAAGTGCACAGAGGAATTCAGGCCCATCATTTCATCCAAAACAAAGAAGAGGATAAATAAGAAATTGAAAGTTTTTTAACTAGTGATAAACTTATGTAAAATTACTGTAATTGTAACTGCTGTAACAGTAAATGCAAACAACTGCAAAATTGAGGAACTTCAGAACTTTCTTTTAAATCTCTAACGTGATAATTCTATGACTACTGAGCTCAACCAGGCAGTTTTTAGCTAAACTCATACAGTTTGTGTGGATAAGAGGTATGTGCCCATATGGCAACTGTAGGCTTTTGCAAAGTGTTTATTTATTTATTTTTTCATGTTAATTTTTGCTATTGCCAACATCAGTTTATCTATCTGGATTGCATATTCAATCACACAATTTTCCCTTAGAATTCTAATGTATCATCATTTATAAACTCTTTTGATTCTTAGGAGGAGGAAGTCATTCTGGAAAACCCAGCTGATGTTCCAGTCTATGTGCAGGTTCTACCAGTGGCCCTCTACCCAAACCCCTCAGTGTTCACAGGATTACTAGATGACAGGTAGCACACATGGCCACAGTTTTATAGTACTGTTCATTATATAAGAAACATGCTTTACATTTTTTACTTTTTTTTTTTGCCAAGTTTAAAGATTTGGGAAGAGCTGACATCCAAATGCTCAGGAACTATTCTTACGAACTGCTTATACTTAAAGAGACAGCTGCATTCATGTTTATTTGACTTACTCAAAGCAGAAGAAACGAAAAGTTAATTTAATAATTTTGTGGAGCTTTCCTGCTAATGCTGCTAAAAAGCATAGACAGGAGGACCTCATTGTGTGTCGTTTAAAGAAGGCGGTGGTTATTGGTAAGGGTCTGGGCCACTGCCTTGGTCTAGTAAAATTTGACATGCCTTAATACTGAGATGAAGTTTGGATGATTAAACCTAATTACCTAGTATTGTTGTCTTTAGCGGAAATATGATTCTACATGCACTACACCTATGCATGTATTAGATTGAGTGCTGCATACAGTATTGCTTATTGATTTTAGCATTGTTTAAAAGGGTCGTCTTTTTAGTCAGGTGTGATTTGCTGCGTGCATTTAAAATTATTTGCATTACTTGCTTATATGATTAGTGATGGTTATTCCACACAGGCACCCGAGGGGAAAATTATCAAAGATTGACATAAATACACTGGAATTTGAGGTCCAAAAAAATCAAGTGAGTATCATTGAAGATTAATGTGTAATTACACATAATATAGATTCATTATGTGTAAACTTCTTCCTAGGTCTTTTTTTTTTATTTTTTTTTTATAAATAATAAAATAAAAAAAAAACTTTGTTACAAAGAAGACAACATAAACAATTGCCAGCATGCCTTAGAAAACCTTTTTCAGTATATTTATTCTGTACCATTTCAGTGGTGCTCTGTTAGTTTAGGGGGTAGAATGAACCCCAAAGTAGCAGCTTTACATGGTTGGCAGAATTGTAAAAAGAATAAAGAATTGTATGTATATTCTGTCTGGGACACTTTCTATCATCCAGACATTCACATTACATTCAAATATGGTGGTAGACAACTATACTGCACATCTGTAACTGCAAGTTCACAGACACACAAACAGTTTGAAACAGCCTTTCAGTAATTACCTTGGATTACAGAACTATTTATCATTGAGTATTTTGTGACAAAGTGACTGCTCTCTGTAGGCTTCTCACTTCTTTTCCTGATTCTACTGTAATTGTTGATGCATATAATTGAGTATGTTTGGTAAGGTTTCTTGCACCAACAAATTATTTTGTGTGTTTCTGTCGTTCTCTGTCACAGTCCTCAGTAATGAGCTCCACAGGATTTATCGAAGGGCCAACACAGCCTTATGTCTTCAACATGCTGCTCATGCCTGGGGAAGCAAAGTCTCTCAGTGTGAAATTCACACCCATCAGCAATCATAGCGTGTCCTCCCTACTGGTAGTCAGGTGAGCTCTTGCTGTATGCACATATACAATTATATACCCAACCCATGGCAAAGTCCTTTAAAGCTGTAGAGCCAGAAGACTGTATTTGCTGTGTCCTTATTGAACTATATTTAAAATTGAATCATTACACAGTTGGTGCACCGTTTATCAAGATTTTGAAATGTTAAACTAAGATTGTCAGTGTCTGAGTAAATGTAAAGGACATTTAATGTTTTTATAGGAATAACCTGACTGTGGTGGATCTAATCATGGTCCATGGTCAAGGTACCAGAGAAAGTCTTAAGCTTGCTGGGAAGGCCCCGGGACCAGGAAGCTCCTTAAGATTTAAGATGACTGAGGCACTTCTTAAAGACTGTTCAGAAAGTGAGTTTGTATTAGTAAATTCTAGATAACAGCTGTGGGGGGAGACAAAAAAAAACTTTCAGCCACAACTCGACAGCAATTATGTAAGGCAAGACAGCATTACTTCATTGTGTGTTTTCAAGTATGTGTGATAGGATTTTCGCAACTCCATGTTAGTTTTAGTGCCTCTGCAGTTTGCAAACTTCTGTAATAGTTGTAGTCATTTCTTCTTTGGAGTTGAACTTTTGGCATTTTACTACAGATTTTCTTTTTTTTTTTTCGCCCCCAGTGTATTACATCACTTTTAATCAACGCAGTTAAACTGGGATGATGGAAGATCACATTAATAGCATCCACATTAGAGTATAATAAAATGATTGGCATTTAGAACTCTGCATTGAATGTATTTGTGAATGAACATTTGTTCTTTAAAGATTTAAAGATTAATTATTAATCATTTTCTTTCTTTCTTTTTTTTTTTTTTTTTTTTTAAAGACAAACCCAAGGAACCAAATTTCACTCTGCGAAGGACATTCAGAATAGAGAATACAGGGCTTCTCCCTATTTACATCCGATCCATGGAAATCAGTGGCACCCCCTGCCAAGGCTATGGATTCAAAGTTCTCAACTGTCAAGAATTTGCACTCAAACCAAACACTTCTAGAGACCTCATCATACTGTGAGTTTCCTCAGTATTTACTTTGAATCAAAGGTCTTCTTGTAATTTACATAATTATGTAATAATAATATAAATAATATGATATATAATAATAAATAATCTCACATTGATAGTCTGATACATACTCACTTGTGACCTACTGTCAGGAATAACTTTATCTGGAAAAACTAAATAAACATTAAATAGGGAAAATAATAATTCCCAATTTAAGTTGATTTAGGATTTGCCCAAAATGCATAATGCTACATGATGATATAAAAAGTATCTTCTGAGAAGGCACTGGTAAAAACTAGGTCAGTGTGTCCAACCTCAAGCAGGTAGGTAAACATCACCTTTAAAGAGTGTGTGTGCTCAAGTGCCTAAAGGTGATATTAATACACATGTGGAGAACTTTCTCTGGCTCTTGGCAGGCATGTGAATTCCCTCTCTGTCTTCCCTTTGCATTCTGTGCTTCTCTTGACAGAGTCACTGAGGCAATGTGTAATGAGTATGAGGGTGGTTGAGATCACTGCTCCCACAAAGTGCGCGCGTGTGTGTTTGTACATACACAAACACTCAAATACTCAAAATACCAGCGCTGCCTCAATGACTCATACTTGGTGTGCTTTAAATGTGAGACAGAACATTAAAACTACTCGCATGATCCCACTCATGCCGCCAAATCTGCTCAGACCCTCAAGGCACAGACCCCACAAAACATCTTAAAATGTAATGTGGTAGCTGGCACCCAGTTATTAGCGAATGACCTGAAATAATTTGAGGGAAAGAAAAAAAAAACTTAATCCATTTTCTATCAAGGAAAAGAGAAAAGTACAAATGTATCATTACTTTAGCAGCCATTGGGCAGATGTACACTGAACATTTCACTTGGTCTTGGACCTAACATGCAACCCCAGATCATAACTGTACGAGTCTGATTGTTTTCTTCAGGCACTCATTATGTTTCATTAGAATCATTATGTTTCACTGGCATCATTAGATGGTTCCAGCATCTCATTGGCCAAAGCAGATATTGAGTATACAATGCCCTCCATAATGATTTGGATAAAGACACATTTTTCCTTGATATACCCTTTTCCTGGGTGTAAACATTAAACACATTTTATTTTTTGCACATTACAAATTACTTTGTACATTACTTTGTTTGCGTACATTTCAGTAATTACAACACTTTTTATACATAGTCCCCCCTCATTTCAGAGTACCATAATGATCGGGATAATAGACTTTTGTGATTTGTCAAGTTTTTTTTTTTCATTGCTTCATTAGTGCAGGGATAATAGACTTGCTTCTTCCATTTGGAGTTTCCATTGTTCAGCCTTAGGAGGAAAGCTGTGCCAATGAAAGTCAAGGAAGCTATTGCGGGGCTGAAAAACAAGAATAAAACCATTTTATAAAACCGAGACATCAGTCTAACCTTAGGATAATGAAAATCAACTGTCAGGGATATCAAAGGGAGTGATAGACCAATGAAGACCTCAACTGCTGATGACAGATGAATCCTAACAATGGTAAAGATAAAACCCCAAACACCTGTCCAACAGCTCAAACAGTCTTCAGGAGGCAGGTGTGTCTTTATCACAATCCACAGAAGACTTCATGAAGAGAAATACAGAGGCTCTACTGCAAGACACAAACAGCTAGTTAACCACAAAAACAGGATTGCCAGATTACACTTTACAAAAAAGAAGCTGCAGAATTCTGTTAAAGTTATCAAGTATGTTACCAAGATTAACCTGTATTAGAGTGATGGTAAGAGGAAAATGTGAGGACAAAAAAGGAACTGCCCAAGATCCAAAGCATACCAGCTCATTCATTGATGTGACTGCTGACAGCAGTTGCACATTGAAATCTGAAGTGTATAGAAACCTCTTATTTGGTCAAGTTCTAATTAGTGCCTCCAAACTCCTTGGACGTCGCTTCACCCAGCAACAAGATGATGATCCCTAACATACTGCTAATGCAACCCAGGAGATTCTCCAAGTTAAAAAAAGACAGATTCTTAAATGGCCAATACAGATGCCAGATTTAAAGTTGAACATGTCTTCCTTATGCTGAAGAAGAAACTTAAAGGGACAAGCTCTGAAAAAAACCAAGCAGGAGTTGAATGTGGTTGCAGTAGGCCTGGCAGAGCATCACCAGAAAAGATTTTCAGCACCTGGTGATGTCTGTGAATTGCCGACTTCAATCAGTGCTTGCACACAAGGGAAATGTAACCAGGAATTTAACTTGACCGTTTTAGTACGCTTTAATACACATTATGGTGCCCTGAAATGAGAGGGACTGCATATAAAGTGTTGTTGTTTCTATATGTTGAGGGTGAAAAAAAACAAATACTTTAAATGATGTGCACTTTAATGTCTGAATTGTTTGATTTAAAAACAATTGCTTAGGATGACAGGAGTTAATCAAGGAATGTGTCTTTGTCCCAAAAATATATAATATAACGTGTGTGTTTGTGTTTAAGTAATGTGTAAATAAAATATGTATATGTATTTCATTTGTTTTGTGCAGGTTTACACCAGATTTCACGTCTTCACGAGTCATCCGGGAGCTGAAGTTGGTGTCAGCAGGTGGCTCTGAGTTTGCTTTCGTGCTAAATGCTTCATTGCCCTATCACGTTTTGCCAGTGTGTGCAGAAACCATCCCACCACCCAACTGGGAGCTGGAGCTCTACATCATTGTCTCCCTCTTTATGAGGTCAGTGTTGGTGCTGTGGTTGAAATTATTTAATGCAGGGCATACAGTAAGTACTTTCTCATCATCTAACTTGTACTGAGCAGTGCAGGGTTTGGCAAGGTCTGTACATAGATAATCAGCATTTAGTTTCATCAGTTTTTTGCAGCCCCAGCTTGCACTGAACATTTGATAAAGTCACTAAGTTTTTTGAATAATAAAATATACATATAGATAAAGTTGCTGTGTCTTTTGAACTTGAAATAACTGTACTGTGTTAATGAACAGCTGAATAGATAAAAAATTGTTCTTGTACTTGTGCAGTTCCATGTTTCTTCTGGTTATCGCCACTGCCTATCTGGAGGCCCAGGGAATATGGGAGCCTTTCAAAAGACGTCTTTCTGTGGAATCCAACTCTCCCATGGAGACCGGAAAACCATTTGATCTCAGGGAAATTGTTAGAATTCAAAGTGATGCAAAGTAAGTTTGTCATAATTGTTTTGTTAAATGTCCTCTTTAATACATGCGCAAAATTGAACTGTTTTATTTTTACACAGCTTGAACGATTTTGCTGACTCGCACCAGAACTCATCTAGAGGAATGTATGGGTCAGGTAGTTGTGGACGAGCTGGTGGGCGGCAGGGGGGCCCCCACTCCAACTCCAATGGCCTCACTATTCTGGGGGACAGCAAGTCCAGAACTGGCTCAGGCCGCTCAGCATCTATGCAAGCCTCCTCCCCTTCTTCCTCTCAGCTCATAAAAGACAGTAGCCCAGGACTTTCTCATTTAACTCACCGTAAGACAAAAAGCTCAAAACAGCAGCAGCAACAGCAGCAGCAGGCTTCCAGCCCATTGGAAGACCTCAATACCTTAAGCACACCCTCCATGTTGCAGCCCCACAGAGGCCACAGTATAGAGGATCAGGACTACAACAGACTTCTCATAGCCATGGACAAAGACTTGGACCGACCAGAGTCTCCTGCCATCACTGTTTTCACTGAACAGAATGTACAGCAGTCTTCACAAAACAAAGGTAACACAGGCTAAATAGTTTAATATGAAGTATTGTCTTAATAATTGTGATTGCAGAAGACTTAACAACTTTATTGAAATGATGTAGTAGTCAAGAAACCATTTTGGTTGTGACAGTTATCTGTTGTTTCTACATGCAGTGCTGGAATCGAAAGGGAAATTAAAGAACAAATCAAAGGCTCAGAAAAAGAAAGAGGAAAAAGAGAGGAAAGCAAAGGGAAAGATTCAAGATGAGTTAAAAGAGGCACTTGCAGACAATGATGACAGCTCATCCACTACTACAGAGACCTCCAACCCAGATACAGAAAGTAATATTAAAGAGGTACACACTCTGTCACTGTTTTTGTTATGAATGTTTTTTGTTATCAATGCTGTCTAATTACAGTAGCATTCATTGTATCTGGTTCAAAACCGAGTACAAGTATAGCATTTTATCAACATTTGTTTCGTCTCCTAATGAGCGATTTTTGTGTTCTATAGGAACCAGTGAAGAAGAAAGTCCGAACAGTCACAGTAGATAATGAACAAGAGGATGTCCCTCCCTCTAAACCCAAAATCAAGAAACAATCAACTGCAAAAAAAGAGAATCAAGTGAAAAAGCCCAGGTTTTTAAATCCTTTCTCATTATTTTGAAACCTAACACATCATGTCAAAATCAGTTTTTGTCTTCACAAATCTGTTGTGCAATTGGGGTTTAACTATGAAAGTAATTATAGTAGCATGATGACGCTCACAGCAGCTAATTTCTTACATTTTCTTTCCTCCTTTATTTTTGTGTGCACTTCTGTTTTTGTTTTAGTTCTTTGGAACTCCCCTATGTCACTCCATTGGAAACCAGGCAGCGAAAAACATTCCCCAAAACAGTCATCAGCACAGGAACCTCCAACATCTCCAAAACAAGACCTCCACTGAAACAGAGAGGTATGTATTACTCGTGGGTTTAGCAAGATTTTTTTTCCTTATTCGCTCTTTAAGCTTTGAGGTAAATCTAAATGCTCTTTGTCAGTACCCAGTGGAAAGCTGGAGGATGGACGTCCATCTCCACTTGCAAAGTTCCTCAACAACGGCTTTATGCAGGAGTTTAGCAGTGGTTCAGAGGGGGAGAAAGAATCCCCTCCACCCGAATGGGATGTTCCTTTCAAAGTCAACAGCCGTAAGTCCACGGAAGCTTCTACCCTAGATTTTAATGGATATTTTAACTTTAAAGTGGACAATCACGTAGGGAGCTTTTTCAGCTGCTGTTAATATTTGTTATTCTTTTTTTCAGAAGCAGACAGTCTTCAGCAGATTTCCTTGCAGACCATGAATGCAGACCCCTTTCTTAAGAGACCTATCTCGGGCACCTCCAGAGCGAGCTCCCCTCCCCCTACCTCTCCCACCCTGCTGCCTCGTGTAAGCTACAGCAGCGTGCTGAACACCAGCAGGTGAAACATTAAATGGAACTCATCCTTACATATTCTTACTTTCTTCATTAGTTTGTAATCATGGAACAGCTTTTTAACATGACAAAATGTACTATGTCAATCTTGCTTGTACAGTGAGGTTAACTCAAAGAAAGCTCCAGGGAACAAAGTGACCAAGTCCACATCTCTGCCTGGAAAGAATGGAAATCCCACTTTTGCAGCTGTGGCTGCAGGCTATGACAAAAGCCCGGGTGCGTTAAATTAGCTAAAGTGTTGCTAAAACCTATACTGATGTGTTTAGAGCAGGCTTTCTGATTGTGTGGGTTTGTGTGCCTTCTTAGGTGGCAGTGGCTCAGGTAAGACAGATGGCCTTGGAAAAGTGGCCCTACCTCACATGACATCAGTGGAGAGTGACAGCTCTGATAGGCAAGTTGATTGCTGTTATTTAATCCAAGTTCACATGCTCAAAATCTGTTGAAATGTGATGTTGAAATTTGTGAACAATGTTCCTATCAACAGTTCTGGATTATGGAGTCCTGTTGAAAGCATGAGCAGCCCTGGCTTCAGTTCCCTCAACTCATTCTCAGCATTTGGACCCAACAACCCACTCAACTTGACTGGAGGTGTTTTATATAAAACAGTATAATAATGTTATTGCTGGCTAACATACTTTAATTAAAATGACCTTTTCCACACACAATTTTTGTAAAGTAATTTAGCTTGTGTTTTTTGTGTAGTTTTCAGTGGTATGACTACTGTGCCCAAAAGTACAGAACCTCAGTCAAGCTGGCCTGAATATCACTCTGTGTCCTCCTCCATCTGGGACTCTACACAATCAAGCCCTTGGCCTACTAGCACTGGCTCTCCTACCACTCCAACAACCGTAAGACCCTTGACACCACATGAACAATGACCACAGAGCAAAACTTTTGAATCAGGATCAGATTGGCATTTAAGTTGTGAAAACATTCAATTGTTAATCAATTTTCTTGAAAGGTCCACACAATATCAGCTAAATGTGAAATGTAATAAACTTGTTAAACAGGATTTAAAAAGAGTCAGGTGTACAATTTTACTAAAACTTCATACCATTTAATATATCTGCTGTGGAATTAAATCTCATTCTAAGCAGTTGGACATGGTTTTAATACTTTCTGTCAGGGTTTTGGATAAAGAAAGCTTTATAAAGAAAGTTTCTTTGAGATATTTGCAAATTATCTAAGCATCTATCAAAAGCAAACATGTGAAATAGTGCAAGGTGGGGAAAAACTAGCCTCATGTACACAAGCCTACTGCAGTCCTGCAGCTGGTGTTGAGAGGCACTGATGAATGTGCGCACTTCCTTAAGGTCACCAAAATATAGCTTGAACAATTTGCAATTGCTACATTTTTCAACATGTGTATATGTGAATTTTAAAGTAATAAAACTGACTCATTGTCCATCATTGTCCAGTTCTTGACAACTTCTATTTGCAGATACTTAATAGTTTAATTAAATCTAATTGAGACTTAACTCTTTCTCTCTAGTCCATCCTGGAAAAGTCTCGCAACCCCTGGTCACCGAGTTTGCCCTTCAGCAATTCTATCTGGTCTACGGGTGCTGACTCCACCCTGCACTCCTCTACCCTTCCTGACCTGGTCAGTCATACTGCACCACCCACTCCAGCACCCACCGACATAGGCCGTACCTTCATCCCCTGGAACATGTGGCCTCCCTCCCTGAACCACTGGAACTCAGAGCCCTGGCCCAACAACCATGATGGCAACAGTGGTAACTAAAGGATGAGCGTTGTTCCAAAAACACCCCAACCCAAACAAAACAACAGGAAATGCCATGGTTTCTGCGATTAGAATATCTTTCTTTTCCCCACTAAAGAGTCCTAGATACACTGATAACTTTATATTAAAAAATCACCCTAACCCTAGCAATTATGATGTAATTGTAAACGGGTTTGCCCAGGTTTTCATTTAGTCCCACTCCAAATTCTGATTAAGGATAACAAAATTATTTGTATTTTTTGAGAGGTGTTACATGTGCTTTATTTAAAGCCATTTTTACTGGGAAAGAAAACCAAAACATTGGCCTACTGGAACATTATTTCCCTTGTAGGGGGGTGTGTTTTTTGTTAATTGTTTTAGGCTTGCCCATTTTGAGTAACACTGCATTTGTTGGAATTAAAATATATGGCCCAGTATTACTGTATTCTTTAAACTGCAGTATTACCCAACTGTAAGTGAAGCACTTTGTGTTAAATCCCTCTCTTAAAGAGAAATGGGCCCTGGTTTAAGAGTTGCATTCACTTTAGAAACTGTTTGGCCAAACTTGGTGATTTCAGGTCACATCTCATAAGATTCAGTAAGATAATTGAGTTATCAGGACCACAGAAGTCTTTATCCTTTTTTTTATGGTCAAGGCCAAATCATAAGAGCATTCAGGATTTGAGGTTTAACTTATTTTTTTATTGGGTTCTGATTTAAGTAAAAGGGCGTTATTTGCTAATATTGGATTTTAATTTAAGTCTGAGGGGGATGAAAGTACTTGAAGTTTCAGGGTTTATGTACATCATTTGTCACCTTGAATAAGACATCAGTCACATTGGTTGAAATAAAGCATATCAGGCTGCAATAACTAATGGAGTCTCTTTTTTAACATTTTTTTTATTACATTTTTAAAAAAAAAAATGTTTTAACCCCACAGCTCTGGGCACTAATCAACATTAAATTGTTAAACAGGTTTAAAAGACCATCTTTGTTCAAAATCTAACTTGTAAGAAATAATTTTAAGATGGAAACATGATGTGCATTAGAATAAAAGATAAGACAATTGATTTCAATTAGAAAATACTAATTTTCATTCTGGATAAACTGGGCTTTCTTATCATCAGGTGAAGTATCTTTCAATTGCTAGCAGTTTTGTATTTTTGGTCTTTGCGACTGAAATACTTAAAAATTTGGTAAGGTTTCTGATGTAAGGCCCTCAGGACGAGTCACATTGAAGCCTATTGTTATGCCTCATGGTTGCTGTAAGGAAGCCATGAGCATGGAGCTGAACTTGTTGAGATCATAGCTCTTCATTAAAAACACACGGTGACTCTTCTTCAGCTTATTGGCGGGGTCAAGTGCCATCATCCCTCGCCCCAGCTCACCATGGATCTCCACGCGGACGGCGTACTCCGTCTTCTCTTTGATCACGCTGCTGTCCAAACATGCTGCTACAGTGTATGCATCGTACGGCACAAACCCTGATCCAAAGAACACCTCTTTCATCCCAATTCCAGGCTCCCTGGAGAAGGCCCAGCACTTGGAAGTTATTGTCTTCATAAATCGAGCAGCTGCAGTGTCCTGGTTGACCAGCTGATCAAAAAATCCCTAATGAATCCATGTAAAAGCAGAGAACTTTGATT
Organism: Hepsetus odoe; assembly: GCA_017165825.1. NCBI lineage: Eukaryota > Metazoa > Chordata > Actinopteri > Characiformes > Hepsetidae > Hepsetus > Hepsetus odoe. The sequence continues at coordinate 17,001,465 of CM029366.1, read as the reverse complement.
CAGAGTTTCAATGTGACTATCAAACCATCATTTCTGTCAATAAAAAAAAAATCTAAGAATCTAAAGCAAACAGATTAATATAAAACGGACACTCGAAGGCCTGTTAAGATTTACCCCAAGGTCAATCCCAGAAAACGGTAACCTTTGAATAACAGCCCAGTTAGTTGGTTCTTACCCAAGAGAGCATGTTTCTACATGTAAACTCCCAGGTGGAAATGTGTGTTGGGCACAGGTATTCCTCTAAGACTATGTAAGCAGACTCTGGATCCATGATGAAATTAAACTCTGCGCATGGTGTCACATTGCCCTTACCTGCAAAAACAAACACTGTACAGGTTAAGACCTGCTAGTTAAGGCAGCTTTAAGCCTCTTAATGTCCTACCTTCCATATTGCCACCCATGATATGCAAATCCTTCAACCCCTGAGGGATGCTGGGGTCCAGCCTGACAGCCAGAGCTAAATTAGTGAGTGGACCCAAAGCCACAAGGGAGACCTTTAACATGAAGACATGTAATACTTGTTTCAACCACAAGAGGGCAGAAAATGTTGACACAAAACAAAATAACTAGTCTCCTCATTGAATAATCAGTTTTCCTTACCTGCCCTTGGTGTTCATTCACCATCCTGATTAGAGCATTAACTGCATGTTCTTCCTGCGTTTGCTTTTTCCAAATATCAGAGTCTCCATCTTTTAGCACATCCCCCAATCCATCTGTTCCAAAATGATCTTTAAATGGTTTGACTGCTCCAACCAAAGGGCCAGCAGATCCTCTGAAGACCGGGATCTACAGAGAGATATGATCCCCTTAAACTTAAATAAGCATCCATGACACCAGAAACAAGTTTCTGAGTACACTTGGCTGAGTTGGAACCCTCACAATCTACTAAACTAATTGGCCACTTTGAGCTTCCCTTCGACTATACAGCTGTACAATTATATCTGTATATTTTAACTTCCAAAAGCACAGGGCTGACGATCAGAATTTATATATTGGACAATTCATAACACAACCACAACATTTTACATTATATCTATATATATAAATATAATGCAGATAATTCTGGATAAACAAGAAATAAGCATAATTCTTTAAATTGTGGTTATTCATCTGAATGTTTGATGAGTTCTACCTTCTTAATTACCATTTGCACAAGAACACACACTTCCTTTCCACCCCTTGTTTCACAGATGTTTACAGATGTTGTGACCTTTACACTGAACCCACCTGAGTCTTCTGACAGACTGACAGGACACGGAACACATTCTGACACACGTTGTCCACATCAGTGTTCCCGAAACAGCAGGTGATGCCCAGGATCTTCACATCGGGTGCAGCCAGAGCCATCATGATAGCCTGGGCATCATCAATGCCACAGTCCGTGTCAATGATCATCAACTTCTGAGTCATTCTAGTTGCCTGGAAGCCACATAATACAGTTGTCATCCTTCAACAAGAGTCAAGCTCTTATTCATGGTCAAAGAAACAGCAAAGCAAGTTCACTCCAGTGGCCATGACACTGTAAAACTTCACTTTTTTAGAAAAGAACCAGACACTAAGGACACAAACACTGGTTTAGAAATCACATTTGCCTGGCCAATTTCAGTCACTCATTTACAGCCATCACTTCTCTGTTAAATTATGTTTTCACTTTGGCAGTTTGCTTGAAAAACATCAACTGGAGCATGCTGAAGGGATCTAATACAGCATTTTGCAATCCCGTTGCTTGCAGACCAGCCAGTCTTGCATTTTTCCACTTTGTGAAATACTGCCCATAAGCAAATTTCGTGTCACAGAAATCCCAGAATGTGCTTTACAATGTACAGTCTGATATTTCAAAACAACTATGATGCAGAGGGAGGCAGGGGAATGGTGCTTCTTTCAAAATCTCACCCATGCAGGAACCACTGTATCTATGAACTTATGCAGAAAACTTAAAGGATAATTTAAGTTCAGTGCTGAAGTTTGGTGTGCTAGCATTAATGGAATGGTGCGCCAAAAAAAGGACTTTAGTTTTGTCGTTGCCCCACTGCTGATCAGCCAAGCCATGTCTGGTGTCCAGAGTTTGCTTCTTTAACACTGACGAACCCTTCTTTTAAATGTCGCTACGTTTTTCAACTGAAAATGTGAACGGTCAAACACAGCGATGACTGTAATAAAACTCAGTTCTCAGAGAGATCTTTTCAACCCAAAGCCAAAACTTTAATATGAGAATTGTCAGCAGCAACAAGCAGAGATGAACCGAAAACTTTGAAAAAGACTTGATGATTGAAATACTGAATATTTTACATCTTACATTTTCTGTTTTCAGAATATAGTAACCTATTATTCCCTCCATGTTGTTATTGAAAGTATCCCATGGAACATTCTTGTACTGTCTGAGTTCTGAAATTCTCAACTTTTGTTCTTTCATTAAATGTTTCAGTCCACTGCTACCTCAACTCCCTGAGCAAGAAAGCTGTTGGTCTCAGCAAACAGAGACCTCTTGATAAAGAAACTCCCAGCGTTATTCTTACTGTCTGTGGATCTGTCCGTCCGTCTGTCTGTCTGTCTGTGCAGTTGTAACAAAAGCAATTTCCCTCAGGATCAATGAAGTGTTACTGATTCTGATTACACCTCCATCAAAAACGGTATGGTCATGTGTGCCGTGTTGTATGAGTTGAATCGAACCTCCTAAATATAAATGTTGAACGTGGTTTTTTCCTGGAACTCGGACTTTACCCATTTATTCATGTTTAGCAGGCCTTCATTCATTGCAACCAAAGTACTTTTTAATGCTGAATAATTAATGATAACAAATGAACATAAACACAATTTCCCACGTTACCTCTCACTAGATACAACATACATCGAATCTATAACTATATTGATGAATATTTTCCATACGTTCTGATGTAATAACTAAACACGGATTTATCAGCGTACTCTTGCTTTAGGAACGTGTGTTTGCTGCTCTAATTTTAAAGCAGGTAATAAACATGGGCAGTGTTTCTTTTCAACATGTTTTTAAAGTTTCATTCCAATACTCTTTATGTTTAAAGTATTTTTAAGGCAGGAACATGAGCACAACGCAGGGTTTAGGACTGTGTGCTTGATGCTTGAGATCAGAAGAGCTCGAGGAGCAGAATCCCGCCAGCAGGGGGCGCTGCGTGTCGCTGCCCACGCGGGACAAAGTACGTTTGGAGGACAAGGGACTAGTAAACAGTTCAATCTTATAAAGCGGGAGTCTACGCTAACTGAAATGTTATATCTGTGGCCTAGCCAGAGCACGTGTCTCCACAGTTTTCAGCAGACAGTTCACCCTGGACGGGACACGTGAAGTTCTTTAAGTGTTGACAGACCAACACAACTCGCTTCTGCGAGAAATCAGAAGTCCGTGATCGGACTTGCACTTCCATTCACTCGACTGAGCCACTACTCACTCTGACACAAGCGACAATTTTTTTTCCCCATATCTTCACCTTTTTATCATGGAGTCTGTTCCGTGTTTAATGACTGTACCGCTGCTGCTCCCTATCCTCGGCTCCCTGCGCCCTCAAGGGCTGTGCTCCAATCAGCGCATCCGGCTCCCTGCGCCCTCCAGGGCTGTGCTCCAATCAGCGCATCCGGCTCGCTGCAGTTAGCGAGGACAGTAACAACGTCACTGCTTCTCTTTCACTTTCACTATTAGTGTGAATACAGTTTTTTGATGGGTTTAGGATAAACTATAACTCTCAGAAGACATGGTCCAATAAGGATCAAATAAGCCCCGACATAAATGTTCAGCGTTACTATTTTCTACATTGTATTTTCTGCATTCTATACCACTGAATGTAGAAACAAACTTAAAAGGAAGGAAATGGAGATTAGTGTAAAATTATATCTCCATATTATTGTCATGTTTGATCATTTACATAAGAGCACTTCGTGAATTATCAGTCTGACAGTATTGAGTCCAGATGAAAAAATGAACAAGCTGCAGAAACGGCTGATACATAATTACACACAACAAACAGGAATATAATTCATAACCGCGAAAAACTTAGGTGTCCATTACTCTAGCAGAAAGAATTTGAAGTGGTTGTAAAGACTGTAGATCTGTCCATCCATCCATCCATCCATCCATTCTCTTCCTCTTATCCGAGGTCGGGCCGCTGGAGCAGCAGCTTCAGCAGGGATGCCCAGACTTCCCTCTCTCCGGCCACTTCTTCCAGCTCCTCCCGGTGGATCCCAAGGCATTCCCAGGCCAGCCGAGAAACATAGTCTCTCCAGCGTGTCCTGGGTCTTCCCCGGGGTCTCTTTCCGGTGGAGCGTCCCCAGAACACCTCACCAGGGAGGCATCCAGGGGGCATCCTAATCAGATGCCCGAGCCACCTGATCTGGCTCCTCTCGATGTGGAGGAGCAGCGGCTCTACTCTGAGCCCTTCCCGGATGACTGAGCTTCTCACCCTATCCCTAAGGGAGAGCCCAGACACCCTGCGGAGGAAACTCATTTTGGCCGCTTGTATTTGCGATCTCGTTCTTTCAGTCACTACCCACAGCTCGTGACCATAAGTGAGGGTGTGAACGTAGATCGACCGGTAAATTGAGAGCTTTGTCTTTTGGCTCAGCTCCTTCTTCACCAAGACGGACCGATGCAGAGCCCGCATCACTGCGGACGCTGCCCTGATCCCCCTGTCGATCTCCCACTCCATTCTACCCTCACTCCAAGATCTCGAGATACTTAAACTCCTCCACTTGGGGTAGGACCTCACTCCCAACACTGAGAGGGCACTCCACCCTGTTCCGGCTGAGGACCATGGCCTCAGATTTGGAGGTGCTGATCCTCATTCCAGCCACTTAACACTCGGCTGCGAACCGATCCAGAGAGAGCTGAAGGTCACATCCTGATGAGGCCAACAAGACGTCTACCAAACCGGACCCCCTCAACGCCCTGGCTGTGCCTAGAAATCCTGTCCATAAAAGTTATGAACAAGATCGGTGACAAAGGGCAGCCCTGGCAGAGTCCAACTCTCACCAGAAACAGGTCCGACTTACTGCCGGCAATGCGGACCAAGCTCCGACACCGGTTGTACAGGGACCGGACAGCCCTTAACAGGGAATCCGATACCCCATACTCTCGGCGTACCCCCAACAGGACTCCCCGAGGGACATGGTTAAATGCCTTCTCCAAGTCCACAAAACACATGTAGACTGGTTGGGCAAACTCCCATGTACCCTCCAGGTAAGGGTGTATAGCTGGTCCACTGTTCTGCCTGGACGGAAACCACACTGCTCCTCCTGAATCCGAGGTTCAACTATTCAACGGACCCTCCTTTCCAGGACCCCTGAATAGACTTTCCTGGGGAGGCTGAGAAGTGTGATGCCTCTATAATTGGAACACACCCTCCGGTCTCCTTTCTTAAAGAGGGGGACCACCACCCCGGTTTGCCAATCCAGAGGCACTGTCCCAGATGTCCATGCAATGTTGCAGAGGTGTGTCAACCATGAAAGACCTACAACATCCAGAGCCTTGAGGAACTCCGGGCAGATCTCATCCATCCCCGGAGCCCTGTCACCAAGGAGCTTTTTGACCACCTCGGGAACCTCGGCCCCAGAAATGGAAGAGTCCACCTGTATGTCCCCAGGCTCTGCTTCCTCATCAGAAGGCATGTTGGTGGAATTAAGGAGGTCTTCGAAGTATTCCCCCCACCGACCCACAACGTCCCGAGTCGAGGTTAGCAGCGCACCATCCCCACTATACACTGTGTTGACTGAGCACTGCTTTCCCCTCCTGAGATGCCGGATGGTGGCGGCGCGGAACATAGTCCATTTAGATCTGTCTTAAAGTTAATTAAAGTCCAACAACTGACATACAATAACACACCATTCAAAGACTTTCACCTTCCAGCTTCATTCCCAGTAAATTATAATTCACTGCAATACTGTTTAGTGTCTTGCAAGAGTATTCACCCCCCCCCCGGCTTTTTACCTATTTTGTTACATTCCAACCTGTAATTTAAATGTTTCTTAATCTTATTTTATGTGACGGATCTGCACAAAAAGTCTATGTTGGTGAAGTGAAATGAGAAAAAAAGATATCAAAAATAAATTTATTAAATAAAAAAATAAATTTTGGCATGTGCATATGTATTCACAATGAAGCCCCTAAAAAGTCCTGGTGCAACCAATTACCTTCAAAAGTCACATAATTAGTGAAATGAAGTCCACCTGTGTGCAATTTAAGTGTCACATGATCTGTCAGTATAAACACACCTTTTCTGAAAAGCCCCAGAGGCTGTGACACTGCTAAGCAAGAGGTATCACACCATGAAGACCAAGGAGCTCTCCAAACAAGTCAGGGACAAAGTTGTTGAGAAATACAAGTCAGGGTTGGGTTATAAAAAATGTATCCAAATCTTTGACTATCCCCTGGAGCACCATCAAATCCATCACCTTCAAATGGAAAGAACATGACCGGGCAAGGAGTGCATTAATCAGAGAAGCAGCACAGAGACCAAAGGTAACCCTGAAGGAGTTGCAGAGTTCCACAGCATAGACTGGAGTATCTGTCCATAGGACCACAATAAGTCATACACTTCATAGAGCTGGGCTTTATGGAAGAGTGGCCATTACTTAATGTTAAAAATAAGAAGGCATGCTTAGAGTTTGCCAAAAGGCATGTGAGCAACTCCCCAAATGTATGGAGGAAGGTGCTCTGGTCAGATTTAACTTTTAAGCCACCAAGGAAAATGCTATGTCTGATGCAAACCCAACACATTCCATCACCCCAAGAACACCATCGCCACAGTGAAACATGGTGGTGGTAGCATCATGCTGTGGAAATGCTTTTCAGCAGCAGGGACTGGGAAACGAGTTGAGGGAAAGATGAATGGTGCAAACTACAGGGATATTCTTGAGCGAAACCTGTCAGTCTGCCTGTGATTTGAGACTAGGACGAAGGTTCACCTTCCTGCAGGACAATGACCCGAAGCATACTGCTAAAGCAGCACTTGAATGATTTAAGAGTAAACATTTAAATGTGTTGGAATGGCCTAGTCAAAGTCCAGACCTCAATCCAATTGAGAATCTGTGGTCAGACTTGAAGATTGCTGTTCAAAAGTGAAGACCATCCAATATGAAGGATCTGGAACAGTTTTGCCTTGAGGAATGGGCAAAAATCCCAGTGGCAAGCTGTGGCAAGCTCATAGAGACTTATCCAAAGAGACTTGCAGCTGTAATTGCTGCAAAAGGTGGCTCTACAAAGTACCAACTTTAGCTGGGTGAATAGTTATGCATGCTGAAGCTTTCTGTTTGCTTCACAATAAAAAAAAAATCTAAGTTGTAGGCATGTTCTGTAAATGAAACAGTGCAAACTCTAAACAATCCATTTTAATTCCTGGTTGTGAAGCAAAAAAACATGAAATGCCAAGGGTATACTTTTGCAAGGCACTGTATGTCTAACCATTTTTTAAGCCTGCTGCTTTACAGAACGTGATGTTTTATGGGCCATTGACATCTGCTGATTTCAGGCTGAGACACTGATAATATTCTACTGCAGATAAACTGCAGTATTTAACTAGTTTAATTTGTAGTATAAATAAATTCATATTTAAAAGGTGGAATCTGAAGATGGAGGACTGAAAGGTTGACTTCAGGCAGACAGGGTGCCAAGGAAAAAGTTGTGGTTTTGTATGAGGAAGTCAGGAGTGGCAGAGAAGTATGCCGAAGTGGTACAGGATATGTATGAGGGCAGTGTGACAGCGGTGAAGTCTGCAGCAGGAGTGATGTATGCATTTAAAGCCCCTTCATGTTTGCAATGGTAATGGACAAGTTGACCGATGATGTTTGCTGATGATATTGTGATCTGTAGCGAGAGTAGGGAGCAGCTTGAGGAGACCTTGGAGAGGTGGAGAGATTTATGGACTTGGTGAGAGAGGACATACAGTTGGTCACGTTTGAAGGAGAAAGATGCAGAGGACCAGAAGAAATGTAAATGGATGATCCACTGTGGCAACTCCTAAACAGGAGCAGCCAAAAGATTTTGCAGTATGAATACAAGAAATGTTAAAATTGTGTCCAGCATTAGTCAGTGTGCTGCTTGCAGATTGGCACATACCACTGGCTTGGAAAACATCTCTTCCTCTTATTCATTTAAACTTCTTTCTGTCAACAACTAGAATAAACAACTAAGGTCGGTTTGAAGCTTCTCTTGTCTAGAGAGTAGAGGACAACATGCAGCTTCCATTCTGCAAAGTGAGATGAGCATCACAGCATCTTCAATATTTTTGACACTCCCAAACTTTATCATAGACTACATTTACGGCATTTAGCAGACGCTCTTATCCAGAGCGACTTCCATGTCCTAATTACAGGGACAGTCCCCCTGGAGCAACTCAGGGTTAAGGGTCTTGCACAGGGACCCAGTGGTGGTAGGGCTAGAGGTGGGATTTGAAACTGGGACCTCTTGATCCAGAAGTCCGTAGGCAAGTACCCTACCACTAGACTACCGCCACCCCAAGACTACCAAACAGTGTAAACCTGCTATAAGCTCTAACACAAATGTTGAAGGCATTTAAAGCTTGTTCCATGTGGTGAATGTTCTTAATATCTTAATATGTTCTTAATATCAGAGTCTGTCAATTTCAGGGTTTCAGAAGATTGGGTATCAGACTGGGTATCAGACTAACCCAGCCACTAGGGATGCACAAGCCAGTGTATTTCTTCGTGCCGGTCCCAAGCCCGGGTAAATGGGGAGGGTTACGTCAGGAAGGGCATGCGGTGTAAAACTTTGCCAAGTCAATATGCGGACAACGATACAGAATTCCATACCGCATCAGTCGAGGCCCGGGTTAACAACGACCTCCATCAGTGCTGTTAGCCTACAGGGTGCTGTTGGAAATTGGACTACTGTTGGCCAAAGAAGAGGAGGAAGTCATGTCCAGAGGTAGAAGGAGAGGAGAGTGGAAGTGAGGGTAGGGACTTTGAATGTTGGCAGCATGACTGGTAAAGGTAGAGACTTAGCTGATATAATGGAGAGAAGGAAGGTTGACATTTTGTGTGTACAAGAGACTAGATGGAAGGGTTGTAAGGCCAGGTGTATTGGAGGGGGGTTTAAACTGTTCCACCATGGTGTGGATAGAAGGAGGAATGGAATATGTGGAGAGTGTTTTGGAAGTGAAGAGGGTGTCAGGGAGGGTGATGAGTTTGAAGCTGGAAGTTGAAGGTGTGATAATGAATGTTGTTAGTGCTTATGCTCCACAAGTTGGTTGTAAGATGAAAGAGAAGGAAAAATTCTGGAGTGAGTTAGATGAAATGATAGAGAGTGTACCCAGGGGAGAGAGAGTGATGATTGGTGCAGATTTTAATCATGTTGGTGAAGGGAACAGAGGTGATGAGGTGATGGGTAGGCATGGTGTTAAGGAGAGGAATGCTGAAGGTCAGATGGTTGTAGATTTTGTGAAAAGGATGGAAATGGCTGTAGTTAATACTTATTTTAAGAAGAGGGAGGAGCACAGGGTGATGTATAAGAGTGGAGGAAGATGCTCACAGGTGGATTATATTCTTTGCAGGAGGGTCAGTTTGAAAGAGATCAGAGACTGCAAAGTAATGACAGGGGAGAGTGTAGCTAAACAGCATAGCATGGTGGTCTGTAGGATGACCTTGGAGGTCAAGAATAGGAGGAAAGTGAGGGCAGAGTCGAGGATCAAGTGGTGGAAGCTGAAGGAGGAGGACTGTAAAGTGGAATTCAGAAGTGATAAGGCAGACGGCTAGAAATGTACTTGGTGTGACATCTGGAAGGAAGAAAGAGGATAAGGAAACCTGGTGGTGGAACCAAGAAGTCCAGGAGTGTATTCAAAAGAAGAGGGAGGCAAAGAAGACATGGGACAATCAGAGATGAAGAAAGTAGACAGGTGTACAAGGAGATGAACCGCAGGGCGAAGAAAGCAGTGGTGAAGGCCAAAGATAAGGTGTTTGGTGAATTGTATGAGAGGTTGGACAGTAAAGAGGGAGAAAAGGACCTTTACAGATTGGCTAGACAGAGAGACAGATCTGGGAAAGATGTGCTACAGATCAGGGTGATTAAAGATAGAAATGGTAATGTACTCACAGGTGAACAGAGTGTGTTGAGCAGATGGAAGGAATGAGAGAGAGACAGACAGACAGACAGACAGACAGACAGACAGACAGACAGACAGACAGAGAGAGAGAGAGAGAGAGAGAGAGAGAGAGAGAGGATGTGAGAAGAGTTAACCAGGAAGTGCAGCAAATAAACAAGATGGAAGTAAGGGCAGCGATGAAGAGGATGAAGAATGGAAAGGCTGTTGGACCGGATGACATACCAGTGGAAGCATGGAGATGTTTAGGGGAGATGGCAGTTGAGTTTCTGACCAGATTGTTTAACACAATCTTGGCAAGTGAGAAGATGCCTGAGGAGTGGAGACGACGTGTACTGGTACCAATCTTCAAGAATAAGGGTGATGCACAGAGCTGTAGTAACTATAGAGGGATAAAGTTGATCAGCCACACCATGAAGTTATGGGAGAGAGAGAAGTGGAAGCTAGGTTAAGAAAAGAGGTGAGGATCAGTGAACAGCAGTATGGTTTTATGCCGAGAAAGTGCACCACAGATGCAATGTTTGCTCTGAGGGTGTTGATGGAGAAGTACAGAGAAGGTCAGAAGGAGCTGCATTGTGCCTTTCTGGATTTGGAGAAAGTATATGACAGGGTGCCTAGAGAGGAGTTGTGGTTTTGTATGAGGAAGTCTGGTGTTACAGAGAAGTATGTGAGAGTAGTTCAGGATATGTATGATGGCAGTGTAACAGTGGTGAGATCTGCAGTGGGAGTGACGGATGCATTTAAGGTAGAGCTTGGATTACATCAAGGATCAGCACTGAGCCCATTCTTGTTTGCAATAGTAATGGACGGGTTGACGGACGAGGTTAGACAGGAGTGTCCGTGGACGATGATGTTTGCTGATGATATTGTGATCTGTAGTGAAAGTAGGGAGCAGCTTGAGGAGAACCTGGAAAGTGAGAAAGTGAGTAGGGCAAAGATAGAATACATGAGTTTGAATGAAAGGGAAGAAAGTGGAGTGGTTAGGAGTGGTTGCAGGGAGTGGAGGTAACAAAGGTGGAGGAGTTTAAATACTTGGGATCAACAGTTCAGTGTAACGGTGAGTATGGAAGAGAAGTGAAGAAGAGAGTGCAGGCTGGTTGGAATGGGTGGAGAAGAGAGGCTGGAGTGATTTGTGACAGACGCGTATCAGCTAGAGTAAAAGGGAAGGTTTATGGACGTGGTGAGAGAGGACATGCAGGTGGTCGGTTTGAAGCAGAAAGATGCAAAAGACAGGAAGAAATGGAGACAGTTGATCCGCTGTGGCGACCCCTAAATGGGAGCAGCCGAAAGAAAAAGAGGGTATCAGACTGAACCTATCAGATTGATCCTATTTTCATGCTTCTGATAATAACAATAGTTGTTGGTGTTATTATTTTGTTATTGTTATTATTATTGCAGTTGTTGTACAATTGGTGTTATTTATTTGCTTAGTAATGAGGGTTGTTTTTTCACTCTCGGAAAATAAATGCAAGAAAACTGTAGAATGTGGCTCCTGAAAACAAACCCATCTGGGTGTGACTGCTTCACACTAGAACTGCTGTTCCCGCAGTATGCGATACAGATCCTCCTTAACCATACTTTTGTTCTGGCACACGCTTGGGACTCCAAGAACGGCACACGATCTGCGTAACCAGAGCGCACCCGTGCTTCTCGACGACCAGCTCAGCTGCGCCTCCCTGGTAGAAATCAAGTCGGTCGGGGGGGGGGATCGCACCCAGTGAGACCAGCCCGAGCTGTATCAGACTGGAATCACACAGCACTAACGCATTTCTACCTCTCCGTTAGTTTGGTGACTCGTCATGTATAAAATGTACTGATATTCGACCGCGTGTGCGTGTTCCCCCCCCCCGCGGTTTTGAAACCCCCCTCCCGGGTTGGAGTTTGGTATAAACCGCCGAAGCCCTTTAACAGCAGGCGATCGGACTCATGTGCGGTGTGTTTCTAAAAACGTTCATCCATGAGTCTGTCTAATCGACACAGAATCACTATTCGGAAGGTATGTGTCCGGCTCCGTTCGTGTTGTTTGTGTGTGAATGAAGCCTGCGCAGGACTGCAGTCAGGTCGCCCTCTGGCAGGGTGTAATGTTGTCAGGAGCGCTGGCTGCACTGTCGCTGCCTCCATCTATCAGCCTCTTGTCCACATTCAGTCCTCGTTCTGAGTCTGGTCACCTGAGGAAATCACATACTTGACTGTAAAGCATGTCGGGGATGAGATCTGACCTGAATTATGCTCTAGATGAAGATGATAGAGAGGCGAGAGGGTTTTGTAGACCGTGTATTCCTGAAAATGGGCTATTTTAAGCTGCTATGAACAGGCTGGGGCCTTGCTGAGTATGAAGTGGCTCCACTCTTAAAGGGGAATTTCACCGAATTCACTTCTTCCAGATTTCTGCATTTCTGAGTTACATTCAGTGGATAAAAGAAAACATTTTTAAATTTTACATCCTAATCTGACTGCAAACCAATGTTTCAAGCCATGCAATGGGTGATGTAACTTTCTTTTGTTGTTGAACAAGTTAGATTTTAAAGATATCAGGTTCTTTAGTTGTTTAAGAATTGTAAGAAATCTGGTGGAGTTGCCCTTTATCACAGCCAGCATGTTGCACTGGTTCCTTTGCGCTTGCCTTGAGCTGAAACGCCTCTTTTCCACCATGGTAGATGGATAGTCCCAAGTACACTGTAGAAAACTTGCAGGTGCATGCTCAGCTAAAATAAGCTCTCAAGGGACCAATGTTTTGCACTTTCCACTTTTTCCCAGCTCCCAGGCTGTGGTTCATCTGAACAGCTTTTACACACCTGATTCAGCTGAAGAAGGAACTTAATCATCAGCTAAAGATGTTACTCTGGTACAAGGAAACATGAAACTGTTCGAAAAGTGGCATACTTTAAAATGATTGCATGTAGTTTAGCTAGAAGACTAGTCAAATTCAAAATCAGCAGTTGGTGATTGTTGCTGGACAGATTCACTGGTGAAATTTTACCTGTGGGGGCAGGAATGGTCAAGATCAGGAGAGCCCAGATTGGGACATGAACGGTTAGTCTAGGACAGATCTGTCATGACCTTCCTTAAATACTGCTTCAGTTTTTAAGTTCATCACCAGGTTTACCCAAGCTGAAAAGTCTCGTACTTTTTAAGGTCCTCCTGGACTGGAGTCGTTTGTGTAGATGCTGCTTAGTGTGAGGCCAGTTGCAGACCTTGCAGGCCACAGTAAAAACAAAACAATACCAATGAAAACTGCATGTATTACAAACACATTTTATATAGTGTATTAAACACATTTATGCTGTGCAGTAATTTAAGAAAGCAGTGCTAATGTTTCTTTTAGGATCAAATGTTCTTTTTATCAGGTTGTGCTGGTAAGTATTTCTATTTTATTAAATTTTTTATTGTTTTATAATGGTATATTTCAAGGAATTCAGCTTCATCCGGTTATGTAGAGAGGTCATTAGCCAGACACTTGTCTCCCAGCCTCAGGCTGGAGGAACCAGTGTAAAGCATTATTTAATATCTGTCCTCATTTTTATTTTGGCCAATATGCTTTAAAAAATACATTTTTGAAAATGTTATATTTTGAAGAGTAGCTAAATAAGGGAAGAATATGGAATTTAGGTAGAAACCAATATCTCATGATCTTTTATCATCAATAATTGAACCAAATTTTATTGAGGTTAGAGATTTGCACCCTTAGACTTCTTCCGCGTTCATCTTTTCCGCTGCAGGATCAAACTGTCTCAGCAAAGAAATCCCATCCGAACTCTGACCTGCAATAGGTAATTCTCTTGTCACCCAAGTGTTCAATGCCTAACACTGCAGAAAGTGAAGGCGGTAACGTATCTGGTGATAGCGATACGGCGGCCCCTGCACGGGCCCCGGCCAGAGAGGATGAGCGAAGCTTCCTGAGCCCATTCACCCGTGACTCCCTGCGAGCCAGACGGGCCTCCAGTGCTGAGCTTCAGCTTCCATGGACCTGCCCGGTCACCCATTCCCGGGAGAAATTCTACACTGTCTGCTCAGACTATGCACTGCTCAACCAAGCCCGACCCATCATCGCTCCCAGAGATGCCACCCAGCCCAGCTCTGATAGTGGCACATCACTAACTCAGTCCAACACTACTAGTGTCTCCCAGTCTCAGGCTGGAGGAACCAGTACACCATTGAATGAAGACTGTGATATGGAGGTGGTGCTCTCCAGCAACTCTAAGCCCGTGTTAGCCTGGGAGATCGACACCACTGACTTTGATGCCGTCTTAACTCGAAAAACCAGGACAAGTAAGTTCCTTTCCAAATGTTATTTAAAACAAAAAAAAAAACTACACAAAAATAAACCAAAATCTAGAAATAGGATGCAAAACACAGACTTCAGGCCCTAACTGCTGCTGTTTACTTTGATGTTCTTTTGTCCATTCTTATGGAAATATTATGCCATACAGACAAGCAATAGCTGAAGCACTTGAGAGCCCCAAATTAATACTCTACAATTTCATATTTCAATTGTGTTTTTTTTATCTGAGGTATTAGACTAAATAAAACGGTTGTAATTCAGAATTATACCGGCTTCTACAGTGATTAGGTTCTCTGTACTGTGCCTCGTTCACAAGCAGGCCAAAACATTCCTCTTGAATTCACTAGTAATTTATGGGAAAATAACAGGTGGTGATATAGCCACTTTGATTTTCTTAACCTCAGAAACCGTTGATTCAAGAAAGGTTGTGGTTGTTGCTTGGATTGTAGCCTAATTTCAGACAGCATGTCTTGGCTGATGACCATTTTAGCCATTTTATAGATTTAAAGATGTAGATGGAGTGCTGGCTAAAGTCACTTTTTAGAAGAGTGGAATGGCTGAAAGTATCAGTGTGAGTTGTTTTCTGTGGGGAGCTGCAGGCTTATTGTTGGGGAGAAAAATATAGCAGGAAAAGAAATCCTCAACATCTGGTACTTCTGCTTAGGGAACCCAGTGGCATTGGCCAGTGACACAACCAGTGGTTGTCTATTTTTGTGCCTCAGATGTACAAAAGCAGATGCAATAGTTAGATTTTTGCCTGGTGTAGCCTCAGAGAGAAAAAGTGCACAAATTGAATGGTTCCCTGAATGTTCTGGTATTTGTTCCCTTAAAGAAGGAGGATAAACTTTTAACTTCTGGACATGAAGTAACAATATTAATTTTGGAACATGTCGATTGGCCCATGTGTCCTGATATATTCTGGCAACAGATGTTTACAAATAATTATTAAAAAAAAGTCAAATTGAAACAGTAACACGGACAACAGATTTAGTGTTTTATATTTGCTGCCCTTAACACATGAAGTTACTTTATAACAGGTTTGTCATTCTAAAGATATGCACACAGTGCAGCCCTGAGTGATGTAGCTGAAAGGTGAAATTCTGCTCTTATTGACTTTTGCTAATATTTAGCTGAATGTATTTAGTTTCATTTTCATTCACAGTAATCCAAGCTTAGCAGATTTTTTTTTTTTTAAGTGCTACACATTTAAGTTGTATTTGCTTTTAAGCAATATATATGTTTAAGTTGAACAATGAACTTTAACTTGATTGTCCCCTCTTTTGTACTCCAATAAATCATTTTGACCATTTGTTAGTTGTCTTAAAGATGCCTACCTGCTTAAAGAAGAGCAATATGTTGTTTTCCAGAGCAGTCCTCCTTTCTCTGTAGAAAGAAGAAAAAAGTGAACTGTTTGATGACAGATGGTCAGTTTTGTAGACCCGCTGGAAAATCCGGTCTGAGTACTTCCTTTTTTTCCATTTTTGTCATTCGTAACCCTATAGGTGATGCCTCCCATTATAGTTCGTCCTATAGAGTGCCTTAGGGTTAATATTAATTCTTAATTCGTTCTTTTTCTTAAAAGTGTATCATTTAAAAAAAAAAAAGGCTACTTGCTTGAAAGGCTACTCTGCACTGAAACACATCTCTCCCTATTATTGCAAGGTTCCCCATGTAGATCTTTATAAGCCTGATCGTTTCGGTCTGTTTCTGCAGGTAACCTTAAAAAATTTGCTTCAAAGAAAATGAAATCATCTGATCGCTCAAGCAGAAATCTAATGGACCTCCCACCGCAAGCTTCTCTGGACGAGATCAAGCAGAGGAAAGTCCTGGACCTGCGCAGATGGTAACAGTGTAGCTCATGCCCTTATTAGTGTTAGAACTTAAGATGTCAGAATAATTTTTTTTTTTTTTTTTCTGCTGCTTTTACTACTTTAGGTACTGCATTAGCCGCCCTCAATATAAAACTTCATGTGGAATTTCCTCACTGGTGTCTTGTTGGAACTTCCTGTACAGTACTTTAGGAGCTGGGAGGTATGTAATCTGCTGTTCTCCAATGTCGGCTCAGTTCACAAATTAGAGTTTAAAAATATATATATAACACATTTTTTTTAAACATGCTTTTATATTTTCCACCTTTTTGAATTGCAGTGACAGTTAAGTAAAACAATCTTATTAGAAACAAAAACAAACACCATCAGAATATTTTCTAATGATATATTACTGATCTAGTTTTATTCACATCATTAATAAATGCATATCCATGCAATCTATGAATTTAAAAAGGCTGTTGTTCCTGTAAAGTTCACCTGTTTTTTCAGTGCACTGTCCTGAATTGAATTGTGTACCAAATGAGATAATGATGAAATTATTTTAAAAAACTAACCTTAGAAAGCTCACCATGAATAATAATTTCACTCTATTGCTGCAGGTTTCACTTTCTGATAGTTCTTATTCTGTTTGTAACAGTTTGCTTCTTTGATCACCAAGAGCTGTCAGACATCTGCAAAGGAAACAATAAATAGTAACCCTTTCATTTTTTTCAGCTTTCCACCCATTTCCCAAGAGGAGGCCTTGCATATTCTTGGTTTTCAGCCTCCTTTTGAAGACATTAAATTTGGACCCTTTACCGGCAATGCTACTTTGATGCGGTATGATTGCTCTGCTTGCTCTTAGCAACAGTAAGAAAGCTGAAGCATTTCTGAAGCAGTATTTTTACCGACTTCAATATTTTGTTTTTTGTTTTGGTGCAGATGGTTCAGACAGATCAATGATCATTTTCGTGTACGAGGATGTTCTTATATATTATATAAACCTCATGGGAAGCACAAGACCGCAGGAGAGACAGGTGATCTAAGAATTTTTACATGCAGTCATCTGCATTTGCGGACAGTGTGTGTTTTTATGCGACTTAATTAAGCATTGTATCTATAATCATTTGTTAATTTTATCAGCTCCTCTGTTTTTCGTTAATTGTCAGCATCCTTTTCCCTGTTCATCAAAGGTTTGGACTCCCAAAGGCTTTGGGTTGTGCATCATTCTTAGCAACGACCGTTCGTTTTTCAACGGTTCAGTTTCTGAGAATAGATCACTAATAACGTGCCGTCAGCAGTGCCCAAAAATGACCATTGACAGGAATAAAGGATGACTAATGAATTATGCAGAAACAGATGGACTATATTCTGCAACTATAAACTTACAAAGGCACGAACAGTCCCCTTGAAAAGAACAGGAACAGAGAGACCTATTTGTTTATCTTTGCTGTGTACTGAGCACAATCTTTTGAGATCAAAAGATGAAAATGAGACAAGAGCTCGGATTTTCAGCTTTACTGTTATATACATCTAGGTGTTATTTTACCTAGAACATATCTTTTGTATCTGCTAATCCACTTTCCAGTCAGCATAATTAATAGTTCAAAATTAAATTGAAGTAAATTTAAAATTGATATTTGTTAATACTGCATTAACCCTGGGGGTCTTTCTTCAAAGTCCTCTTCAAATGGGTTGTGATCTGGTGATCTTTGGGGATTGGCCAGTTCATCTTTGGGGATTGGCCAGCCCCCCCCCATTAAAGGTGTTGTGTGGGTTTTTTTTTTTTTTTTTTTTTTTTTTTTTTTTGGGGGGGAAAATTGAACTATTTTTTGCTAATAAAGTTAGTCCAGTTAGTTTGTGATGCATTTATCTGTAAATTGTTTCTGTAGGCTGCTCCCATCCTACGTTATATTATCAGTAAAGATGGCTGAGCCTGTCCCTAAAGCCAAGCCCTGACACCACCTCCATGGGGGCAGCGGTGGCCTAGTGGTTATGGCGTTGGCTGCAAGATCGGAGGATCAGGGGTTTGAACCCCTTCCCAATAGGTTGCCCTGAGGTACCCTTGAGCGAGGTGCCGTCCCAGTCACTGCTCCCCGGGCGCTTTCAATAGCTGCCCACTGCTGCACTGTGTTTGAGTGTGCGTGGGTTAAAAGCAGAGGTCCAATTGCGTTGTGGTTCACTGTCTGCTTTTACTAGTGCTTCAGAGATGACCTTGTTTAGCTCTTTGCATTTAGTGGTATGGCTTCCCTATTTTTCAAGGACTTATTCGAACAGTTGACTGTGATACCGCCACCCCTGCCCTGGCAAGGTTTTCCATGGGGTCACTGATTGTTTTGGGGTTTTTCTTTACCTGCGCTCACAATCTGCCTGCCATCAGCTGCTGCTGTTCTCATTGAAAGAGCAGTTCAATCATGTTTCTCAGCACACACGTGACTTCCTTCTTTCTCAGAATATTCCAATAGTTGCAGTGGGTACGCCCAGTGTTTTTGAAACATTCCAATGGATTATCCTCAGCTTCAGTGAAGTATGCTTCTCCCAAAGAGAGCTCTCTGGCATACTTGTTGGTTTTCCACCGGTGAAAGCCAAAGCTTTAACTGAGAGTAGATATGAGCAGCTGTAAATAGTTTAAACCAATCTAACAGAACAAACATGTGCAACAACAAACACCTGTAAGCATCTCATTTTCCAGTACTTTTGTTCACTTGAAAAAACTGGTTATTCAGATACAAATGCTGCCATGTTCTGTGTAATTTAATGTGAAGATGTATATACCAGGAAATAAAAGTTCAAATCTCATACGACAGTTGATCGACATAGTTTGGCCCTTGTCAAAGTCACTCAGATCCTTACACTTTCCCATATTTTGTGCTTCTGACACATCAGCGTTAAGAACTGACTGTTCACTTATTACCTTTATGCATCCCACAAGCCATTGTTTATTGACAGAGCAGTATCACTTAGCAACCAGAATAATAACTAAGCCATTTTCTGGGATCGCATTCAAAGTCTTGTCTGTTTTCATTTGTCACCGGCTCTCTTTGAAATATTGGTGAGTTATTGTGGCCAGTTGTTTGTTTTTTTTTTTTTTTTTGGGGGGGGGAGTGATTATTCTCCAAAGCACATTGCTCACCATATATCAATGCTAAATTGTGATGTGTTTCTATTTTAATAGCTGAGGGAGCTTTGCTGAAGTTGACACAGGGACTAAGGGATGAGTCTATGGCCTACATTTACCACTGTCAGAACCATTACTTCTGCCCTGTGGGCTTCGAGGCAACACCATTGAAAGCAGCCAAGGCCTACAGGTACAGCATCAGAGCAGCTTCTCCTGTGTTACGAGAAACTCAAACTGCATTAATGACTATTTTACTTTAAATAATAAAATAAAATCTTTATTTCCATTAATGAAACTACAAATCATTAAATTCAGCTTCAATGAAAACAATTAAAACACCAACTGTTTGGGCCACAGGGGATCACTTCCTTTGAATGAAATGGAACACTGGATTCTTATTGGGGAACCAAGCAGAAAGCACCCTGCAATCCACTGTAAAAAGTACTCTTTTTATTTACATTCATTATTTCAGTTGATTAATAGTATGATGCAAACTACTACTTTGACTAACATATCTGAAAGTGTACATGCTCATGCATGTTGCTGAGGTTGAAAACAAAAATTCCAAACAGTCACTGGTAATTTACTGCAAAGCCTGGTAAACTGCATGCTTTTTATAGGTGGGCAGATATTGTGACAGACCTGAACACGCAGAACCCAGAGTACTTGGACATTCGTCATACAGAAAGAGGCATACAGAATCGAAAAACCAAGAAGGTTAGTGATGTGAGTTTTACATCACTTGTAAAAACAATGGAGGAACAATACTGTAATAGCCTTTGACTTGGCTTCATGTCATCTTCCTTTTAGGTTGGGGGCAACTTACACTGTATTATGGCTTTCCAAAGGGTGAACTGGCAGAAGCTAGGACCCTGGGCCCTCAACCTGGAGAACCTGCGGCATGACCTCCACCACCACGGCATAGAGCAAAGATGCCAGACTTTGGCAGGAGAGGGCTTAGAGGACCGGGCATCTAAACACTTGGGGCGTCTGGGCCGGTCTCAGAGCACAGGAAACCAGAAGTCTGATCAGGCATGGAAGCGTCTCTCCAACACTGCAGAGTACAGGCACAGAGCTTCTCCTGACAGTGACTTAGATGAGGACTTTACTGACTGAAACAAATCACCAGTCCATCTTCTGGACATCCACATACCTGTTTAAACTGCTAAAAGTAAAGTTAGATCTGAACTAGGGGGAAAAGATTGCATTACAAGAAATGGCTACACTGTCAGTGCACAGGCCTTTCTGGAAATAAGGGCATAACTGGGTAGTTCAAGAAACATGTGCAGTTATCTGTAAACCAAAACATAAGGCAACTTTTTTTTTTTTTCTTTTTTTTTTTTGGGGTGTGAACCATTTCATTAGTGTCATTCCAGACTTGTGTTCATAAATATGTGGAGCACAAACTGTAACAATGATAACTACAACATTAATTGCATAGAATTCCTATCAATGCATAGAACATGGTAAATGTGCATAAACATGAATATTACAAGTCAGGGAGCAGAATGATGCAATCAAGCAAAAATTGGAAAAGCAATCTTGTTTAAAGTAGCGGAGACACATAGTTAAATGTGACATCAATAGAGATTCAATGATGTTTTGTGAATGGTGGCTGGATATCAGTTTTAAGGTTATTTTATGTGAAAAGATGTAAAGCATGATGGCTATCATGTTATGTGCACTGTGATGCCCATTTTTAATTTAGCACAGCATCTTACATCTTAAGTATGTACTATAACACATGTTCAATTATCTATAATCCCATATCCATGTAAAATCAGTTTCAGTTGGAAGTTGGTCATTTTTCTTTATAAATAAATATTTATATGACTTCTTCTATATCAGTTATGAGCTTGATTCTGCAATCAATGTGATATCAAATGTTAGTCTTAAGCTTGGTTTTATTCAGGTTAATTGACTTTTCAATTCCATAATGTCAGTAGGACCGATACGGCAGCATCCTCCTGTTTTAAGAGAGGGGGGAAAAAAAAAAGTATCTGACTCAACTCTTCCAGATAGGATACAACAGAACTTGTAAATTATAATACTCACCTATCCATAAGGCCCCTTGTTCTTTCCACTCAATGCTTAACTCTGCAAATGGCATCTTTTTTTCAGGTTTCCATCTGCAAATAAATATTTAGAACATACATGAATTAGTTTAATATATTCAAGTCGTTAGCTGTGACCATTTTATATCAAGAAAAATATGTAACAGCAACCTCTTGATAGTAATGCATTTTGACTCACCCAGTATTGGGATCCCACCCTTCTCCACTGTTGGGATAGACCACCCAGCTCATGTTGGCTGCCTTGTATGACATGGCTGATTCTAGAAGAGGTTTCACCAGAGAAGGGGGCGAGCAGTTGATCCCAACAGCAACAAGCTGTGTAGATTTACTAGCCACCTGAACAGCCTTGGAGAACTTATTCCCATCTGAAATACTCTGTGCGTCCTGTAAAAGAAGTCGGTGTCAAATCAACATTTTGCCCAAAATCTCTTAAATAATCAAAAATATTGTCAAGATCACCTCTTTAGATTTGTCAGTAATACAAGTTTGTTTATCATTAGTAAAAGCTTTATTAGACTATGATGAATGTATTTATATAGATTCAAAACACTCCAGATTCAACCTGGGGAAAATAATCCTATGAAATTAAAGAAGTGGTCATACGTTATTACAAAAACTATAAAACATGATCCATCTGAAAAGTGTAGATACCTTGCAGGAGAAGGAGAGCCAAGCTTTAGCATCTGGAAACTCCCTCAGCAACTCCACCAAAGCCTCTGCTTCTTTAAGACTTGGTATGGTCTCCATGGCAATTAGATCAGCTCCTGCAGCCACTAGGCAACGAATCTGTGGCCGATGCCATTCTTTCAGCTCCTATGGTAAAAGGGAGCTTTAGATATAGTCTGGTAGTTACTTTAATAAGGTGCGTAGTGTTTGCCAGCTTACCTCCACACTCATCCAGCTCCCATAGGTTCCTGTGTATTCTGAGCCATCATGCAGGAATGCCCCATAAGGACCCACAGATCCTGCTACCAAAGGCACTTTTCTGTCTATGAAATTATATAAGTAAGAAAAGTTAATAGTGAAACACCCTTATTAGTAAAGCATGTCTTTCAGCTTTTGAACTGTTATATTGAATTTGTGTACAAGGACTTTTGTCTCAATCATTCTGACAAACCTGCTGTTGTACAGCTAGACATGAAGTCTGTTACTGTCTCTTTAGCTATTTGAACCCCTGACATCAACAACTGTTCAGCCTCTTCGGATGTAAGGCAAAGGTGCTTGATAAATCCCTCAATGCTCGCCTGGTATGTGGCTGTTGTAATGACATCAGATCCACACTGAAGAAATCTGCAAAAAAAACATGTTTTGGTTTGTTTTTGTTTTCATGCTTTATCAAGATTATAAAGTTTAAAAAGGGAAATCTAATGATTTTAAATTACCTACAATGTATGTCCTTTATGGCCCCTGGATCTGAATATAAGATTTTAGCACTCCATAAGGGCTCTCCCTGGAGAAACACGTCTCATAAATCCATTCTTACTACCTTAAAAAAATGAAGAGTTGCACTTTTGTGGCCTATAGGTCATGGCCCACTCACCTGCAGCTGAAATCCTCTTTCTTCCAATTCTGTTGCTAATCCCCCATCCAGAATGAACGGCCTGCATGTCATGCTTGCTTTAGGAGTATCTGTTAGACTGTTGTCCCTTCACTGCAACAAAATCTGTCGCTCTGTAAAGCAGAGACAAAAACATAGTATCGTTCAAATGAACGAATCCCTTCAGATCACGTGGTCCCGTTGGCTCTCTGAAACAGATTGCCGTTTATTGTCTGAAAAGTAGATGGATCTAGTTAAAAAGTTAGTTAAAAAGAAACCTCATGAATCCCCCGAGTGCTAATCAGCTCCAGGACAACAACAAGTCCACGTGCCGAACGGGGTCAAAGTGTTATTTCCGGGCGGGCGCTGAGGGTTTAAAAGAAAAGTAGCTTTCTGACATATTTTTGATCTCTGTCTCTTCTTGAAGCGGCTTGGGTTTCAGAGTATCCTGCACTCTAAAATAATACCACATAAGGTTGACTTTTATTCAACTGGCGTTACGGCGCTTTGTTTTTGTTGCTATGGAAACGAGAAACCGCCACTACGTTAGCAAGAAAAGCAGCTAAGCTACAACGCGGCCAGACCAAAAAAACAACAACAGCTTCAGGACCCTGCACGCGAAAAATGGTAAAGTTGATGAGGAGGGTGTGGAGGCGGTGCTGTTACATATTTTTCTCTTTGTGTAATAAAGGTTGTGGCTTGCTAATTCGCGCTTAGCTAGCTAATAGCCGAAACTAGGCTAGCTCGCTAAGCGTAACATTTTACAGGTTTCAGGAAAATATACACAGTACAGCCTTCAGAAGGACGAGACAGTGAATTAAAAATTCTACCCTACACTAAAGTATAGCACATTTAGTACATCCTCTTTTCTGATATCCTCAGTTGTCCTGTATGCCGTGAACCGCTGGATGCAAATCCACGATTACAGCTCGCCTGTGTTTTCGTCCATTTGCTGATAATGTAAAGCGATGTGTTCAGCGCTAATAACTGCTGAATTAGAGTGATTTGTCGAGGTAGTGAGGTATATCGTACCATGGCACAGCTTCCACTAGCCGTCAGACTGAGGAATGCACTGTTACGAGTTAAGATGTGGGTGAACATCTCACGCACTTGCTTGTGTATTTCAAACAGGCTTTGGTTAGGCGCCACATCACGTCGATGTAATGTGTGTTAAACCTTGTATTCCTACTACACCTCCAGCCCACATAACCTCGCCGGTGTTTTACCACATGGTGGCGTACGTGCGCTTCGCTTTGATCCTTTCGTTTTCTCATCTTCTTGATTTCGCTCGTGGTCACTCTTAGAGGAGTAGCCACATCGATCACGTCCTGATCCCACAAGCGACGACAGCTGGCTGTTTTGAAGGCTTAATGACTATTCACGGAGTTGATCTAACAAAAGCAACATGTAAAACATTTCATTGCACATCCTTTTATTATTCGCAGTCTGCTGCAGGCATGAATGAGCCGTTGTTATCGAGTGTTTGATGGCACATGTGGTCCTGTTCTTTATTTTGATATGTTCCACTTTTCACATTGTGCCTCTAAATGACCGTACATTGATCTGTACGCAGGCTCCATTCAAACAGCATGAAATGTTTGGAGTGATAGCACAGGAGGACAGTAGGTGTCTGAGAAAGTGTTTCTTTCCAAGAAGGGCTCGGAAAGGAAAGCCCACTTTGGCTCTAAAGTAGAGTGAGTGTGAGAGCTAGCAGATTAGCTAAGCCTGTTCCAGTTTGCTCTGGCTAGACTCAGACAAGTAGGTTAGCCAAGGCTCGATGAAAGACCTTTAGTGAACTGTTCATGAAAGAAATGCTTCATGAATGAGTTTTATTTCAGACACCATGTTAAAAGGGGGCACGTGCTTTGTGGTTAGTCATAGTGCTGATTTCAGTCTGGATGTCTCTGTCTCATCTCCTTACTTCTTCAGAGATTCAGCTGTCCTTGGATAAACCTGAACTAGGCAGGGAGTGAGGACATATGATCTGTCTCATGTGGGTCAGCCATCACCTCTGCCATGAGAGGAATGAGAGTACTGAGCATCCTACTGACAGATGGGCCAAGTAGCACAGTATGGTTCACACCAAGTTCTCAACAGTTTTGCAGAAGTAAATCAAGTTTTTCATGTTATGTAAACAGTAGTTCAGGAAAGTTTGTTATGGATTTATTTAATGGCAGGGATGAAGTAATCTGAGCTAAAATGGATCTAATTGTCTTGGCTCTGGCACTGTATGACCTCAAGTGCATGTTTTTTGAGACTGCCATGTCAGTTACACTATTTGTGCTGCGTCATTTCATCATGTGTAATGAATGTCTTGGTTGAACTTTTTCTTAAACACAGCTTAGCTTATCCGTAAAACATGACTCAAGAGAACTTATTATTTTGGTTTTTGTAATGTATTGCTTATATTCCTTAAGTCAGTAACAGTTCCCAGGGTGGGGGGCAGTACTTGTCTCAAGGGTACCTCTGGGTCAGGGTCTAATCTACTGGTCTGGGTTCAAACCCATGACTTACTGATCCTGGGGCCTAAATCCCTAACCACTAGTCCACCGCTGCCCAGTGGAATGAAGTGTGTCAGTGGCAAACTGTGTGTGGATGGTTTTTTTTTTTAATTTTCCCAGTAATGACTAGTAATTGTTGGGTTAATTGCAGCATTAAAGTGCAATCAGGTCTCATTTTGTGTGTATGTTTTCATTAAGGTGGCTGAACTCTAGGGCTGTCCTGCGTAAAATTACAAAGTCAATTATCTCCCTAAAACCTATTTATCCAGAAGGCCTTGTCTTTGAGCTGGTCCCTTGGCTTAACAAGCTTATTTTTAGAAGAGAAAAAAATCCATGTGTATTTTTAGCTACAGGGTAGAATTGGTTGATTATAAGCAGTCAGTTGACATGACTTGGTTCTTGACTGAAATAACATTGCAGCCAGACAATTCAGGATGGTTGGAATCACACCTATTGGGTATATGCTTGCCTCTGTTCATTTGTCCAGAGAAGGCCATTCATGCCAATACTATCACTACCACAGCTGAATGAGTGGTAAAAATAGCCCTCCCTGAGGGGATGGGCCCCACCATAAACTAGATATAAACTGCTTATTTGTGTAGGAAGGCATCTATAGGTCAGAGATGAATGATGCTTTTTTTTTTTTAACATTGAACACAGAAGTGAAACCATTTATTTTATAGACTGCTTGGTGTGTCTGATATAATAACGTGGCTGTTTTTAAAGTGAAAATTCTGTAAACAATAAAAGGTTATCCAATTAACTGCAGCATTAAAGGTCTTTTTGGTTCTTTGCGTTGGTTTTAGTTAAACTAGTTTGTGTGTTTGTGTGTATGTAGTGAATCTCTTATGAGTATCTAAAATTAACACATTTAAGGTTATTCAAAAAAAAAAATAACCACATGATATACCATTTCACAATTAAAACAGATGTTAGCAGTCCGTATCCATCTTGATGTGGCAATGTATTTTGTCAGTTCTGTCTCATATGTTGAAATGGGCTGATTTACTTTTATTTATTTAATTTTTTTAATGTCCTAAATTGCTGAAAAAATTCTCCAGCAAGACTTACTGAAGCAAAGTTCAATATTTCTGTGCATTTTAATTCGCTGACCACATGTCAAATATTACACACTCTTTCAGTCATTAACATGAATATTTAGAGCTGTTAGTTAATAAATTACCTTGCAGCTATAGGGTTTTTCTTGCCAGGGTTGTATGGGCTTTTGTCCTTGTATCTCTGTAAGGTGACTCTTGACATCTCCTGGTTAACACTGCATTTGTGAAGTTTCTCCGCAGTATTCTGCACCAGCTCTTTCTGGATTACTTGGACCTGGCTAGCTCACTCTCAAATCTCCAGTATGTGGGGCTTCTAGCCAGCAGGGGGCAGGCTGTGAAGTAAGGAGAGCACACGCCTTCTCTTTCATGTTTCCCAGGGCACTCTCTGTCTGCTGTGAAGGTGAAAAAGGTCGAAGCAAATGAAAGAAAAAAGTTAAGCTGCCATAATGAAGTGTGAGGGAAGGTTTAAACGCAGCACACCCATAATAACATTCATTTCGCAACAATTCTATGTTTTGTATTATAATGCTTTGATCATTTCTACCATTGGATCGATTCATATTTAGGATCCCTACTCTTGGGTTCTGTGTTTTCGTGAAAGTAGCAGCAGCTGGGTAGCTGCCCCTTGCTACAGTGAGAGACTCAGGGGACCAGAAGCTCACATTAGGAGCAATGAATGATGCTCCATGTTGTGACACAACCCAGCTGCCTGCTTGTGCTGGGGGTCAGGCCCATAGCACTCTGACCGCCTGTCCAGGCCCTGGGGTCACCATGCTGACATCCCCCTGTTGAGCCCAACCAGATCAGAGAGTTCAATGTGTTTCTGTTGTGCTGTTCACAGGAGGAACGCTTTGCATTTCTGGCTGAGTGGTACGACCCCAGTGCAGCTCTCCTTAGACGCTATCAGCTGCTGTTCTATCCTAAAGATGGCTCAGTGGAGATGGTAAACACTTAAGGCTTTGATTACATATGGGCTAATTTCAGCTTTTCCTGCTCCACACATCTGCAGTATACATTAGGTCTGAATATTGCTGGTGTCTAAAAGATGTTTTTGATCTAAGCATTCTCCACTTTCAAGAATGTGATGTTTGATGACTGTGGTCTGTCTTTTTGCTGATTTAGTTTGATGTTAAGAACCAGCGTACCTTTTTAAGGAGGACCAAATATGATGATCTCCATTCAGAAGATCTGTTTGTGGGGAACCGTGTCAATATCTTCTCCCGACAGCTCAACCTCATTGACTATGGGGACCAGTATACAGCCAACAAACTGGGCAGCAAGAAAGAGAGGTAGTAAGCCCTCCCTCACTTGCCGCTCATTAGGTTTACAAAAATTCAAAAGCTTATAAACCTTATGAACATAAACAACTAATTTATTTACTGCTTTACATCCAGCCTTCTACTCTTTACATTGTAGTTTCATGTTATTAGTTTGCTATGAAAGATTTTGCCACAGATTGGAAGGTCTTCATCTTATGTTCCCTGGTGGTACAAAACTTTGCTTAAATACTTTCCAAACACTTTCAAGCTTTGTGACGTTTATATTGAAATGTTATTTTTCAAAAGACACAAGTATTTACAGCAATGAGCAAATACAGTATAATGAGAAATATTTTATCATATAAAAACAATATGAAACCCAAGCCTTTCTTTTCTCTGACTTTCAAATGTGACTGTGGAACCCAAACTGCATATTCCCTTTTTAAAATCTTTTAGCTCTCAGATGGTAATTTCAGTTAGTGGCAATCTGATGACTCGCATGTGATAGGAGGACAGGCTTTCTTTACAGTAACTGCATCACTGTTTTTACATCATTCTGTGTCCTTTGAGAGAGGAGAGATAAGTGATTTAGAAAGGGTTTTTGGTTACTCACTACTCCGTAGACTCAGTACCCTGAGTACCCAGTACTCAGACCCGTACCAGTGGTAGCAGAAAGGATGTCTTTGCTTGTAAGGTGATCATATGCCACAGCCCACATTTATTTTGTTCTTTTTTTTTTTTTTTTAATCTGTTTTCACTGAAAAAACATCTTGTGTAAAATATTGTGGGTTTTTTTTTTTTTGCTTGTTTTCTTCAGGACATTGGCTATGATTAAGCCAGATGCAGTGACCAAAGTGGGTGACATCATTCAGATGATTTATGAGGCTGGCCTTATTGTCACCAAAGCAAAAATGACAAAGTTGACCTGGTAAGTCAAGAAACAATGTTGATCTTCATGCTAAATTATTTGTCTTTAAGCACACTGATTTGCTCAGTATGCCTGTGTCATTGCTGACTACATATTCACATAAAAAGCATTTACATAAAAAGTCAGGGTGTTTGTGTTTGCAGCACCTCTGTCTGAAACTCCCTCCAGTTACAAATTAGCTCTTTTGATGTCTGGCAAAGCATTTTGTTGTCAGACAGAAAAGGTGTAGAGTCACCGAGAGGCTTTTGATCAAATAATTTAAAAGAAAAATGGCAATGTTAAGTGTTGCAGATGTTGTTTGCAAGCCTGCTGTCAGGAGAGAACTCTTATAACTCACACATGCCAGGAACATATATGATCCCGTCAGAAGAGAAGAAGGCATCCTTTCAGTGAAGCTACTTCAGGTGCTTGTTTGCTGTTGGTGGGTGAGCTTGGTTTTTAATCTCAAACCACTATACCTGATCAAACTACTTTGTCTATTCTGAAGACAATACATTTAAAGGGTGGTGGTGTTCTGGTGGTAGGATACTTGCTCAAGAGGTTCCAGGTTCGAATCCCACCTCTGACACTACCACCACTGGGTTCCTGAGCAAGACCCTTAACCCTGAATTGCTCCTGCTTTTAATAGAGATGCTTTGCAGACTGTTTACTGTCTTTTGCTGCACAGGGGTACACTGATTTATTGTTTTTTTTAATTGTAGTTCCTGAATGGTCATTGCCTCATTGTCTCTCAAACAGCTTTATATTTACATTTATCCCAACCAACACATTTACTAGTCTACTCTAGAAGAAAAAACTTAAACTGTAAAATGTGGATGATTGTGTTTATACTTTATTTTTCTCTGGGACTCTGAGATTTTTTTAAAAAGACTAAAAAAAAAATATTGATGTGAAGTTAAAATTGTGCACAGATCTTTTTCTGTTTCACTGACCCCCACCCCTCACCCCCCTCTCTCACATTCACTCACGCACTCATTCACTCACACTCACACACTCTCTCTCTCTCTCTCTCTCTCTCTCTCTCTCTCTCTCTCTCTCTCCCTCTCCCCCACACACTCAGAGCAGCTGGTGGCAGCATTACTCCTGACTTTGTGGTGGAAACACCAGCCCGATTCCATCTTCACTCTTCCTCTCAGCTCGAATCTGATTTTAAATATAACTGAAAAAGTGACATGTCTTGTGTTGCATGCACGAATCATTGACTAATGATAAACTCTTAAAAACGTTTCTACATATTGAACTATTTCTGAAAGTTAGATTTGCTTTTGCATTTCAGTGGGTGGCAGCTTTTGCACAATGCAGGTAATCAGTATAAATTACAAGCGTAAAGTATTTGTCCTATCTGTCTATATGCTGAACCTTTGCTTTCTTCTTGATGAGTAGAGGGTAATGCTTCAAGGGCAATCTTTTGTTACTTGTATTGTGGACAAAGGAGTCTTGTGTGTAAACATGTTGGAGACTAGAGTTGCATAAGATGGATTACTGCTTAATTCATTTATCTGTTCATAAAAAGTATATTACTATTTATAACACTCTGTTGATTGTCCTTACATGTTATATTTTAAGAACTGCTGTGAAATGTGGTGCCTGTTTTGCTGTTGGAAAATGGAAAATGCTGAGTATTAATCTTTCCTTTCCTCTAGAAAGGCTGAATGTGTGGGACTGGATGAGGGATTGTTCATGACTGATCAGGGCTGTTAAACTTCCATCTGTCTCTGAAATTGCAGTTTACTAAAAGTAAAAGTCAAGATTAAGAATAGTCTGCTACACTAATGCACATTTATGTCTACTGTAAAACAAATGTAACATTTACTTTAATGTCTTCACTCTCCTTAAACCGTCTCAATGATTTAAGCCATTATTAAGACGGCTTGTGGGAGGGACATCCAGTAATTGTAAAGAAAAAAAAAAACAATTTCAGATTAACTTCCAGAACAATTAAAAAGGAACAAACTGTACTTCTTATGGGCCACTGTCTCATAGAAGTGAGCCAAGCTTATTGGATAACTTATTAACTGTGTGTACTTTTATGGCTTTTCTTACAGGAAGCAGGGAGCAGACTTTTACATGGAACATCAGTCAAAGTCTTTTTTCAAGTAAGTCTTTCCTGGGTGAATGATTGACTTATGTGTTGAAGTTGCAGGGGAACTTTTCAAACCCATTTTAAAGGCCAATCCACTCGCATCAGCATTCTTGTGACGTGTACAGACTTTTTCTACAACCTTCTGGTGTCTTTGACTGACCTTGCTGCATTTAGCTGGGTGCTATGCACAAAAATGAATTCTATAGTAAAATCTACTGTTGTTTATATTGAAGTATTGTGAGCAAGTATTTGCTGAAAGTTTATTTTAGATTCCTCTGTAGCTTTTTTAAATAACATTTCTTACATTGCATCAATTACTTCTGTTTTCCTAAAGAATTAGTAGTGTAATGCAAATGACAAGCTGAATGAATATAACACAGTTTGCAAATGATTGAAGGGTGTAAATTCACCAACACATCACACATGTAAAAAAGTAATTGTCCCCCAAATCTCACACTTAGCAGCTGCAATAACGGCAGTAAAATGCTTCCATAACATAATTTCTATCATTGACATTGCTGTGGAGAAATTTTGACCTTTTCTACAGAATAGTTTTGTTCGGTCACGTTGGAGGTCCTACTATGTTTATATATGTTTATTGAGATCAGGTCAAGGTTTTGACTAGGCTACTCCAAAATCTTAATTTAAATTATTTGCAGCTGTAAAGGAATTGACTTGCTATTATATGTATGTATGTCATGTATGTTTAAGTATTGGTGGTTTAGGGGTAGACATGGCACACCTGGGATCAGTTCTTTGCCAATGCAGTGACCGAAGCATTTAGGAGCACCTATAGCCTCGTGGTCATGGTCATAGGGCCTGAGGTACCTCATCACTGCTCCCAAGTGACAAATGCATGGCTACCCACTGCTGCACAGTGTGTATGGGTGAAATGCAGAGAAGGAATTTCGTTTGCTGTGTACAGTGACGAGTGGTCACTTTCACTTCACTTTATTATGCTTTTGATTGTTCTCCTTTTTAGCGTAACCCAGTTGTGCTAAAGTTTCAAATCTTGTCTTGATGACTGGACAGTTTCCATTAGTACTTTCTTGTGGTGGAAAATTTTATTAGCTTCACGCCAGATGTAAAGGCACACATGTCTTTTCCACTTTTGACTAATCTGTTAGTTTAACATGAGGATAAATCTTTTGGAGTTTGTCAAGATGTTTTTTGGAAATGTTAAATTAGCCTTGATGTTTCTCTTGCTTAGCACTGGGTTTCACCTTGCCAGCCAACCCCCCCCCCCTGTCTTATTTTCATCTATTTATTTATTTATTTAGTAAAATTATGAACTACGGTTGAATGAGGAGACAGCTCTGTAGCTTTTTAGATGCTATGTCTAGACAACTTTGATAAATTTTTCTATGAGCACAAAAGGCCCTCATTTGCAAATGAGGGAGACCTCTGTTTCTTCTCTCATTCCATCTTCACTTCACATTGATGTGCTGAAAGCTAGTTAACGTGTGATTTATGACAGGATTTAAAGAAATTTCTGTCAGCTATAAGTGTATAAACTTATTTTAGTCGTTCTTAACTAAGAATATATGTTCTCTGATCAAAAACTAGATCTGTTGGTGCCTTAAGAAGGACATGATTGAAGTAATGATCTAAAGTAAGACTAAAGAATGAATGTGTGTTGAGACTGAAGTGCTGAAAATGTCATAATTCTAATGGATTATTCTAAAACAAAAAATAATTAGACATGGTAGTATAACATTTTAGAAGTCTTCCCATAGTTCATTGATTTTTAAATGATTTTTTGCCTCAAACCTTTTACCAAGTTTTATCAAACTTGTCTGCTTCATGGAGCAGCTTTCAGATTAAGAAACGTTGCTGGGTTTAAAAAGATATTTATGTCGAACATGTATTGAAGATTTGCTATGTCATTATTATCATTTCATCACCCAGCCCTACAACCAAGGAGTGATTTAGTAGTTATTTCAGTCACCTTTTAAACAAAAACTGTTTAGAATTATCAACACATGGTTGAAATGGTTGTGGGGATAGGGATGTTTGGACTTTGGTACTTTTAGAAGGCTTATTTTTTCCACTTATCTGTAGTTATAACATTTAAGTGTTGAAATAGCACTGTACTGAAAATGCTTGTGTAACATTCTGTGGAAAAACTTGCATTCTGAAGCCATTGAATCACATATTGATGACAGAATAAAAGCAGATGTGCTTACCTGTCAACTTTTTAGTAGCTATGATTAACTACATTAAACTCTGTACTACCAAATGTGACTTTATGTTCATGCTGACTTGTCCAAATATGCAATGCTATATGCCATGGCTGTGCTGTAAATGCAGGAGTTCATGTGAGAAAACTATAACATTGTTAGCTGAATCAACATGTCAGTAAACATTTTACATGGAGGGATTGAATGTTATTTATAGTTCACATTAAAGTTAAGTGTTAATGCTCAGCTCACTTTTGTTTTTTGTTTTTTTCGGGGGTTTTTGGGGTTTTTTTTTTTTTTCTCGGAACAGTAACCTGGTGCAGTTTGTGAGCTCGGGGCCAGTCATTGTCTTGGAGCTGATGGGAGATGAGGCAGTGTCTGTCTGGAGGAAAGTTCTGGGTCCCACTGACTCCAGCATGGCACGCAAAGATGCCCCAGCTAGTCTCCGTGCCCAGTTTGGCACAGATGGCACCAAAAACGCAGGACATGGGTCAGACTCATTGGCCTCTGCAGCAAGGGTATTAAAAAAAACACATGCATACTTCCAGTCCTGGCAAATATTAACATTAAATTTACAGACACTTTTTAATCTGACCTGTTATTTGATAAGCATGAGATCTTAAGAGTGTAATTTCATATGGTTATTAAAAGTTAACAAGATTGAATTTTATTTAATGAGTTTTATTATTAGCCTTAGCATTGCCAGTGTTTTACTGATGTTCTACTGGTTTATCCTCCTTTTATCTCTCTATAGGAGCTGGAGTTCTTCTTTCCCTCCACTACAGGGCATGGCCCCTCCAACACTGCAAAATACACCGACTGCAGCTGTTGTATCATCAAACCACATGCAGTCTCAGAAGGTAAGAACCCAGATATGCAGGAAAGCACCATATACAAAGTCACAGATACTGATCAGCTACAGCATTACAATCAGCTGCGTTATGTACAGTTCCTCCTGATACCACCCAAACAGCTTTGATCCATTGTAAACCTCTGAAATAGTAAAGGAGCAGATTTTTTTAAGTCCTGCATGTTGCATGGTGGTGCTGCCATAAACTGTACAGGTTTGCACATCCAGCAGAACCTTTTTAGAAAAAAATTGTAAAAAGTATTTCAGAGGGAAAGATACTGGGGTGTGATCACAGAAACATGTCAAGAAACAGGTCACGAGAAAAGTGTCGAAAAAAAGAAGCAAAATAACTGCCAAAGATTTAAGAAGAATCAAATGTGAAGCAGCTAAGAACCCATGATCCTCTAGTGCTGTCATATTTCATAACTGCGACCTACCTGGAGTGTCTAGAAGTACAAGGTGTTCAGTGCTAGCCGGTAAAGGCCTTAAAGATGAAAGAATAAAGACATGGCCAGCTTCTTCATCTGACCTAATCCCTATTGAGAAGTTGTGGCCCTTCTTAAACGGGAGATTTACGGGAAAGGAAGACGCTACACAGTATTTATTTATTTTTTTGTTGTTGTTGTTTTTATTTAATGTCAAATGTTTATTTGTAAATTTTGATTTGATTGTTTGTTTATTACTTTAACAGATGAAAATAAATGAGAGAAATTTTTCATTTAGTTGCATAATAACTCTGCATACTTAATAGTTGGCTAATAATTGTGCACACGTATTTCCCTGAAAACTCCTTTGTAAAACATTCAGGTTTAAGTGTTGTTAATGTTTTGGCTTGACTGATAACCCTGTATTTGTTACATATTAAAATGAATCCTCAAAGTACATGTCTAATAATTGTGCAACACAACCCTTAAGTAGCCATGGGGGAGAGATTAATCAGAGCAGTTCTCCTTTTATTGGTCCAGTTTGATAGGAAACCACAGGGATACTCTGACTGGTCTGAAACCTGCTGGACAGCTGCACACACAACAAGATGCAATGTACTGAGGCCATCATTAACTTTTTTCAGGAGTTTTTGCAACAGTGGTTAGGCACTGCATACTGGGTACACCTGACAAACCATGCTGCTTTTGAGATGCTCTGACCCACTTGTCTAGCCATTAAAATTTGGCTTTTGGCATATGTAAGATCTTTAAGCTGTTTTTTCTGTCTTCAGCATGTCAGATCAAGAACAGACTGTTCATTTGCTGTCTAACTTATACTACCCCTTGATAGGTGGCATTGTAATGAGAAAATCAATGTTTTAAAAGTCATTTGTGGTTCTAATGTTAATGCTGATTCTGTATTTAAGTAGTTACATTTTCTAACTAGAGTTTTAAGGATTGCAATAGTAGTATAGACGGTTCAGGCAAAGTTAGGTTTTGTCTTTTTTCAATCAACAATTTTTGTTGATTATGTAGAAGTTGGTGTACTAATTTTACTTCTTTTTAGTTCATCTTTCATTATCTTTTGACTAGGCCCTCTTTTGTTTTAGCGGAGCAGACACTGGAAAACTGACTATCCTTAAATTGCACAAGCTGTTATCAGCAGCAGGAGTTACATTTGTTTGGAGAATGTTTAGTGACATCTGTGTATTTCTACTATTTAAAGTCCTATGTGATTCTTCATGTGATTTTGTACCGCTAAACCACTTTTTCTGTATCACTGTTGTACTTGTTATACATTGATGAGTGTGTCACCCCTAAAGCCAGAGCATACTCTTAACTAACCTTTTCTCCGGATTTTCCTAAATCCCTCTACTGATCCCTGTTCATGGAGCATGCCGCCAGGGCACTGACCTGTGAAATCTCAAATCCTCTGGATGGAGCTGAGGTAGATATTTCACATAGCCACCATGAGTTCAGCAGACTCAGAGTTGATCTTTCACATAACTGTGGACAGATAGGCCTGAGGGAATATTCTGGTAAGGCAGAAACTCACCAAAGTAGTTTTCAGTTCTCAGTAGTTTATTACATCAGTCATGAACTCAAAAAACATGAGAACAGATTTATGAAGGATCTGTTTTATTAGAAATGGTTTTTATTCTGACTGGCTATGTGTGCTGCTGTAAATTTCTGGCAGTCAAACCCTTGACAAAACTGTTTGGTTTTCTAATACTACTGCATCTACAGTTGCAGTCTACTGCATCTACTACCTGCAAATTAATAGACTCATGTGCCCCACAGTGAAGTAATAAGTGTCCCATTTTGAGGGGCAGAATGGAATAATTGACCCAATTGTCCTTATAGAATTCTTGCATCATATCAACATTTCTTGCTCGTTGGATCATTTAAGTCACCCAGTTACATTTTTGGATAATTAGCATTTTACAAAATGGTGCACATTTTGAATAAAAAGTGGTCCCTCAGCAGCATATTTCTATAAGCGTTCATAAATATGCTTGTCCATTTTTCCAAACTTATGACCTCAAAGCTTACTTCCACCATAACTGACATGCATGCCATAGTCATTTGCCTCATATTGTATTAAATAGTTCCTAATGACTAAGAGACATACACAGATAGGAATTCAAAAAAGATTTTACAGTACATTTCACAGTGCATATGGAACATTTGCCCTGACCCTTTCAGGTTGTGTCAGACTTATGTTAAAATGGATTTGGTCACTTTTCTCATCAGTTCCCACATAGTACTCCACAATGACCAATCAAAAAATGTATTTGGGGTGTTTTGTAAATGTAATACAAAAAAATGAAATATTACGAAGTATCTTCTGCAGCAATTAAAGCCTTCTTAGGAATGGCCTGATAAGCTTGGCACACCTTTATCACATGTGCACCCTGAGTTTCTCATATAGTTAATGTACAGAACTGTGCTCTACTACTCTGAACAAAATTGAGCTGGGGCTGTATTTAGGTAGGAGTTAGGTAAACGGCAGAGAGCTGTTTGAGGGAGCTGCCAGTAATTCAAAAAGTTTTGTGACCCTTTAGACCCTGTCACAAATCCCAAATAGTTTGTAGTTTTTCCATCATTTTTAATTTAGTTGCTTTGAGTCTCCTGTGAAACTGTGTTGAGAGCCCTGTTGTGTTCAAGCTGTTAGTCAAGGACTCTTCACCTGCTCAATGTGCTGCTTTTCTATGAGTCACTAGGTTGGCAGGTACCTCCAGAGACCCACTGTGAGCGTATGCACATAGCACACAGCGTGCACATGCCAGCAGTAACATTTCAGACCTCTGGTAGGTGTGTGTCCTGCCTGCAGGCCTCCAACTTGGATGCTGACAACTGATGATTCAGAAGGGATTATAGCCTAGATATTACATTTTGCCTGAGAGCTCTGGAGTCCAGCAGGTTTGGGACCAGAGAGGTGAATTATAGCTAATAAAAAAAAAAAAAAGGCCCTGCAGAGCTACCAGGTATAACGGAAGTAATTTGGGAGATTAGGCAACAGTCACCACTCTGGTTGCTCATGTGTGGCAGGTCCCTTTTTATTGTTGGATGGCTTTAGTGTTACGTAATCTTCCACAGCGTGTTGTTCATACATATAATACAATCCCTCTGTTGTTAGTTAGCCCCTGTTATTTAGTCAGCCTGCTAAGCTCAGTCTTTAAGAAGTCACCATGTCATCACATTGCATAACAAGCATTTCAATTAAAGCAGGATGTAAAACCTTTGTCTGTCCACAAGACTTTGAGTTGAATGAAATTCATTCTTGTGTAAAAGGAGATTGGGTAAGTAAGCATTAAAGGGAAAGCTTTGCAAAAAGAGAGGTTCTTCCTAAAGTCTTTACTGCAAAGCATGCATAGTGATCATCATGTCTTGATCTGTAGCTGTTCATTATTACTATATTTTAGCTGCTTATCCTGATCAGGTTCATTAGTGGTGCTGGAGCTTAAACCACTGAGAGTTGTCATGAATAACATGGATTATCTCATTAAAATGGAACCTACCAATGGTTGGGATATATTGGGCAGTAAATGAACAGTACTTTGAAGTGTTGCAAAAGGGGACAAGGACCAATTTTTGATTGCTAGATGACTGGGTCAGAGCATCTTCAGAGGGTCAGGTCTTGTGGAGTGTTCCTGGTATGCAGTAGTAAGTCTGCACCACAAGTGGTCTGAGGAAGGATTATCCGTAAACACAACTGGGTCATGGGTGCCCAATGCTTGTCAAGGAGCGTTGGAATGATGGCCTGTTTGGTCGGATCCCTCAACTACTTTAATACCAACTGCTGAAAAAGTTCACACTATGACAGAAAAGTGTCAGAACATGCAGTCCATCACAGCTCACTTTGGATGGAGCTGCGCAGCCGCAGATGATTCAGAGAGCCTGTGCTGCCTGCTGTCCACTGCTGAAAGGACCTATAATGGGCTCATGAGCATCAGCACTGAAACATGGAACAATGGAAAACACTGATCTGATGAATATTGTTTGTTTTTTCACTTCATTGCTGAATTGTGTGTATGAATTGTAAGACAAAATCTGCAGTTTCATCTAGTGAAACTAAGCAAACCTCAGCATGTACTTTGGTTTAGTAATCTCAACATGTTCTTAAGCTTAATTCTGGGTGCATGGCCCAGCCAAAAGATTAATGACAAATATTTCTAGACCTTTTCATGTTTAAACTTTCAGAAATTCACATTCCTCATTTATAGACCCTGTCAAAATCTATGACCAAGCAGGCCTGACTTAACTGAAGAAAAACCTTTCAGCCAATGAAAGAGCCGACTCATGACTAGAATAGAGAGAGGTGTTGCTAGGCAGCAACAAAACTATTGCCTAGCAACAGGCCTGGTTGCATCTAGATGCTCCTGGTGTGACTGGGACTTGTTGGTTCTAAGGGAAAGCATGCAATATAGTTAAGGGAAAACAGGGTAATATAGTAAAAAAAAAAAGTGAGATAATATAAAAAAAAATTTTTCCTGTATTGATGGTTTTTCTGGAAAAACCAGTATTCTTGTTAGTAGTTTATGTACTAGAAGTAGAAAGTGATGAGTACAGAACTAATGTTTCCTTTTAAGTTTTGTTCTTTATGGAAAATGTATTATGTAGTCTCCTGAAATAGTTAGTCCACATTTTGAAAAACTTTTTTTTTTCTTCCAGAAATAGTGTAGATTGCAATTTTTTTTTTTTTTTTTTTTTTTTTTTTTTTTTTTTTTTTAATTAACAACTATGGATACTAAGTATAGTTTATCCATATAGTATAATTCTAGATATACAGTGAAGAGAGGCAGAGGCACAGTTAGGACTACTTTGCTCTAACTGGAACAAGATTTGAATACCTAGTAGTTTTTAGACTGGGCTTTACAATATTTGTTTTAGAGTATGCTCCAAAGAGTAAAAGTATCTTTCCAGAAGGATTGCTGGTTTGTGAGCTGAGACGTGAACCTAACTATATGACATCCTTATTTTTAGAGTGTCACTCGTGGTCAGTTGGAGGAAAAATTCTGTCTCATCTCATTGTGATGTATCAGTCTTTTTTCCAATTGCCTTTCATGGTTCCCTTTGTGCTGGCTTTTACCTCATCTAGTGAACACCTTGAAAATCCAGCAACACATTTCTCAAGCGCCTCACTGTGCTTTAGAAATGACATATGCTGCATAAGATCACAGACTGCTTTTATAAAGAAGACTTTAAAACACATTAAGTGTAGATAATTACGCGTTGGTTTTTGTATTTTTTATTTTTAGAGGGCACAAAAATATGGCTTTGACTAGAAGTTCAGTCCTCATCATGTCTGAGGGCAACCCAGATGATGGTGACTTATGGCATGGTGCATGAGACTTATTGTGATTATGACCTGAGTCTTGGCTTTTTTCCACAGTGCTGCTGATGACTCATATATTCCTTGCAGGTTTCAGAGAAGCCAAACAAATGATGCAGTATGAATCTGAAAAGCATGAAATATAATGGTGCATAGTGCATTAGTCATTCAGAGGAAGATAAAGAGCATTGTGGTCTTATCTTGAGCATCCATATTTCATAGGACAAACAGATTAAGGGCATTTTATATGTTTAGCATGTTCATTTGAGATCTTTGCCTTAAACACTGTTTACTTGTGATTTGTTGCGCTTACAGCTCTGACAGGAAAGATCCTTAATTCAATCGTAGAAGCTGGATTTGAGATTACTGCCTTGCAAATGGTGAGTGCATTGCCACTTCTAAGTTGTGTGTGTGTATATAGGGGGTCCTAATTTTTTCACATGACTGTAGGACACCCTATGAAAGCCTGTGTGTTTTTGTAACATTCTTGGACATAAGGATATTTAATCTCAATTTTAACAATACTGGATAATTCAAGTAATATAACTAAACAATTGAAACTGAAGAAAAAACTTTTCAAAATCTTCTGTAATATGTGATTCTACAAAAATGTGATTTCTGGTGAGAAATCATTATTCACAATTAAAATGGCTCAAATCACACACAGGTGTAGCTCACCAGGTGCACATGATTAGAACATCTTTCCTCAGGATTTTGGTTTGCCCACTTTATACCTCAGACATTCAGTTTGGTGCACTCCTGACTGTAGAGGTGAGAGTGAACACCATGGTGTGATCAAAAAAGCTGTCTGAGGCCTTCAGAAAGAAGATTGTAGCAGCTTATAAGTCTGGTAAGGGTTTCCAATCAGCCATTCCACTGTTTGGAAAATAGTCTACAAGTAGAGGACTTCCAAAACAACTGCCAACATGATGCTAAAAGAAGTCTCCAAAAACCCTAAAATATCATCAAGACCAACAGCAGGCTCTTGCTACTGTTGATGTGAAAGTGCCTCTACAATCAGAAACACACTGCAAAACTTTAACTTGCATGGGAGGTGTGCAAGGAGGAAACCTTTGCTCTGTACCAGTAACATCAAGGCCAGATTGAAGTTTGCCAGAGCGAACGTAGACAAAGACCAGGACTTCTGAAGAACTATCCCATTTGTACAAACATACTGATCTGCTACAAAATTTAAACCATTGATGGATGGCAATGATTCCAGTGGCACCTGACAAGGACAGCAAGTAAATAGTTAATTCCTTAAAGTAGAAAGTAGTGAAGTAGTGTTGGATGCAGGGAATATAGGCCAGCACAATGATTTGAAAAGGGACAATTGTGATGGCTGGAGAAGTGGGTCAGAATCGAAAACAGCTTTTGTGGGGTGTTCCTTGTATGCGGATGTCAGTACCTACCCATTATTGTCCAAGGAATAACAACCAGTGAATCCACAAAAGGGTCATATTCAGGCAATGCACACACATTTCATCTTCTGCACTTTGCACTAAAGAAGTTTGAACCAGATGGGCTAGCCTTTGCTCCCAAGACATGTCAATGAGTGGAAATCAAAGGGATATGGTAGCCTAGTGGCAAGACACTCGCCTATAGTTCAAGAGGTCGCAGGTTTGAATCCCACCTCCAGCACTACTACCATTGGGTTCCTGAGTAAAACCCTTAACCCCAAGTTGCTCCAGGGGGACTGTCCTTGTAGTTAGGAATTGTAAGTCACTCTGCTAAATGCTATAAATGTAAATCTTTAGTAATGGTTTAGTTTAGTAATTTAGTGAATTAACAGGTGCATGCTTGAGTGTGTATTGTGGTCATGTAATCGGGACAAATTCACAGGGGGGCAGCCTAATTTAATAACACGGTTCTTTGGATCGAGGTTTAGCTTTTGGTATTTGCCTCAATGTGATGGATGTCCATGTTGTTTTCCTATATGTAGTGTTTTGAGACAAAAAACTAATGGGAGAAATAATGTCCTGTACATATTTCAATTGTTTTAACAGTTCAGCCTGGATCGAGCAAATGCAGAGGAATTTTTAGAAGTTTACAAAGGGGTTGTGACAGAGTACACAGTAAGTACCTCATTTCACATTTTGAGGCAGCAGGTGTTTTTGTAGCAGCAAAATTGATTTTTTTGTAGCACAAAATATTCTAACTGTTATTATATTACTCCTGACATTTGTAATGGTCTGTAATCTTTTTATTATTCTCACTCTGAAAAATAATTTCAGACAGGGACTCTTTTTATGTCCATTTGTAGCAATAACGTACAATGGCAAAGAATGATGGTGAGAATTAAAGGGAGAATTTTGTACTGGGTATGTTGTCTAGAGTAAATCCAAATTGGCTAAACACATAATTTAACAGATCATGTCATCTTTGTGTAGTTGTTTGTGATTGGTGATGATGCATTTTTGAAAAGAATGCTCTTGTGTGCCCATTGAATGCCTCTTGCATCCATCAGCCCATTGAGGTCTGAACAATATGTGTTTATGCAGCTGCGTGACCCTACCACACAGCCATGATAAAGCCAGTAGTTCCTTTGCATCTTGTCAACATTTTTGAACAAAACATTTATTAATGAAGATGCTTATGTGGTTATTCATATTCGAAATAAATTAAAGCGTAAATGTGTATATTTTATTTACATGATTTTTGCATTAATCAGCTGTTCAAGGTATGAGGGGAAAATGTATCAAATTGTCTTTCACATTAATTAATTTTTTTTCACTGAAAAAAATAAATAAATAAAAATTGCACTCTTCGCTAAGCTACCTTTTAAAGGTGCAGCTTTTATTTCAACCCCCAAAAAGTGTGTTTAGGTTGTCTAAGTTCCTCTAATGATGGCCTGTTTTCTTGAGCTTTAAGCTAGGTACTGGTCACTGCAGTGGGCACACTGTTTTGTCATTCTCCATTGATATTTCTACATCTTAAATTATGGATTTGGCATGCAAACTGTGGAAAGTTTCAAATATAATTAGCAAAAAAGTTATTAAAGATCACTGTGTGGAAATGTAAAGCTATCACACTATAGTCATAACATTAGACTCAAACTGCATCATTAGACTAGATAAGATCAAATGAAAACCAAGCCTATTGTGAAGAGCTGTCACTCTGAACAATAGCAGCAATTGTGTTACTTATTTTTATGTATGTATTTATATGAGGTGGAGGAGAAACCTGAGCCATTTTTTAAATCCTCCAAAGGGTCCAATGTCTGTGCACACAATAAGCTCTTTCATTGGCTCATGTTTAGTAGTGAGAAGAGGGAATGAGAGTTAACTCTTGAATGCTTATGCTGCAGAGTATGGTGGCAGAACTTTGTTCTGGTCCTTGCATGGCCCTGGAGATCCACAGCCCTGATGCACCCGGAAAGTTCCGAGCGTTCTGTGGTCCAGCTGACCCGGTGAGTGAAGAAATTCAGTTATACTATAATGATTTATTTATGATTTCCCCTAAGATGAACAATTCTATTCTCTAAGACATCATACAGGTCTCCCAGAGTCCTACAACCCATTTCCTCTGATAGCGTTTTATGTTGCTGTCAAAATTCTACCATTTTTTAAAATGTATGTATTTATTTATTTATTGTGGCAGTCCAAAACCTTTATATAAGATCACAATAGCTACTTTGGCCAGTACATCGAAAGGGTTAAATTGGTATGAATCAGCTGAAGTTTAATTAAATGTAGGTTGTTTTGCAGTGGGATTACTTTGAACTCATTTACTGTCATTATCTTTTTTCCGTCTTAGTCACTTTATATAGTACAGCTTTTTTCCTTATATTTCAGTCGTGGTCTTGTTTAGTTAAAGTCCTCTTTGTATTACGTAGTTGAAATGTATGCTATCACATGGTTTCGCATTCTCTGTAAGCTTATCCACCCTCTGTCATGCAGCCAGCTCACTCATGTAGTGAAATTGTTACAGCAGAAAGGTCCTCATTGGTCTTCAATTTGCTATTGTTGCAAATGTTTGCAAAACTCCTTAGAGTGCAGGTCATGTACAGATGTAAAGTTGCCAGTGCAGTTGGAGTACAATGCTGATGCATGAGTGAACTGATTGGTGAAGTAAGAACAGTTTTGTTTAAAAAGTGGGAGCATTTTGGCAATAATTTAGGCCAGTATTACAAAATAATTATTTTTAGATCTTTTTGTCAGATGTTTCTATGGTATACTGAAGTATAATTACAAGCATTTCCTAAGTCTTAAAGACTTTTTTTTACAATTACATTAAGTTTATGCAAAGGCTCAGTATTTGCAGTGTTGGCCCTTCTTTTCAAGATCTCTGCAATTCACCCTGACATGCTGTCAATCAACTTTTGAGACAAATCCTGACTGAGGGTGGTTCTTTTTTGCATAATTGATGCTTCTTGAAGCTTCTCGAATTCTCAATGGGATGAAGGTCTGCGGAGTTTCATGGCCATGGACACAATATATTAAAGTTTTGTTCCCCGTACCACTTAGTTACAGCAGAAAGGTGCTCCATCATGCTGGAAAAGGCATTGTTCTTTACCAAAATGTTCT
This sequence comes from Hepsetus odoe, assembly GCA_017165825.1. NCBI lineage: Eukaryota > Metazoa > Chordata > Actinopteri > Characiformes > Hepsetidae > Hepsetus > Hepsetus odoe. The sequence continues at coordinate 16,957,424 of CM029366.1, read as the reverse complement.
TGGATGGTTGGGAGAAGTTGCTCTCGGAGGATGTTTTGGTACCATTCTTTATTCATGGCTGTGTTGTTCGGTAAAATTGTGAGTGAGTTCACTCCCCTGGCTGAGAAGCAACTCCACACATGAATGGTCTCAGGATGCTTTCCTGTCGGCACGGCACATGAGTGATGGTAGCACTCACCTTTCTTCTCCTGACAATCTTTTTTCTGGATGCCCCAAACAATCAGAAAGGGGATTTATCAGAGAAAAAGGACTTTACCGCAGTCCAGTCCCTGGAGTGAAGTGGCTTCTTTGCTGCCCTTCTCGACACCAGGCCATCCTCCAAAAGTCTTCTAGTTAATGAGAGGATCACTGAAATGATGTCAACAGGTCCTTTTGTGGCAGGACTGAAATGCAGTGAAAATTTGGGATTAAGTTCATTTTCATCGCAATTATTTGGATCACTCTTCATAACATTCTGGAGTTTATGCAAATTGCCATCATCAAATATAATAGTTTTGAGAACGACACAAATATTAATTTTCACAGTTTGCTGCCTTAGTTTTTAATGCATGCGTTTCACCATCATGTCTATGCAGACTTTGCAATGCAATAAAAGCTGTACATTATCCCAATTACTCCTAACAGCTATGTGATGGAAATCTTTTGGTCGTTGGTTGATCTTTTGTGTTGTTTTTTTTTTTTCACAGTAAGAATGCTTTGAGACATGTCCTTTCTCTTCAGTACAGAGCACCTTACTTGTATCTGTCAGTTTCCAAGGAAACAGGCACAGATATTCTCCCTTTTTACAAAAAAGGTTCTAATGAAATTAGTGAATGAGTCTCTGATTGATCACCCAAGTGCTTTTACAGAATATAAGTGACCCCTTATTGTTTCATTTTTTTGTTCTGCTTTCTGTGCATGGTATCAGTGTTGTTTCTTCTACAAAGAAGAACTCAACAGCTTAAGCATGGAAGAAACTAGGCACTTCTCCGTAGACTTTCCCACCCGCTTGTCCCCCTACTCCACAAACAGCAACAAGATATATTAAGCCCTTTCTCACAATCAGGAGATCATTATTGTGTTTGTCATTATTCCCTTTTCTGCTCCTTAGTAATTACTTGTCTTATTAGATGTTTGTAGCATTCTCTCCTTTCATGCTTCTGTTCTCCAGTCTGTGTTTCTCTGTCTCTGTTTTTAGTCAATGTTGGCAGTGTATTATTGTCTTATTTGACTGGTTGTTATGGAATAAACACTACAGATTTTCTGCTCACGTTAATAACACCTGCACCCCCCCCCACTCTATTATTAAGTACTTGAGGATGTTGTTGGGTGTAGACTTTTGTTGCTGTGTATTTATTTATTACTTTAAAATAATGTTATGAATGGCTGAGCTGCAAAGATAACATTTTGCTTTTTTTCTGTAAAGTGTGTAATTTCTGTCCAGAAGTGTCACATTTTCTTCACTCCTCACTGTCTCCTTGGTAGTTCTGCATTTTAATCAAGCATATAGAACACTATCATTTAAGCATGTTCAGTTTTTTGCTCCGGTTTCCTCCCACCGTCCAAAGACATGCATGTCAGGTGGAGTGGAGATGCTAAATTGGCTAAAAGGTGTGAGTGCGTGAGCTTGTGTGTTTCTCTATGTATCTCTTCTGCGATGGTCTGGTGATCTGTCCAGTTCGCAACCATGAAAACAAGTGAGTGAGAGTGAATTTTGATTTACACTGAATGCTTTTCAACATTGTGAGATTGATGAGACTGAGTGCTAAATTGTGTGGATTAAAAATGACTTCTTAATATCATGTTGAATTGACACCTTACCAGTGAATTCAAGAACACTGTCCTCAGGTGTTCCAGTCTCAGAGTTTTTGTACTGCTTTTAATTAGGATTTTTTTTTAAACTCCCATTTCTGATTTGGCTGTCTCTTTTTTTGGATGTTTTGGTTCTTATATTGAGCATCACACCATGACTCAAAGAAAAGGCTATGCCTGTGAAAGTGTTTACATGATTTATCTGTGCTTCCAGTTTTCCACTTGTTTTTGGCTTAACCATCTTACGCTGAGGTATTCCAATCAATTTGTTTAAATCTGTGTGCTCCTTTGGTCTATGTGGAAGTTGACAAATGTATTATTTACATGTTGTCACAGTAACAAAAGCAGAAGTAATAAATGTTCTTATTTTGGTTTACAGATAAGAATTGCTGAACACCAGACACCGAATCGGAATATTTAAAGCTAATAAACAGCCATTTGTAAATATGCTGTTTATTTATTTTTTTTTATTGACTGCCTACTGTTAGTGTTAGAGCTTATATGTAAGTGTAAAAGAATATTATGTCATTATTTATAACCAAATATCAGAGGTGTGGACAAAAGGTAAAATTTCCCATAAAGTATATTATTGATTTAAATATAAATATATCAATTTGTTATTCATTTTTACTTAATTTATTCCTTATACAATCCATTTCTATAAGTGGTGCTCTTAAAAAGAAGTATACCATTCACGATTATGATCAGTTGATAATAGCAAACGAGCTATTAATACTTCACATTAAATAAGATATTAAAAGATTTTTATTCTGAGCTGCACAACCTCAGGTTATGGCCACTGGTCTATTAAACTTTTCTCCATCAGATCAGTATATTGACCACGGGTCTATTAGACCTTGCTTGTACTATCCTGAGTAATGTTCAGTACAAATGGTATTTGCACAAGTATTTTTGCAAAGGTAAATAGATTTAACAGTTGTTAATACAAATTGATATTAAGAGAGATTTTTTTTACATTGTTTAGTGAGAAATTGTTTGTCTGCTTTTTAAAAAGTCTAATAGCCAACAGTTGTAGCAAAGTCTGTGTTTTATTAGTATCATTCCACTGACCAAAATCAGAGATGGACTTTTGGAGGCACTGACCCTCTAAGTAAAGAAAGAATGAAGCCATCCGCTTAAGTGGACTACGATGTGGAACAGCACATTGTGATTTTTGGAGATATTCTCTTCTCTGTGTGAGAAAGATAAGGAGGACTTAATGAAAAGTGGCATAATGCTTTTTCATGGTATATCTGAGGGTAAGGGCGAATGTGTTTTTCTTTCATTTCAGCTGCAAGCTTCAAATCTGGCCTAGCTTTTTTACACAGATGTCATAATTGCTTTATTGTGAACAGCTTTTGCTCTGCATATATTTTTACAGCTAATACAAACAAACCTAAGCTAACACAACACAGGTGGGGTAATATGCTTAGCACTGCAACATGCCTATTTAAACTGTATAACCAATATAAATGTCAAGTTAAATATTGCCATTATTACTTAAAGGAAAATTGATTTGACACTTGTGTTATGTTTTCTGACCTATAGCTCATCAAACCTTTGGAGATGAATGCTAGAATGAGGACATGAGGGATGAGTTCTTATGGCAGTCCTTCAGCTGCAACATGGCTCACTAACCACTCCTTAAGCCCAGTGTCCTCAAACCTACATTGCTCCTGCAGCTCTGTGCTCTTGTGCCCTTTGTCCCAGGGGTTACTGGAGACACTAAGGCGCCACGTGATGATCATAACACTTCATTAACCAGTGGGATTTCTATAGGGAGTTGCGTGAACTTTAACTCTTGCTAAGAACAAAGCAAAGCTTTGCGGCCCCTCTGCAATGAATTAACTGGAATTTGTTATATATTTGTCCAGTTTGAAACTGCTTGCTTGTAGTCTCTTTAGACACTGTATAGTTCAGTGCCCAACAAACCCCTGCTATTGCATGGATATATTTAATTCCAATTCCAGTACACCTATTCTAACCAGACGAAGCACTGAGTAACCGAACCGTGGAGCAAATAGACGTAGATAAAACTACAGCTCACTGACTTATTTGTATTTATTCTAATAGTGTTTTCTAAGCAAAAAAAATGCTTCCCACCAAGAAAGTATTTTATATTAATATTAAAAATTACTTTGCCATTGCCTGAAAAGTTTGCATGTGTGTGTATATTAATGTCACAATACTTCAAATATTTAAAATATGCTCAATACACAATGTATTCTGCTTTTATCTTAAAAGAAATATCTACGCTATGATCTAGGCTTTTTGTGATGGGTGCAGTGACATCAAATTATTAATCATATTAATGGCGTACATTTCATGAAACGGCTAAGTTTTTGACAAACTTTTAGACAAAGTTTACACATCATAACTGTATTGTGTTAAGTGTAACTTTATTCTCTTTCCTTATCTTAGATTGCAGGGTGTGTTCAGGGATACACTTTCATGTAATTTGTTGTTGGGTATGAACAGTTTCATAAATTTGTCAGATTCCCTGCTGTTTTATTAGAAATAATCTGCCTCAGTGACCTTTCGTTCACAAAAGAATGAGTTCTCCTGTTGCTGTGAACATGTCCCTTTCATATGCAGGTCTGCAGACTAACGCACCACTCCTGCTGTGACATTATCTACTTCACTGTATATAAGTCCATGAGACTATTTCACATTCTAAGCTTTCTGATTCCAGAATAGGACAAAGCAGCAAAGAAAAGGGGCATTTTTTCTGCTCATTAGAAATTCTTAGGTGCTACTCTCTTTGCTTTAGTTAAAGTCTTATGTTGCTGGAGAGCATGAATAATGCACCTCACAGTCAGGTTGTATCAGATGACAAAGTACAGGCCACTTCTCAGTTAACTGACTGTGTTACCACTGCAGGTGTGAAAAGAGTAAAAAGAGCATATGCAGGTTTTTGTACATTATCTTAGGGACTGTAAAATAACGGCAAAATAGCTACCCTCTGCTCAAGTGAATTCATCTTTAATCTAATCAACATACACCAACCATCTACTTAATGATATAGAACATATTTACAGAAAACAGGCTATGGAATTTTCTTGTTTTCAAATAACAAAATTGCACTGAAATATTGCAGATAGCCTATAATTATGTCCCAGAGATTATGATGGAAAATAAGTATGTTTGTGAAGCATAAACAATCATGGTTTAGTTCAAAATTTAAAAAAAAACAACAGTGCAGTGCAGGCTTTAAATAATCCCACTATCTAGATGACACAAAGCATGTCGGCTTGTAACGGGAACATTTTTCACAAAGTGAACATAAGTTGTAATCAACAGAAAATGTTCACTGAGGAGGGTAAACAACACCAGGCAACTTAAAAACCAAAAAAATCAAGCATTCCTTAACCAGTAGTTGTCAAACTGGTCCTGGTTGCTCCACATTTTTGTTCTGGGTTGTGGTCTAGTGGTAGGATACTTGCCTATGGACCTATGGCTCAAGAGGTCCCAGGTTCGAATCCCACCTCTTGCACTAGCACCACTGGGTCCCTGAGCAAAGACCCTTAACCCTGACAGGGGGACAGGGGGACTGTCCCTGTAATTAGGACATGGAAGTCGCTCTGAATAAGGGCGTCTGCTAAATGCTGTTTTGTGTTTGGAGGTTGAAAACACTGATCGCCTTGCAGGCATCTTTTGGAGTCTTTTTTTTTTTTTTCTTCTCAGCTTTTTTCTTCAGGTTACATACATTGGCAAACTAAACTGGAGAACAAATAATGACATGATTTTAAATTTACCGCAATGCAACAACAATACTTACAGAAACAATCATCTAAATTTTTGCAATCAAGATTATAAATGGAACCTTTTGTTGTTTATATTTATCCCTAAGTGAATGGGTAGGCTTGAAGTTAGTCAGTAGCTAGTTAGCCACATTAACCATGTTCTTATTTCTAGCAAAATACTTAAAACTGTACAAAAGTGGCACTGTATTCTACAATATTTGATAAAAATAGTAAAAACTTATTTAAGATTACAAAGTCAGTGGTCCATCAAGCAGTATCTCTGAAGGACTCCTGTGTGGCCCTGTCTCAGCCATGAGTCTAGGTCAATGTCTCGTGATATGTCATAATGCCTGCAAAGTAACAAAGAGCTACTGTTGCACTCATAGTCCTGGTCAGCTTCCTCCACTGCTCGGTTAACCCACACAGATGCTGATGGATGGACATGTAGTTCAGGCTTCATTGAACAGGTGATAAAGAGTTTTTAGAAACAGCAAAGTCAACCATTTGGGTATATTTAAGAATATAGTTGTAGAGCTATTAACTGGAAAACTTTTAGCAATTGATCTCTCCTTTAAATTGAATAATCGAGGAAATAACTTGGTCCTAAACTACATACAAACTAGCCATAACAGTAAAACCCAATTCCCAAACCTAACATTGTGCTCGTCCCCCTCATGGCGGAAAAACTGTTCTTACCCATTGCAGCAATGACAAGATCTGTGAAGGTGTGCTATGGTATCTAGCACCAAGATGTTAGCAACAAATTCTGTGAATTGTGAGGTGGAGCCTCCATGGATCAGCTACTTTTTCCACTCCATCCCAGAATTTGGAGGCCAAGTCATCAACTTTTGTTGAATGTTCCTCAACAATTTTTAGCAGTGTGGCATTTTATGCTATTGAAGTACACCATTGCCATTGGAGAACAACTTTGCCATTAAGGAGCGTTTCCCAATAGGAAACAGTGCTGTTGAATGACGCCAGTAGTATCCCAGTGTAGATAGCCACCAGCTTCAATAACTATTGAAGCTAATTAGGTATGTAATAGAGACAATACCCCCAGGCATCTATATCAGTCCAGCAGTTCCATGTCTTTGGCATTTAGAGATGGAAGTGTGTTTACTGAAATGTGTAGAGGATAAAATCATTTGCATATTTGCAAAAAAAAAACGGGCCTTAAAACTGCAGGGGAGCGATTTTGTATAGTAAGCAAATAACCAACATAGATCTGATGCCGTTTCTGGAGTTTATAGTAGATCCTTAATGGATATAGACACCATAACATTTGCCCACTAAATCCAAATTGCTCATTGCTAATGACATAGGTTAATCAAATCAGATAGGGCTGAATTGAAATCTCAGGTTGTGTCAAGTGCAGATTTGTTGTGTAGGGCTTTGGCCAACAAGGTCAAGCTAAGGATCTGTGTTACCATAGCAGTGTTCTCTGCGGAAACTCAACCTTGAATTAATTAATGAGTTGCTAAATCAACCCGGCACCAGGAGTGCAGATTGAGCCATGTGACAACTGAACTTTACCAGACGCCTTCTCTCTCATAACTAAAGTCTGTCTGAAGTTAAGTTTACCGCTACAGATTTGTGTTCTGTTCTAAGGCTATGATTCTATAGCGACATGACTTGCTGTAGTTATGTGTGCACTACAGTAGCCATTTAAGAGCAAATCATTGTTTTTTACATCTGTATTCTTCATTCTGCATCTCTGTTCATTCTTAAAGCTTAAAACCATGTGAAGCTGTATTTATGAAACAAGATGCTGCCATTAAATGAGACAGGAGTAGGATGTAATGCATGTTATATTTGACCCCACAAATCAGTAATTAAGACTCCTCCAGGGTATGGCTATCTGTTAATAGCTAAGGTGACAGGCTCTGAACTTGGTCTAAGTGTAAACCCAGACACTGATGTCAGCCTGTTTTGAAGCAATGCCGCATCACCTAACCAGCTATTTTTACAGTAGAGGCACACAGGCAGCATTGTCTGTCAAACAGAGCAGGCTATAATGGCCCTTCACTGCACAAACGCGAAAACATCTGTGGACTCCATGAGCAGTACCGAAACTGTTTTTGAAATTGAACTTGCCCCCATGGCTGGAATTACTGCTTATAGTTTTCTGCTAATAAACAGCTGCTGTACATCTCCTCTCATAACATGTCAATCACTGTCCCCAGGCATACAAAACCCATTACAGCACAAATGGCAACAATCAGCAGCCACAGAAGAGCTTGTAGTATACTTTAACAATCTGTCTCTCACTTTCTGTTTTTTGCCCTTTTGTGTGTTTCCCTTCATCTTTCATAAATCTTTTTTTCTGTGTGAGAAACATGGAAGAGATCGTAACATTTGTGCCAGAGACAGAGAGATTGCGCTGATGACTTTGCAGCTTATTTGTCCCTCACTCATGTGGTTATATGAGGCCATGTGTACTATGTATTGATGTTTTCTCTGTTTGGAGTGTAATGGACACCAAAGGGGGAGTAGCATGTCATTTCTAATGTGCATGTCTGCCTGACTCTGCTAGTGAAATAAAGCTTTCAGTTCTAGTGCAGCCTTTAAGCATTTCCCCTGAGAAATGTAATGTATTGAAAAATAATGAAAGAAAAAACTTTGTAGATTACATTTTTTTTAGTCACACTGATGTATTCCAGTACATTATAGTTATATATAATTATATAGAGATGTTTCCAGAACATCATCTGCTAACTAGTGAGGGATGTTGGAGTTATTCTTCCTGTCTGGGGCAATTTACTTTCCAACAGCAGCCTGTACTCTACATGTGAACACTGCTGGTGGTGCTCAGCAGGGCTCATTAGAATGAAATTAGGCTCACTGGCTGTAGGTCACTTGTGGGTAACTAATGCAATTAAAGAGAGACGACTTTTGCTGTGATTTCCCCCCCCATCAATCTGCAGCTCTGGTGACTGTGTATGCATAAATGTATGTATTTTTCCAACTCATTTAAGGCTTAAATATGTGGATAAATGTCAAAGAAAAGGAAGCTCTTCCAATGTTTGCATCTGGAATCACAGACGCTTTGTATTTCCATGATTAATTTGCATGCATATGTGTAGGATGCTGAATCCCAAACTGTTTGGAAGGGCTTGTGTTCACAGGGTAAAATAATTATTTGCATAAACCCATGGGTGGCAAATTGTGCAAGTTAGATTCAATGGGCACTATTGCAAGATTCAGTTGTTAAATTAAATACATTCAAGAATCCTTTCAAAAGAATAAAACTTTGAAGTGGTAAAGTATCCCCCAGACAAGAGCACTTTGCTCATGTGTCTCCTGTGAAAGAATAAAATGACATGGGTGTCCTCATGTTTTTCCAAAGTGGTGCAACTAGAAATCATCAGTGATCCATACAGGACCTACACTCAGTTGCCTATGAAATGCTCAAGACGAAAAAAAAAAATCAATAAATTGAGAGGAAAGACACCATTACACTGGTGTGGCTTTGAGATGTTTGCATGCTTTTCCTAGTCTGGCGAGAAGAGGAATATAATAACTTGCTGATAGGAATCGCTGTATACCAGCAAATTACTTCAGTCTCAGATGGAGAACTATGTTTAAAAGAACTGCATATTTATTTTCACTTAAACAGTAATTCACTGTGATAACTTTCCTTCAACGTTTGTGTTTGCTCTTACCCATAAATCTTCCTTAACCTTATAATAATATGTTGGCTTTGTGTGTGGTCTCAAGAGACCTACATGCGTTTGAGACGCTGTGAATTTTTGAGATCATGCCAAAATCAGACTAAAACATGGAGGTGACTTGGGAAACTTGTTGTTTTCCATTTTCTTGAGGCTTATTTACATTTGGATGACCCCTCCCTTGAGAGCGACAGCAACAGTGGGGGATGGATCACATTTCCTAATGGTGGAGATTAGTGGAGGACAGTAGAGCCAATGGTCTGTGTCCTTGGGAACATTTCATTTCATCATGTTCCATTTTAGCCTCAGCTAGTTAGCCAGCTGAGCTTTGAATGAAAAACACATGTGAGCATGAATTAAAGTCAAGACCTGGTATTAGTTCAGTAAACTACAGAAAGGGCATTGAGATGGCGGCGGTGGCGGGAGCAGAAAACCTGACCACATGGACCTCTGCCTTCCAGTGAGGGCGTTCATATCGCTGAGTGATCTATTGGTAGACCTCTACTGGTGTCATATGACAGTTCTAATTTTGGTTGTCATAGATTAAAAACCAATTTTGCATTAACTGTTGCTATATTGAAAGAAAGTCCAAAATACATTTAAACATGGTTTACTTTCTCTGTTTCTGCTTAAGGTTTAATTTTCATCTTTTTAAGCATATTTAAAAGAAACAATGGTTCCAGCAAATGATTGAGTATTTTCTTTTATTTCCTAACATAAATGGTGTATATACAAAAAGATTAAAAAATGCTGAGATTTGCATTGGGAGGGACGAGGATGGAAGATTTGGAGACAAAGTTAGATATGCAAAATTGCGTTGGTTTGGACATGTACAGAGGATAGACGAGGATTATATTGGGAGAAGGATGTTGAGGATGGAGCTGCCAGGAAAGCGAGGAAGCCAAAGAAGAGGTTTATGGCTGTGGTGAGAGAGGACATGCAGGCGGTTGGAGTGAAAGAAGAAGACTCAGAGGACCGGAAGAAATGGAAACCGATGATCTGCTGCAGCAACCCATTAAGTTGAGCAGCCGAAAGAAGAAGAAGATGATGATGATGATGATGATCAGTAATGTCCAGCACTTGCCTGAGGTTGTTTAATGGCAACAAGTGCTGTTGGTCAACATTGTAGTAAACAAATATTCCCTGGGCTGAAGGGAATGCAACCAAACCGAGAAACATATCGTTGTGTGTGCAGTTTTCCTCCTCGGCTGCCTGTCAGACTCTGCAGCTGGTGGTAAACACAGGAATTCCACAGAGAAAATGGCAAAGAGAAGCGAGTGATCTCACCAGTCTTAGTCCCCAGAAAAAGGAATGAAAATCAGTTGCATGGAATTACTTTGGATATTCCATTAACGAATGTCAGGTTCTTGTACTTGCTGCTCCCCTTCCCAAAGTGCATGTCCTGTTTACACCTTGAATCAATATCAAAAATAATATGATTATAAATTAATTTAAACAACACAACGGGGAACTGGACTAGACAAAATTTTTGCTGAGGTTGTGGAGAGTTTAAGTCTAAATGTCTCAGTTGACTGGGTTAGGATATGACTTGCAAAATGTTCAGTAACGAGCCTTCAGTTACTTAGATATGTTCAGGATTTTATGCACACCACACAATATGGTAGAATGTTAATTATGTGGTGATATACACCCCATTGGAAAAATGCACTTTTTTCTCCCACTGTGCAGATTTGCCCTTCAAGTTTTGGATTTTTGTGCAGTGTGAAATAATGAATGAGTGTCAACATGATGAGAATGTCCTGTCGTGCTGCATTGCAAGAAGCTTAGATTGTTAAATTCTTCTCTTTTCTACCATCTTTTGATACTGTTCTTGCTACATTGAAAGGTTTGAACAAATTTTGTTCTCACACCAACCTGGTGCTTCTTATAGGCTGAAAGGAATTTGGTAGCCCACTGCTTTTCTCAGAGTTGGTTGAACCATTGTTTTCTTTAGAGTTTGCTTGTTATCTGGGGGGCTTTAGATGTCTACTGTGTGAAATCTCTACAAGGCTGTTACTTATTAAGCATCACAAATCTTTTCTGGTCATCTGAAAACAATTCAGAAGAAGATTTAATGGTTTAGCTATATATTTCTATGAACAAACACATTTGGTAATCTGTTGCTATGCAGCAAATACAATGCGACCTAATTCTTGTGTATTCACCACATGTACATCATCATCATCTAGAATTTCTTTTGGCTTTATTAATGGGGGCAGCGGTGGCCTAGTGGTTAGGGGAGTTGGCCGCAGGATCGGAAGATTGTGAAGAACCCCTTACCAGTAGGTTGCCCTGAGGTACCCTTGAGCAAGGTACCGTCCCCGTCACTGTTCCCCGGGTGCTTTCATAGCTTCCCACTGCTGCACGGTGTTTGCATGGGTCCAATTTCGTTGTGGTTCACTGTTTGCTGTGCTGTGACCTCGCAATGACAAGAATAGTCACTTTCACTTTTTTACTTTAGAACATGGAACATGGCAAGACTGGCGAGGTCTTTTCAACTGTGCTGTTGGTTTATTCCATTGTTTTCACTGACAATCTTCACTGAGCTGTCATCATGCTATTGTGCTGTTGTATGTTTTATTGCAGGAAATTGCTCGGCATCTACGGCCCGCCACTTTACGAGCCCTCTATGGCAAAAACAAAGTGCAAAATGCTGTCCACTGTACTGATCTTCCAGAGGATGGGTTACTGGAGGTGAGCTGTTTCACATCTTTCATTCTCACACTGGGTCAGCAATGAACTGCGCCAATGGAAGCTACACTTGCTCGTCTCAGTTCTTTGGATGTTTGAGTTCTTTGTAAGACTGAGCGCCAAGTCTCGTGACTGTCCACCGTAGGCAGTGTCAATCCCACAGTATAATCTTTTGGAACAAGGGAGCAGGGGAACTCAGCAAGGTTTTTTAGGGAGCGCAAAGGCATTGTTTTGTCAAGGAGTGGGTCTGGCCCATTCAACGTCATCGTTTTGTGTGAGCTCCTGATGTGTCCAGCCTCCCTTAACAAATGAGTCCTTGTTAATCATTCGCCTGGTGACCAGCTTAGCTACCACATTCCAAGAGCCTGAGAGAGGCCATGCACCCACATAAACGCTGAGAACACTCTCACACACGCTCTGTCGTATTTCAAACGTGTTTCAGATGAAATCCGTTTTAAATAAACCAAGCTTGCCATCTGATGAACTGTCTTCATAAAGCTAAAATGAATAAAAGGTTCAATATGTTCTATTCAGCACCACAGAAACTCAATCCAAAAATAATTTTAGTTTTTAAAACATGCTCGAATGCAACATTCAACTCATGGTTAACGCATGGTTTTCTTGTGTTATGTGATTGTATTTTGCAGGTCCAATACTTCTTCAAGATTTTGGAGGGATGAAGTAATCAAACAAACATGTAAATTAAAGATTAATATTTAAATAAAAACAATTTGGAAACAGCCTGGTTGTTTGTACATTTTATTTGTTTAGGTTTAACCTGGATTAAATAAAACGACAAGAGCAGATGTAACTCCTGACAGGTGTTCTGATGTTCAGCATTGACTTTAAGCACTTCTAACATTGACAAAACATCCTATTACATGGGGTACTGCATTGTATCTGACAGGTTTCTAACCTTTGACCAGTGACTTTGGTATCTGGATTCATACAATACACTTTTTTTTCCTGCAGGGAAAAAAAATTGTACAACTGCATAAATATAAAATTCTTCCACCATGTAAATGGCTAAAACATTCATTAGAAAGTTACACCACATCATGTGATGTTTCCAGCAAAAAAAAACAACAAAAATTAAATTAAAGCACTGAGTTGCCACGGTGACCGCAGGAAGAAACAGTCCTCCTTTCTAGTGTGGAGCAGTCCTCCATACCAGATTCACACAGTTCTACACTTAAAAATGAAAAGTAAGTAAAAGCCTTAAAAAGAAACGTCATTAACCCCAAACTCCCACACTGCAAGATGATCAAATAGTGAAAAAGTGATGTAAAAACGTATTTCCCCAAAATCAACAGAAAAGGTCAAAAAGAGAAGGAGAAAGAATTCCACGGAGTGCAGTCATTTACTCACATACGGACCTGGGGATATCAGCATGTACCATGCCAATTTTTTTTTTTTAAAACTACAAATACAAACATATGCCCATAGCCACACAATCTTCCTCACCCTTTTCCTCACACACAGAGACACCCACACACCTTGGACCACTAAGCTTACTCACACAGGACAACAGAAATTAGAACATGGCTTGGAAAGGACCATTGTATGCGACTACTGAACTGCACACTGCAAAAATATATAGAGACCACGCTAGGCAGAAATACTCAGGGACAAAAACACTGCTCGCTACATCAGTAGTGGAATTATAATTTACAGTAATGAATGAACATGTCCCATGGCTCAAGGAATATTTTCATTTACAGTAGAATAAATACTTTGCTATTGCTACTCTTCTGTCATTTACATTCTAACCCTAGACATATGCAGAGAAAGCTAGTGTAAAGCATACAGATTAAGTGTAGGTCCCGTATGTTATGAAAGTTTGTTCAAGACTAGTCGTGTTTTTGTTTTGCTTTTTTTTTCATCAAACTCTTATTTTCTTTTTCATTTCTCTAAATTATTACATTTTGAAGTGGGCAGAGTAAAAGTGCTATATTCATAGCTGAGGTCATGATTTGATCATGAGTTTGAGGTCAAAGCGTCCCTGATAACGGTCCTTCTCGCTGTAATCAATGTTCTCTCCGTATACTTTGCACTCGATGCGCACCTCCTCATTCCTGGTAACGTTGATGAACTTGATGCCCACCAGAGGCTGGAGGTACTGAGGGTGTAGCAGCTTGCCATAGTAAGGATAATATTGGAGTGGGAAACCCCCATTAAAGCCGAAATACTTGATATCTCCGATTTTGTCGGCATCCTCTGCTTTCTGCACAGGAGAAAAAAAGACATCAGTGCTAGAATATATAAAGTTTTCGTGGCATATCAACATTCAGACATTTAAAACTAGAACCACATACATTGTGCAGAATAGAATAGTTTTGAATGAAATCCATTAATACCAGAAAAAGTACCTTGGCGCTGCAGTGGATAGGAATGAGATTAGCTGGGACCTTTCCTAAAGCTGCAGGCAAAGATGTATTGGATGCTGGGGGCTGAAGAAGGAGAGATATCTGTAAGCTACAAGTAAAGCCGAATATCCAGCTACTCTTATGCAGGAGTACAATAATACATGTATGCAAATGCATATTAGTGCATTATGTGGTTACAATAAACACATTTATTAAAAATGTAATTATCATAACATACATCTGTAGTCATTTTCAAAAATAAAGACAATCAAATACTTGATTCAGGTGGAAATGTTTTGAAATTGTTTCAATTAAATTAAATTAAAAAAAATAAAATGATTTACCAACATTGCACAATATATTTTAATATCCGTATCATATTATAGTCCAACTACCACATTGCCAGAACCGTGTTCTTCCATTCACAAGTGACTTCAGTTTCAATAGAAACTTCCTCTGGAAGTCTGTGATTATCCACGTAAATATTTCCTAATGGCATAGCTCACCCTTGGCCTGAAATTGACAATCCTGTTGAGCTTCACAATAAGACAAGGGTTGCCTTCCTTAAAGCCAAATGAATTATCGTCAGGGGACTCTATGCATTCTCCCAGCCAGGACATCTTGAATCGGCAGGCCTTCCTTACGCCCATGTCACTCTCCAAGTCCCCACGCTCATTATAGGGCCTAGGAGTTTCTGAATGAAGCAAAATAAAATAAATCAAGTAAAGCAAAAACTAGAATATTCGTGCTCCTTCTCCTTCACACAGCAGTTAGATATCAGCAAGCTTAGTGGAAAGTAAAGGTGTCAGCATGGGTGGTGCTGACTGGTGGTGATATCTTTAACTTCCTATTAAATGTTTTCATGGAAAACACCAGAGATACAACTACTTAACCTCGATGCAAGATAAAACTGGCATCATCATGGGCAACCCAACAGTATCAAATATCAACCAAGTACGAATCATAAATGTGCAGAAAGGTACCACACATAACTTTCACAAAATTCTGATTCCAAATAAAAATTTTAAAATGTAGCCCCAATTTACACATAGGATTCACCCAAAGATTAATTTATCAATATCATTGATTTTTATATTGTACTTTTTTAGCATTCCATGGAAAAGTGTGGAAATTGTGCATACCTCCGCAATTTTCATATTTACTATCATCCTGCTGCTTTTCATCTGCGTACAAATCTAGTAATTCCTTTATATATTTTACATTTTCGCTGTAAGTTGATTTGTCGCTTGTGGTGAAAGAGATCTCGGCTTTTTCTGAGCGTGGTGTGTGTGAAAGGCCTGGGGAGAAAGAAGTGAAGAGATACGTTAGTTTGACATGTCTAGCCTTCCAAACCTGCTTTAATAAAAACCTACAAAATGATTGTAAAAATAAAGAAAGACAATGTCATGGTTCCTAAGAAAGATCATTGTAAGCATTGAATCTTTGGATCATTTAGACTGTTCTGGACAGTGCTGAATCATTACAGCATTTCACCCTTTCAGAATATGTACAGACATGAATTGAAGGCACACATACAATTATCAAAGCAAGGAAGCAGTAATAGTTATTTCCTTTAATGTAGCTTTAAAAGCTCTCTCCATTAGCTGGCACACATGGAATATTAGAATACATGGTAATCCAGGCACAAGCAACAAATCCATTCATTGTCATGGAGGTTAGCTGAACCTCATGTTCTCAGCCTGGCAGTAATTTTCCACCCAGCTCGTGCACTAGGCCAAACTGAGGCGTGGCATCAGCAGAGCCAGTAAGGGAGAATGAGTGGGAGGAACCGTTGTATGGCTTGTAAGGAGAGGATCCTTCTTAACGGGCTTAGCCTTGGATGTGCTGCTTGTTTTCATGCAACTGTCAAACACACTACAACTCAAAAAAAATAAAGATTTTTTCTTTGAATTTCTTAATTTACACAGACTTTGCCATTATCTTTCAGCCAGTTAACTTCAACATCCCCCTCTCACCCTCACACGTGCTTCTCTCACACAATGGAAACTTTTAGGCCCTGAGAGGAGGGTGGGACTTGAGAGCAGTGAGTGTGTCTACCACCTCCTTCCTTTATCATGGCTTCCAATCGCAGCACGCTCTGCTGGGCTCCACTCTGCACCTACTCATGTTCCTTCTTTCACTAAACCTATCTGCACGAGGGCCTTCACGCTTCGACGGGAAACAGCATTGGCTGACTGTTGTTCAGTGCCTCAGCCAGCCTTTTATGAATACTGCTAAATATATGCCAATGCGGCAGTGTGGACTGTGCAAACATTCATTGGAACAAGACTATTGAAGCTGGCCTGGCTCATGCCTGGCAATAGAAAAATGAGAAACCAAGCAATGTTCCCGGAGATTAAGGGAGCAATCACTTCAGACAATGCACACTACCCACTCCCCAACAATCTTTAACTCTTCACTCTTTATTTTAAATTTTACTTTGGACTTTAAGCACCCGTATGTTCTCCTGAAAATAACTCCTGTGGTCACCAAACAATCACATATATCACATTTGAAAAGTAAACTTCTGAGACATCTGATGGCGTTTGTCAAGCTGTGAGGAACAGCATACTCCTCAGAGCTGACTGGGAAAGCCCAACCAACCTGACAGTGGAGAGAAATGACAAAATGGCTGAAAATATCTTTGTCTTTCTCTAGCAATGAAGAGGGGAAAGTCATGACAAGGACATCTAGAGGATGAGCGCTAGGTTTCACTACAATTCTGAAGCGTTTTACTATAAAAAGAAGATTATTACTTCCTCTGACCTGAATCAATACCAAAGCTGACTTATGTACTCAGTCCTAAAGACGCTTTTTTTTCCTACCAGGAATGGCAAATATGGATGCTTGACTACTAAATAATATGTTGGTAATACATTGTTTATAACTGACAAAGATGCCATGGTATTCTGTAATATTTACAATAAAACAATATATCGACAGATTCAAGTTAAACTAAACACCAGCAATGTGACACTACTTTCACATCACCCAAATGTGGTCATTTAAAATTTGGTCCCAAGCCAACACTCGAGATATTGACTGAGAATGTGTGATGATATTACTGGTAAACAATTGTAATAGATTTTAAAAGCTCATTTATTTACCTGGGGGTGCAACTCTGTCCTGGTATGTGGGCTTGTAGTCGCTAAGTGTCAGGAGCATAGCCTGGATGGTGCCAATGAAAATTCCAGCCAAGCAGCCATAGAAGATTACGTAAAAGATGAAGATTTTAACTGTAGAGAAAGAAACAGAATTTTAATTACATTTGTAGCGAGTTCTCTGAAAGTGGTGCAGCAAGTATTGGGATAGATTTTGCTGCATTTCCCTTCCATTCTCAGACAAGAACAACTAGTTTAGCGTTCTCCTGTGCCCATAAGCTGATATCTGGATTATGTATTTCATGGAAAAGTTTTCCATGAAAACATTCTGTACCAAAGAATCATGGAGCCTATGATGAACCTGTAAAAATGTCCAGTCTCTTACTTACTCAAAAATAAATCAAAGAGTTACAAGACAAGTAAATTCACGAATGAAAGACCCTGAAACCAGAAGAAAAAGTTTGAGTATGTTATTCATGTTAAAAGTATTAATGTGAAAATATACCTTTTCATCACAGCCCAATAAAGATGAACAGAAATGAATGTCCACATGCATAGCTAAGCAAATTTTGATGTGACGTTTGGCTCTCGTGACCAGAGACTTCCTGGTTTTTCCATGTGGAGGAAGTTGGCTTTCCCACAAGGGTTTAGGGTCACATGTTAAGTAGGCAAGTAAAGAAACATAAGTCTAAATGTCTCACTCTGCTGTGATTGTCAGAGACAGAGAGAAGCTCAGTTGAGAAACGTACCACTAGCTTTTACAGCTCGGCTGCATTGCCCTCTGTGTGACCACAGCTAAAGTCTGATTTAACTCCTGTCCGCCACAGATCCTGCTACAAAGTTTCAAATGCCAAAGTTCATTGATCAGTGGCAGCCCAGTTTAGCTGGTCACCAACAAACTGCTGGGTTTGTTCCTTTGACATAATATGACATAATAAATGGCTAATAAATCTTCAGAAAGCACATTTACAAACTTAATACAATAGCATTACGTCACTCACTTTAAACTGATCTCTTAATAAGAAGAAAAATGACTTATTACAAGTCAGTTCCTGGGAATGAGCCCATTGTCTAACGGTTGGAAAATTGAAGCCTTGTTGTTTAGATGTAACAATAAGGTAAACACTCATCTTTCACAATGAAGATAATGTGTAGATCTCTCTAGGAATCTTGATGTTAAATGTGTATAACACAGAAATACACAACACAGTCGTGTGAATTTTGAAAATCTTGCGGTAAAAATTCCAGTTCCTTTTCAGCCCCTGGCTAGTTGGAACTGCTAGTTAGGTGTATGCTCAGCCTTTCTCACTTCCCATAGATTGCAACCAAAGGACCTCCCCGTTATGTAATCCAAGAGCAGACAGAGTTGCAAAGCTCAAGTGCGTTCTATTCTGAAAAATGTCACATAACATGTTCTTTACGTCAATGATGAGCAGCAGAAAGAAGATGCTTAATGTCATTAGAACAGTGTCGAAAAAGTAAAGGAAACGGCTCATACCAGCGTTAGGACAAATCGCCCAAGCTTTAGTCTACAGAAAGTCTTCCCTGGGGTTAATAATTGAATGCCAACCTCAATGAATGTTTTCAAAGCTTATCAACCACCTCCTACATTTCATACATTCAGACCCCGATCCCAAAGTACCTGATGTTGCGTCAGTCCCTTCTCACAAATCTCCAAACCTTCCGCTTATTTAAATACTGACACCATATAACAGCTTTTTACATCATCCTCCGAATAACAGAGCTGCCCGAGCCTTACGGGAGGCAGGTCAGATGACGGCGAGACTTCCCACATGTGTCAGCTTGACGAGGGCCACCATTTTATAGACAAGCATGAACCGGGGAGGGGGAAAAAAAGAACAGCATGTACATTTCAGTCCACCTGTTGAATGTAAACCAGCCTACAGCTCACAAGGTGATCTTAAAGTCTAAAAAAGTGGCAGAACAGGCCCCCAAACAAAGCCTTTTTATCCCAGCTGAGTCACGAGTAACCCTAGTCAGTCTGTAGACCTGGAATGGAGCGTGTGTGCCCCACTACAGAGGACAGGCAGATGTGTGTGTTCGAGAGTGATAAACTATCAGCTGTGGATGGCCTCCCGCCTAAAAAATAACCCAAGTAAGGTGCTAAAAAAGGAGGGGGTGCTAGTGGCAACTGAACTGCAAGCAGGAAGAAGACTGACAGTGTTGTGTCTGTGCTGACTGAGTGTGGGGCTTGGTGAAGAGAGGAGTCAGGGCCCAGTGTGGACCCAGCAGGCCCATTCACCTTGACTCACCTTGAGGGGGGGGGGGCATGTGATCCAAAAGGTTGTGGACAGGCTGGTTCTTACTATGTAGTAACTTGGCTGAGATCACTCATGGCAGCTTCCGAGGAGACAACAGAGGGCAGCAGCCCACTGAAATAACATGCTTATTAATTACACACGGGGTTCAACTTTCTTTACGCGTTTGTGCGGAAATCCAGCCACTCTGAAAGCCCTCCCCCTGACAGTGAAGCCTTCTCCACCCTCCGAAAGACCAACTGTGTCCTTCGTGCTGTCTTTTTCCTTCCTCAGCGGACACAGACCCCAGCCTCCCAGTCTACTTATACGGGGGGGGGGGGCTGCTCTGACGAGGTTAATCGCGAGATTAACTCCATCAGGAATGGGTTTGAGGGCTGTGAGAGTAAAGAGGAAGGGACTCTTCATGCGCGAGCGTCTGTGTTATGGCTACAGAGACGAGATCAGCATGAAGAGGCTGCTTTCTCTCTCTCTCTCTCTCTCTCTCTCTCTCTCTCTCTCTCTCTCTCTCCCTCTCTCTGTGCCTCGAAAATGAAAGTCACGACGCAGCTCTTGAGAAGTGGATCAAACAGGTGCTGAGCGTTTCCAGCCCGCCACCCTGAGAGACTCTCACAGCTCTGTAATCCAGCTGAATACTCGTTGTGTGGGGAAGGAAAAAAAACAAACAAACAGTAATGTTTATAGAGGTCGAGCACTTACTCCAACTGCAGCCAGTTCGCCCTAAAAATTCCTTCTTCTCTGAATTCCACACAAAGCTCTTCCATCCGCCGTCGCCGTCCTTGTTCGCGGGCATTCTCACGCGTTTAAGTTCCCTTTGTGTGCCTCGTGTGTGCCGCCTGCCTCTGTTCGCCCCGAGGCTGCTGTCCTCGCTCTCACTGTGGGTGGAAGGACAGAGTCGGACCCGGCTCCTGAGGCTCGGAGCCGCCCCATATATCCTTTCAGCGCCGCCCGACTCCGCCCCCTTTTTTTGGTATTTTAATAAGTCACCTATGAGACGAGGGAGGGAGTGCAAGACCGGGGCTGACCAATCAGAGACCTCCTCGCTATTTGCGTAAAGAAAATTCGGGCGCGCGCGTGGAGCCGGTTCGGCCCCGCGCGCTTTCGTCCCTGCGAATCACGCTCGGGTGTTTTGGTCCCACCTGAAGGGCCACACCGTTACCATTAGCGACCGCTGCCTTCGCTGCACCGTCCCTTTAAGTCAGGCTTTATCAGAAAGTCCTCTTAGTTGTGAGCTGAAAGTGTCTCATTTGGAAAAAGCAGCACTTGAATGCCGTTTACTCTCTCATGGCTTTAGAAAACCTGTTTGTTGAGGGAGTCTGAGAAAACTTTTTTTCTTTTACTTTATTTAATTGTTTTTTTCAAGGTCCCTTGTTTATGTTGTACTGCATCACAGATAACAAACTACTACTACTACTACTACGAATAATAATAATATTAACATACAAGTATTATTATTATTGATGATAAGTAAAATAATTATTGTATCATGTTTGTCTTGTTTGTCGCCCTTTTAAAGAGTTTATTGAGTACATGTAAGTGACAACAGCTCGAATCTTTGTTACTGAAATGCTTGTGACTCACGTTTAACCTCACGTGCTGCTGTTCCGTTCTTGGAACGTCTAATTCATTGGCCAATAATATCAAGGAGATCAAAGCATCGTTGCTGTGGTTACTCGAAAATGTAATTCTGTGTTCCTAATCTGTCCTTTATTCGCCCAGATGGCGCTGTATTGCAAAACGACTTTAAACGACTGCAAAACTCGATTCCAGTGATATTCTAGTTATCACTACACCACTCTCTTGGATAAACTGCAGCTACTTTATCTGCTTGTCAGAGCTTCGTACAAAACATGCTGCTGTCATGTTCCTGACACGCTGAATTCACTCTGCTGTGTTCGCAGTGATCTCAGCTGGACTCAAGGTCAGTAGTGGGAGGAATGAGACACCTGTAGAGAGCCTACCCACTTCTGGACGGATAATCTACAGCCTCGTCAGAATAAAGGTCATAGAGGTGACTACCATGCGGAAGAGTTTCTCATTTATCAAAAAGCAAATGTATTGGAAGACTTGATATCTAATGACCAAAGTCAAATCGCAATAAAACATTACAGCCGTAAGATGTTATTCCTGCACTTGGTAAAACCAAGTTAGTCTGTTCATACCATGTGTCTGAGTAAATGTTTTCTTTTTAGGAATGCTACAATCATTCATACCATCTGCATGCACATTTTGACCTTTTAGAAACCTACCAACATTCAATGGCCCCTTTATGGGAGCCACACCTAGAGAAGTGCCCTTAATTCACTGTCACTGTGTACTGAAACAATATTAGGTATGCAGCTCTGCACTGTGCTCAAAAGCAAAAGCTTATAATTCATCAGCATAGAAGAAAGTGAAATGATGTTAGGTGGTTTCTCCAAACGAGAAAGGTGAAAGTATTTTAGCCCTATGCGTGAATTACAGACCTGTAAGACAGAGCACCTCTATTGCGGATTTAGCAAATGTCAAAATCATGTCAGTGCTTTATATCCATTCATATTTTATTATAAAACTCTTTCAAAAAGATCGAATAATAGGAAAATACAAACTAAAAAGAAAAGAAAACTGATGAAAGTGGAATGGGATTTTCAGGGATACTGCTAAATTGGTGCTTCATAGCTAAATGTAGCTAAATCTTTATTCTTATTCTACAATCTGTACACAAAACGTTTCTGCTGCCAGTAAAAGAACAGATTCACCTTTCAACATGCTGGTGACACTAAAAGTTGAAATGATGCTAGTGACTCCAAATATAATTAGCACATGGTGTGAAAAGGCTTTCTCATATTTATGTGGTAAAAAAAAAAATCAAAGCCTGGAAAGTATCTGTTACCTTTGCGAGAAATTCACAAGATTTTCCAATAATTATTAGAGGTCAGCTGGTAGAATTGTGTCGGTAGGAAGCTTGATCTGTCATTGACAAGCAGCTGTGTTTACATCTAAACATTAAGGTGTGGAAAAAGGTCAGCAGGAATGTTTGTTTTGCCAAAGGAAATTCACAGGTTATTAGGTTATTGCACTATAGGTTGTTTTAAGGTGATGACACTTCCAAATATTTAAATGTGCGGGTTAAAAAAAAAAAGTTGGTACCCACCAAAAATGGTCCAGTGAAGGACAACCAATGAACCACTGGTGGCATAACCTCACAGAAAAGCTCCTGTAGCACATACTGGTGAACGTGTTAATACTGGCTATGACTAAATGCTGTCAGAACATTGCAAAGCCGCAGACTTTGTACCTAAACTGACCGCTGTCCACTGTAAAATGTAAAGCAGGTGTAGAAGGAATGTTGGTATAAGCTATTTTAACTAAACATTTGCCATTAGTGGTAAACTGTTATAATAATGCAGACACAAAGAGAAAAACAGTCAGAGGTTGTGGGATTTGTTGATAATGGAAAGAAACTGAAAGTAAAACTCTTCATATTGATGCCTTGCACACAACTTGATCTATTAATATTGGCACTGCATGCAGGCATGCATTCCTACCATACCGTGCAACACCTAACCTCTTCAATTAGGCTGCCTTTGTTTAGTGCTTACAGGATATAAGGAACAATTCTTTAAAAGCCTTCTCCAGTTCCATTTCAGTTACTGACCTTAAGACTTTTTATTTAGTGACTACTATCTACAATAAATTAAACTGTAAGCCAAGCAATTTTAAGAAAAATGAATTGAAATGTAATTCCACAAACAATCTCTTGCTATTAAAAAAAATTGGAGTGTCCAAGTCCTCAAAAATGTTGTGTTGTATTTTCCTTGCATATTTATAGGAAATGCATGGTAATAAAGTGCAGTGATTTAAAGGTTTGCAACAAAAATCTAGCACACAGAGTCCTGTTAGACTGCTCATGTTGACTGGTCAAAGATAAGAAGCCAGAGGCTCCCTGTTTACATAGATCAGGGGGTTGGCAGGACTGAGGGAGGGCCTGCATACCATTTTATGTTGTGGATAGAATCCCCCATTTGGTCAGACTGCCAGAGCTCTCCACAATGCCATACCTGTGCAGCAGGGCGGAAATATGACATCTTCCTGGGCAGAGGACTCTGGATGAGTGTGGTTCCTAGTCCCAGCCCTAAATAAACTAGCGCATTACTTCCCTGTTCAAAACAGTTCTCACCCCAGTCATGGTCAGAAAGAAAAGAGAGTGTTTGGCAAGCTTTTCACCATCTATTTTTAGGGCTGGGTTGTAGTGTCTGTGACCATTTGCGTTGCAATTAGTGTTTAACACTTATTTCCTTGTTATGTGGAGCACATTTCACCCCTTAAACTCCAAGTGATCATAAACAGTTGCAGACATCCATACCCCACTTTCATTAATCTCATTATTTAGTAACAACTAATCAACCGTGTAATGGCTTAGTTATTCTAAGTAATGAAAGAGAGAGTAAAAGAGGCGTGGACCCTGTCTGGAACATTAAAGTCGTTGAAGAAACCAATGAGGCTGGAGCTGCTGACATTGCAACAGAAAAGCAAAAAAGAAAAGCCTTTGTTAACCATATCAGTAGTACTGCCACTTTTGCAGAATAAGAGCCTCCACTATGTCTGGGGCAGAAATCTGTTACCCTCCGGTGACAAGCCAGTGCAGGCTAGGTGGAAAGTGAACCAGTTAGAGGAGTTGAGCTACAACGGACAGCCCTAGAGCTGCCATGTGTAATGTATGCTGGTACAAAGAAAAGGTGCTTGAGGCATTCTCGTGTCTCGTGTTGTTGCTTCTCACATCTCATGTATCAGCACATTTTTCTTACTCTTGTTGTCTGGACCATAGTAGTAGACAATGGTGTTGAGTTTGCACATTTTTTGGGGAATTACCAATCGAGTAATAACGTCTTGAGGTGTAGTGCAGACACTGAATAACTTTTTTACACTGAATAACTTTTTTTGTAAAGACATCCTGACATTAAAATCATGGTAACACTTTACTTTGGGCAAGTGTTCTTAGGGCTACATAACATATGCAAATGCCATTTATGACAACTGACATGTACCTACAAACTCTTAATAAATTATTTTTGTCTGAATAAATCATTATAAGTGTAAAGTGAAAGTAAAGTAAACTGTTGCTGGAATTTGCAGTCCATCATAATAAACCACTATACCTATCCATCCATTCATCCATCCATCCAGGAAAGCTAATTATCTCATCTTAATGACCATGATCACATTTACATGATTTTATTCAGCATTTCTCACACAAACATGTACAATATTTATATGGACATACATTCTAATTGTTTTGCTTTATTTGTTTGTTAGATTTTGTTCATCAAGCCCACTTGCACTTGCCTTATGTTAACTAGCTCCTGACATAACTACCTAAAATGGTATTTTACAAAAATGTAATATGTCTGAAAGCAATAGAGGTCAGTGGACAGATCTGTGAAGGTTGATGGGTTAAGCATGCAAATTTCTGAATCGGAACAACTACCACACCCCTTCACACCTTTTTTGGATTTGAAAGGGGAATTTCTCACCTTAAAAAAATTAGAAAAGAAAGAGAAGGAGATAGACACTTTCTGTTCTCTTCGTAAAAGAAAGTTACATTATGTCCTCCACCTACAACCTGACCATAGCCTGTTGTTTGTCAAACGTTTAAGATCGCATAGGTGTTATGGACATTGCAGAGCCTGGGGTGTACCACGTTTACCAAGTGTTTTTGTTTTTCATTTGCTTATTAAAAGACTTGAAAAGTGATCCTAATGTAAACTGAAGTACATGAGGAAGAATCCATGGGAATATGGTTATATTAAAATAAACTCTGCCATGTAATGCCTGACTAGATTACGACATCAGATCACCTGTAGATTTCCACTAGCTCTACGCAATGGAATCACTGCATGTTGAAACAGCTCCAATCTGAAAGCGGGCCAATATTAACACTCACTGTCCAAATCTGTTAACCTCAAGACTGGCTATAATGTAGGTCGTGTTTCATCTGTATGGTGTCCCTGCTTTGTCATGAAAAATACTCAGCACCAAATCCACACAGATGAAGAACACTTTTTAACAGTATTTTCATTTCCAAAACTTCACTGTGATCCACAACAGTGTAAAATCTTTATTCCCTGTTTGACAACTCCCTCAGTAAACAATATGAGTTTCCACTTGGAAGCATAGTTATTCTTTCTTATTGTTTTGCTGGTTTTGAAAAGCCACGTTCTGATTGCCTTCTTTTACTGCATTAGCTCCATTCCACAATATCACTGGGTGCTCCTGAGTCCTGCTCCAATTAGATAAGGGGATACTGAGAAAACAGGCCTTTCTCAATAATCCAACACGCCTTTTACATTGAAATATGACAGTTTGGTGGGTTGGACTGGACATAAGTCAGGAGTCTGGAACTGGGGTTTATTAGACATAAGCATAAACACATAGACACACAAGCACTAAACAAACGAGCTACTTACACACATGAACCAAACGTGGAACCAGTATGACCGACACGCTGTTCTGACTCATTGGGATCTTTATACTGCTGGACTTATGAGTTCTAATGAAGCAGCAGGTGTGCCCAGTCAGGGCCGTGACATGAAACCACTCAACTGAGATTATCTTCAGGGAACCAAAAGTGTATTTTTCTATGGCAACTTATTAATGTTTATGTGTAGGTTTGCGTGTTTAATTCTGTAAGTCTTTACTGACATCAAAATGACACTAAGGGCTTTTTAATGAAGTTGGAATGCCTCCTTGAACTCTTAAATTGACTCCAGAGTCTTGAGCTAAATTAATTCACAGTATGAACACTCTACAGGTCAGTTCTCCCAGGATTGCCCTGACACAGCACAGCGGAGTACAGCACACAATGAACCACAAAGAAATGCATCCTCTGCATTTAGCCCATAACTGCACACATACAGTGTGCAGTAGGGGGCAGCTAGGTCCAGCTCCTGGGGCGCAGTGATGGGGACAGTACCTTGATCAAGTCTGTGAAGCCACGAATTTTAGATCCTGAGGTCTAGTCCTTAACCACTAGGTCGCCGATACTCATTATTGAGAATAATGACTGAAGCTGTAGATCATTCCAAAACAATTAGAAAAGCTGAGAGAGTATAGAAAATAATGTAATACAATCTGTAGAACACTGACTAAAACTACTGTGATCCATTATTATCATCTGTACAATATATTTATTTCTTTTTTGGTTCCCAAAATTCTGAAGAAACATACATTGTACAAGTTTCCATTAAATAAAAAAGTAACAACTTTTGTAATGACACTAAAATCATTTTTGAATTTTTTTAACAGTAGCACATTTGGATTTAAAAAGCACAAAATTGTCCAGTACTTTTCCAAGTTTGCTCGATGTTCAACTGGGTTTTGGATCAAGTCTCTGTCATGTCCGTGACTCTCTCTCTCCTCGTGTTTCTTTGTACTCTGGTTGGAGCCGGCAGGCCAGCGGGGAGCCAGGGCCCAGGCTCAGCATTCGATACACAATTACAGGAGCAGTGCAGAAAAGCACCAACTGGCCCAGTGAAGTGCTGTTGATGAGGAACAGTGCCTGGGGGAATGTGGTCCAGGCGGCCAGGCCTAGCGCCCTGCACATGGCACAATCAATAGTGCAAACACACCACGTCATGTAACTTTCCATACTATATCATCCTGGCACTTGTGTAAAAGTGCATTGTACATTTTTCTTACAGCATGTATTTAGTTTGTGTACAACTGTATATTAGTGATCATAGTAACAATTATATTTACTGATCTGAATATCCAGTAAGTTCGTATGCTTGCAGTATATGAAATAGAATAACGCATGCTGTGTAGCAGGTCATTTGGCATTTGGTTCCTCTGTGGAAGCATCAGTGGTGGGTCTGGAATATGTTATGGCAGTTGTGTTTGTTATTCTTGTTTTTTTTTATAACAAGGACTTCAATATCTTCATCCAGAGCTTGTACAAAGTGTGAATTTAAGGCCATTTTATGGTTCCCCTTCTGGAAAACACAGTTAATGGGTTATCAGTCCATGCAAATGATAAATTGTGGTTTCTGACAGAGGGATGCTGGTGTGCTGGAGAGGCGGGTTCTTCCACTTTGACAAATTTGCACCCACTCAGCTTCACAGGGCGCTCTGTGAAACACCAGGGAGACCAATGTCAATATTGTGATTTCAGGAGAGCAAGTTGTATGATTGGTTCTGGTTTGAGAATGACCCACACACCTCTGCTTTTGGGGACATCTGATTGGTAGAGAGTGAAAGCCCTGCCTCTGTTTGGTTAAGAGTTGTGGTCAAGTCACTCAGGGTTGTGAAATAGCTTGTGAGTGAGGTCCTCACTAGAGGTCAGCCCGTCTGAGAATGTCACAAGGTCACAGCAATCTATGGAGGAGCTTAGGCAAAGCTGACCCGAAAAGCTCAGAACTATTTCTTTAAAATTGAGATTTGTTTTTTCCACGGATATTTGTTCATTCATGGTCTTGCTTGCATGTGGCATTAAATCTTACCTTTTTATTAACCTTCTCAATTATGTTTAGACTTTGGAGCTAACCAGAGTTTGCTGCATGAAGCAAAAACAAAAAAGATAAGCAGATAAATGCTTTCATTATAATTGAACTAAATTCACATCTGACTCTTTGAGGTGTAATTAGTTTTACTCTTTGCCTTCCAACATCATGTTCCTTGTCTATTGTTCACCAGCAAAGCTTTATGTGATGTCCGATCACCTGCATCCTGCTCCTCCAAGAACCATGATGCATTGCTCTAATGAGTCAGCTGCTATCTAGCAAAGCAGGTTGTTTTTAAGGGCCTATTAATGTAGTTTGACCTTTTAACTGATGACTGATGAACTGCCAGAAGGTTCATGGGCTTAGCTGCAAAATGGAGAAAGTGCTAATGCTATCACTGTCCACAGCTGAAGGCGCCTACAATCAGTGCGTGAACATCAGAATTGGACAATGGAGCAATTCAAGAAGGTGGGTTGGTTTAAGGAATCATGTTTTCTTCAACAAAGGCTGAGTGTGTTTGCATGGCTTACCTGGGGAAACCTTGGCTTCTGGCATTCATGTGAATGTTACCTTGACACACACTACCTATCTAAACGTCATGGGAGGCCAAGTACACCTCTTCATAGCAACAGTACTCCCAAACTGTAGTGTCCTGTTTCAGTCTGCCAGACTGCAAACATTGTTCAGGAACGCTTTGAGGAACATGGCAAAGAGTTCAAGGTGTTGACCTGATATGACCTGAAGAGTCAAGATTCAAGCAGTTCACTCACTACATACACACTTAAACAAGTACAACTAGCAGTGAAATGTATCTCTGAATTGCCCCAGGACCATGCCTCAAATAAAAAAATAAATGAATTTAAGAACACAGAATAGAGGAAAGATTGTAATAATGATAAAATAAAAATAGCTCAAATAAAATAAATATAGGTGTAAGCTGTACAGCCAAGAAATACTTACATTCCATATCTTCTTTCTTCATCTTCTTTTAGTGGCTCTCGTTAGGGGTCCCGACAATAGATAATTCATTTCTTCTTGTCCTCTGCATCTTCCTCCTTCAAATCAACTGCTTGCCTGTCCTACTTATATTCAATAATATACAAATACATTAAAATATACATATAGACAAACTTTGAGAAAAACCAAAAAAAAAGAAAACATTAATATTTTCTATATGTTTATCATATTTATATTATTATATGTATATATTTAAATATATATGTATGAAAACGTATGCAGAGTTAAAGCTATAAAGGGAAAGCAACTGAAATGTAGCCAGAAGTGTAAATAAATATGTAATACAGAGAAAACAGATTACAGAAGTTAGGCCAAAGACAAAAATATGAGGAAAATGTAAAATGGCAATGCACATTTCCTCATTCTTTTGTACTGTACATAAATTTACTTCTACATACCTGCTCTCCAAAGTCATCAAATCTCAATCAGATTGAGCTACTTCGGGTTGTAAAGAACAAGCTATTATGATCCATGGAGGCCCCACAGCACAGTTTACAGGACTCACTGTTAATGTCTTGCTGGCACATACAACAGCACAGTAAGAGATGCTGGACCAAACCTTTTTCACATTTTTAGATGTTATAGGATTTCCTTATAGCAGTGGTATATAGAAAAAGCTAGCCTCTTTTTAAAAATATGGTATAGAAGATAGCTGACGGTGACAGGAAGGCCCTATGGAAATACATGTAGATTATGGTTCATAAGTTTGGTGAGTTTTTTTTTTTTATCTCACCTCATCTTTCAAAACAAATGTTTATACGCAAGAATGAGCTTCAGAATACCCAGACGGAAGAGTTTAAGGAATGCTGAAAGTCATGATTTACTTTTCTGATATTTTGAGCCTGGAGCCAGAGTCAGTGGTTCCAATTTAAATGCCAGTGTGGCTGAGTTATAACCATTAGCTAAACGGAAATCATTTATGCAGAACCATAAGGTTAATGATTATCTAAATGGCATTTATTCAATATTTAGCTTTCATCAAATGTAAATGGGATGAACTGAGCTTAAGTGGCATGTCTAAATATTATATTTCCTCAAATAAAGCAACTTACATTGCACTGTTTTTGTTTATTCAGTAGTGTGTGGATTATCCATGCCATGTTTATACAAGGTATTGTGTTTATACAAGGTATATTGTTCTCATGCAGCTGTACTCATGCTGCCAGCAGATTCAGTCCATTCCTTTCATAAGTAAAGTTCGATTAGAGTAGACTTCTGATCTAGACTTCTAATAGAGAATCATGAGTTAGAGCAAAAATGTAAACTTGCCGTTTGCCTAATCTTTTACCAATGTGTGTGAAGCAGTGGATGTTTTCTCTGGGGATTGGACTGAGGTAGTGTAAGCAGCTGAATGGAGGGTGGTGTATTTGGGTCACAGGGATGAGGACAGAGGAGGGAGAATGTGTGCCATGCTCCAGTAGGGAAAAAACACTGCCAGTTTTATCTGCATGTGCACTACTTCTTAGGGCATGGGCATGCCCCATGCTGCAACAAAAATCTGCAAGCTTCTGCCAGCAGTGACATCTGATTACTGCATGCTGCTGAAAGTATAACATTGGCGGAGTAAACCAAATTTTAAAAAAAAGCACATGCAAAGAAATAATGACAATATTTATTAACCAATCACTGACAGAGTTAAGTGTGTGTGTGTGTGTGTGTGTGTGTGTGTGTGTGTGTGTGTGTGTGTGTGTGTGTGTGTGTGTGTGTGTGTGTGTGTGTGTGTGCATTACATAAATCTTTTATGTAGGGTTTATAAGGCTTCATGACACCTACATAAATCTTTTAGGACAGCTAACACTTGCATTTTTTAATGGCATTATTGATTTACAGCATTACAAATTCTAAAGGTTATTCTGACAACTTCACTTCATAAAGGGTTCTTTAATGAAGTGTAATGACTATGGACACCTTTCTGTGGCAGTAGTGGCCTAGTGGTTGGGGACTGGGCTGCAGATTTAGTGGTAGGTTCGAATCCCGGACAAGTAGGTTGCCCTGAGCTTCCCTTGAGCAAGATACAATCCCCATCACTGCTCCCCAGGCACTGGACATAGCTGCTCCCTGCTGCACTGTGTTTGTATGGATTAAATGCACATGCTGTGGTTCACTGTGTGCTCACAGTGACAAATAATCATTTTAACTTCCCTTTATGAATGTATTGTTTAATGTCATAAATTGTAATTATCATAAATGGCTAGCTGGTCACCTAGCTTTCTGAACACTTCTTTAAAGTGTTACTGACCATTGTCTGAAAACTGGTTAGTATCAATACAAACCGTTAGTATTAACTGCTTTAAGTAACAGTTATGATTAACTGACAGTTCAGGCAGGTGCCCGGGTTTGTGGCAACTTGTGGAACTTTGTGGAACTTTTTTTGCTAATCATTTCATTTTGATCTGATAAGTCATTCCTTTGTGTAATGTTGGAAAAGTCCCATAAATCTTACACTGCAAACACCTTAGACAGTAAATGTATCTTTTTTTTTGCAAAGTAGTGACAGGGGGAGCGTAACTAAACAGCAAAGGATGGTGGTCTGTAGGATGACCATGGAAGTCAAGGACATCAGGACAGAAGAAGAAACCTGGTGGTGGAACCCAGAAGTCCAGCAGTGTATACAGAAAGCGAATAAGAAGTGGGAAAGCTCAAGAAGAGATGAAGAAAGTATACAGAAATATGAGAAGACGACAAGAGAAGTGCAGGGCGGAGAAAGAAGTAATGAAAGCTAAAGGTAAGTTGTATGTTGAACAGGTTGGAGACGGCAACACTGACAAAAAGGCAGGAGGCAGAGCTGGAGGTGTCAGTGTTAAAGATGCATTTTCGTTGTGTTTGACAAGGATGGACAGAATTAGAAATGAGTATATTAGAGGGACAGCTCAGGTTGGATGTTTTGAAGATGAAGTTAGAGAAGCAAGGTTGCATTGGTTTGGACATGTCCAGAGAAGAGACAAGTATTATATTGGGAGAAGGATGTTGAGGATGGAGCTGCCTGGCAAGAGGAAAAGTGGAAGAGGTTTATGGATGTGGTGAGAGAGGATATGCAGGTGGTTGGTTTGAATGAGGAAGATGCAGAGGACTGTAAGAAATGGAAACAGATGAGCTGCTGTGGTGATCCATGTGTGGAGCCGAAAGAAGAGAATAAGCCAGGTTTGCTTACCAAATGAGGCAACCAAAAATAATAATGTAAATTATACTTAACAAATGAAATCCTGGTTCTGCATTCAAGATCAGAGCTCATAATCAATTTAAAAGTAATGCTGACATGGATTATGCCATTTCCTACAACGTTTGCAGCCATTAATGCGAATAAGATTACTTAATGGCACTGCTAGCTCCACACTGTCACTGAAGATGATGAGATATGTTTGTAAGGAACTTCCAAGTATCTACTGCAAATGCCCTTTAAAATGCCACTAAACCCAAAGGGCAAAATATTCTGTAAATAAAAACTGCGATATAGAACCAGTAAATAATTAACAGAAATCCATAACAGCCTTTCTCTAACTGATGAAAAGTGGTAAAATGTGAGACAGGCCTTGGGCCTGCAACAGATGGATGAGTTTCATCTCAACAGGAATCTGAGAGACAAAAAGAAAGAAGAAAAAGTAAAAGGTGTGGAGAGTTGACTGAGTGAGACATTGACATAACAAGCTGCAAATAGCCCATTGATTTTGTACATAGTCGTCCCAGCCCTAACCCCCACTGGCGAGAACCCAGAACCTGTAATTTACAAAGTAAAAAGCATACTATAGCTGATAGCTGATGGTGTACACATTTGTGGAATGCTAGTTAATGCTAGTCATTTGGATAACAAGTTAAGCAATCTGGGCAGAAAGAAAATTAAGTGAGATTCTTTTTAACTTGGGTAATTTTTTTTTTATTAGTATATAAGTTTATGTTGATACACTACTACTGGCTGGACTATTCAATTTGATGGTAGATTTTCATAATATTTGTGTCATTACTAAGAATGTAACATGCTAACAAAGTAAAGACGGCTGTGCCTCCACAGAAACACAGTAACTTGCACTAATTTGTTAGGGGGTGGTGGTCTAGTGGTAGGATACTTGCCTATGGACTTATGGCTCAAGAGGCCCCAGGTTCAAATCCCACCTCTGGCACTAACACCACTGGGTCCCTGAGCAAGACCCTTAACCCTGAGTTGCTCCAGAGGGACTGTCCCTGTAATTAGGACATGTAAGTCGCTCTGGATAAGAGCTAAATGCCGCAAATGTAAATGTTAGTTTGAGAAAAGTAAGATCTAAGTTTTATTTCACTGAACTTAAAATCAGATGCAATCAAAACCTTATCAGCCAATAAAATTACTTTACTGCATTATATATATTTCTTCACTTGTGATTTATTCAGTATGTGTGCCTTGCATGCAATGATTTAATCATTTAACAATAGAATGGGCATTGCTGCCCAAAATGAAAGTGCTTTTATAGACTGATTAGGCTAAAAATACAGGTTCTTGCAAACAGCTCCAGTCTGACTTGTAAGGAACTTACAAGGTGTGACTTGCACACGGTGTCTATTCTTAGAGTTGGGCTGCTTATTTTTAGACCTTTTGATTGGAATGACTTTCCAATCAGATCACCATAGAATCAGTCCACCAGATAAACACAAATAAAGAAAAATAAAGTCTGTATCCCATCATTTTACAGTATATGAAGTCATTATACACAATTGCAACTAAACTGCTACAGTGATTCAATATAAAATACAATATTCCCTTGTATCTACTGGAGTGGCCAGTGTTTTTTCATTAATTCATTCTGAAAGACATGTATAAATTTCCATGTTTTAAAAGCTTTCATTTGATTAATTATTTTATTCATATTTATTTTTAAAAATATCAGAGCTTAAGTTTCTCTTTCATTTGTTATATTTGTTGTATAGTGGCTGTAGCTGAAGCGGCAGGCATCAGAAAGCCTACTATGTCACTACTATGAATGTTGCAAGAGTGCAGAGGTTGTGTTGTACAATTTTAAGCTGACAAGGACAGGCCATTGAACTTTGAGCCATTTGACTTTCAAGACCATGGTCAAGATGGGGAAGTTACAAGTCCTGAAATGTTTTTGTCCCTTTGTGTTGGATAACATAACCTGTGCCCCTCTGAATGAAGGCATGTGAGTCAATTTCATGTCTGAATTGAATAGCAATCTTCTCTTTCTTCTTGTCATGCTCCCTGCAGGTGTTTAGAGCTTCCTTTGCATTTCATTATTTTACAGTCAGCTAGCCAGTTGACATGTTAGGACAAAGTTTAGTATGCCTCTCATCCATTTATTGGTGAGATTGGTTAATGTTTGAACAGAAAACTCTGATAACTTGAAAGTCTTTCACTAAGTAGTAACTGTCATTTATAATCTGGCCTCTTTAGAGATGTGTTTGTTTTGTACAAGATCTAAGAGCAAGGCTTATCTCAGAGACTCCAGAGAACACAGATATATTGGAATAGATGTTACTCAGGGTGCTAAAGAATTATCTCTATTTTATTAGCGCTATTGAATTTCAGGGTAGACACATTTAAATATTCCTTTCTCTTCTGTTTTTCTGTGTCAAAGTTTAATGCATTTTTTAAAGTGAGACAGTTATACTGGATCGCACCAGGAACTGCAAAGTTTAAATGTCCTGTAAGGTGCCCAATGATGTTAACCACCAAATAGCTATAGAGTGCTGAAAAGAGGGCTGAATATCTGTGTATTTACACTGTTAAGACAAATTTACATTTACATTTACGGCATTTAGCAGACGCTCTTATCCAGAGCGACTTACATGTCCTAATTACAGGGACAGTCCCCCTGGAGCAACTCAGGGTTAAGGGTCTTGCTCAGGGACCCAGTGGTGGTAGTGCCAGAGGTGGGATTCGAACCTGGGACCTCTTGAGCCATAGGTCCATAGGCAAGTATCCTACCACTGGACCACCGCCACCCACAAATGCAGTCCAGCCATTAACACTTGACATTTAAATTCATGAATGCTTTATCAGGCTTTCATACATTATTTATGAATAAGTTGGTGACATGGCACTTATTTAACACAAACTACTGTATTTGTCCTTATAATAATGAAATTCTCTCTCTTTCACTCATTTTCTTAGCTGCTTGTCCTAAGCAGAGCTGCTGGCAGTGCTGGAGCCTATCCAAGCTCTCAGAGAGAAAACATCAAGGAGACCCTGAGCAGGTTGCCAGTACATTGCAGGGAAGACACTTAGACAAACACACACACATACAAAAACACCTATGGGTCAATTTAGCATCTACAATACACCTGACATGCATGTCTTTGTACAGTGGAAGGAAACCGGAGTTCCCGGAGGAAACCTCATGCAGAAACAGCACCTCCCCACCTGGAAAGCCAATCCTTGACCTTTTACTGTGAGGTGACAGCGTTATTCACTGCACCATCATGCCGACAAATAAAATAATTTAAGAAAATAAATTATTGAATCTCTCACTCCAATAGTTTCTTACTTTATTATACATATGAAGCTTGAAAACTGAACAAACACTCAATTTTTGCTAGGTTATTAGATGCAATACAACTACATTTGCTATATTTAGCCTGAGGACTGACCTTTCTACAGACTTTATATTTCACTATTTTTGAATGAATATTGATTATTTTGGAAATTTAGTAACTAAAATTGCTTTTGTTACTTAAGGTTTATTGACTGGAATATGGACCAAAATTCACAGAAAATATGAAAAACTATGCATTTTTCTCTATCAAGATATTCCATTGTTCCAGGTTTACCTTTCTATATTTAAGTACTCACTGCTAGTTCACAGGCAGTTCTGTTTAAGGCTTGTCAGATTTTAGTTGCTTAAAAAATATAAAGCTTCATGGAGTGTTTACACTTCAAGGATAATGACTGAGTATGTTCAAGAATGGGAATTGCATTTGTCCTAATTTCTTATTAATGGTGCTGGTTACATTTTCCAAACCCCAGGGCCTCCATTTCCAGTTGATGAAATTAAATGACTACAAGCCCTTCCTCTATTTTCAAGAGAATGGATAGCATCATTCCTTGGCAGTCTTGAGCTTTCTCCTCCTTTCTAGCTTACTCTTGGGTGGATTTCAGTTTAATCTAGCAGTTCACTCGCTTAAAAGCAAACTTGGATCGTCTAAAGGAAAATGCTCTTTAACTAAACAATAGGGAAAAAGCTTTAACCATAACTGTGTGTTGGAGCTGCAAATTACATATCACCTCCTAAGCCAGATACGGAACATCTGGAGAGCAATCGCTCCACAGAGACACTTAAAGGCGAGCTTAAAGCAGTGTGAGTAGTCTGTTTGAGCACAAGATGAAGTCAGCCCTTGTTTTCTGGGCATTGCCCCTGCTGCTGCTGGCCTCTACGGCCCATGCTCAACCCAACTATTTCTACGAGGAAGAATGGGTCAACACATGGCGGCAGGGCTTTAACTTTCAGTGCCCACATGGTGAAGCTTTAGTTGCAATAAGAAGCTACTTCAAGGAGAGTGAAGGCTCGGATCGCTTGTGGAGTTTTGAGTGCCAGCCGACACCGTCCACCCTGGGGGAGCCCACTGAGTGCTGGTGGGATGATATCAACCGTGCTGGAATGGAGTGGTAAGTCATTTTAATATGCAGTGACTTCTTGCTCATTGCTCATGTAATGTCCAACATGTGCATGCATGTTAGGGGCTGGGTTTTGATGTTATATCATGGTATAAAACTCATTGTTAATCATATTAATTCAGATTAAAATTATTTATTGAATTAAACAATAAATAAAACAATATAATATCATTGATGTGGAGACTATGTACAACTTCAGCATTTATTAGTTCCTTTTTTCATACCCTTTCTCTTAAGTAATAAATTCTGTGATCACTTTGGTCATTGCTATCATCAAAATAAACTTCCATACCATTTCATTCCTTGTGTGTGTGTCCTGAGGACATTCCCAGAAAAGGAGTGTAGCAGACGGTGGCTTGCAAGCTTGGCTGCTCTGACTGAGTAGTGTGTTCTGACCAGAACGTTATCTGTGTCCCAGTCTCCCCCACCAGCTGCTCAAGCAGGTGGAAAATAACAGCAAACTGAAAATCAGTGAGGAGTGCAATAGCATTTATTGATCTAAGGTGAAAATAAAAAGATTCCATTCTCAAGCCTCAACCAAGAGAAAAAAAGGGTGGGCAGGGATATTTTGTTACCCAAAGTACAAAAGGTGAAAATGTGCCCTTAATGGTACATGATGGTCCTGAAGGTCTGAGAGTAAAGCCAGGCTAAATCACTTTTCCTCTTGAAAGGTTGGTCGAAAAGGCAAATAAATAGCTTTAAAATAAGAGTCAGTTCAGCTTAAAACATGTAATTGAAACAAATAATGGTAAAAGTACTGACCATGCAATCTTGAAGCTCCAGTGACAGATTTGTCCCCTGACCACTGCAGATTTTTCCTGAAAGTGCATGCAGACTTTCTTTACAATATTCATCTAAACTGAATTTGACTTTTAATGATGATCATTAAAGACACAGAAAGTAAAAACTGGAAGCACAAATTCAAGTAAGTTACGAATAACACCCTGAACTCATCCTGGCTTTAAAAATAAACCCTTTCTCTACATCCAACAAATGGGTTGAATCACTATTTGGCAGTGTGTACTGAGTGCCCTTGGTGAAGGCTTATTCAGTCCAGCTCAGCATGAGAAACGTGATCTTGGACAGTGTTTGGAAAAATCTGATTTGACTAAACAATGCAGAGCTAGTTAACCATAGATGTGCCTTAGAAGACTGAACTGGAAATAACCACTGTAGCCAGATACAGAACATCTGGAGATCAAACAGTCCTTAAAGGCAAACAGCTGGCTAGATATGCAGAACGTCATTGCAGAAACAGCAAAACAGGCAGATCTTTGGATCAGCTGTTCACACTTCACAAGGCCATAGTACCATGCACAGTAGTCCAATGATCATTTGTTTCACAAATATCCACATACGTTGATTTAAGCTGAAAGTGCGGTGCATATGTTTATGCACTGCATATATGCATATGTACAATGTTCAGTTCAAATGTATATCCAACATTTAATATTTGTGTCCAATAAGTCCTCTTTATTTTATCTCATGCTTGATGCATACTTTGTTTTAATGCTGCAGGAACAAAGTCTCCTGTGCTTTAGTCAAGCTCAGATGTGAGTCTTGTGCAAAGCTGCAATAAAGTGACACTGCACAGCTGTTTGTTGAGTTGGGTGGTTGCTGTGGTAACACCAGAATTATTTGTTTACCATGGAGGAAGAAAAAAAAATCACAGTCAATTAAACTGGGCCGAGAAGAGACAAACAAGCATTTTGGTTGAACTCAAGCTTCCACATGTGATTTAACTTCACCTCAGTTTAAATGCACAGTTCAACCACTGGCCATAGAAAAACACATGAGAGTGGAGGGGGCTGAAGTTTAAGGGTCTTGTTCAACGCCTCAGAAGGAACTTTTTACGAGTGGACACCAGGATTGTACATCAAGTAAACTTGGCAAAAGTATGCAAATCTCCCTAGCCCCCTTATAAAAGAGCTTCCTGTCTTTAAAATTGTCCAACATTGAAAATTCCTTTTTGCTATCTGATAGAATCCTTTCACTGAGATTTCTAAACCAGTCAAGACCACTTCATATCGTACTATTTTTACTATCATTCTGCAGTTTAAATGCTGCAAAAGTGCAAAACTGTCAAAACTGAAATGGAAAGAATGCCCAATTAAAATTATGTGTCAGCATAATGCATGAGTGAAAAACCTTTTGAAAATACAAATACCTTTCAGAAATTTCTCTCAAAGGTTTTTCCTAAAGCCATTAAATCTTTATTATTTAGAAGAGCAGAAACCAAAAGAAACCTTTCAAAGTGAAAGTGAAAAAGTGAAAGTGGCAACCCTTGTCATTGTAAGGTCACAGCACAGCGCACAGTGAACCACAACGAAATTGGACCTCTGCATTTAACCCATGCAAACACTGTGCACTGTGCACTGGTACCTTGCTCAAGGGTACCTCAGGGCAACCTACTGGTGAGGGAATTGAACCCACAATCTTCCGACACACTAGGCCACCACCTTTATAACACACAGCGCTGTGTTTGTTATAAAGGGGTTAAAACTAGTAAACATTTGTGTCATACATGCATTTGTGTCATATGTGACAGCTTGTGACAGCTCTCAAACAGTCATTACACACTTCACAGACTCCACTGCAGCAAAAAATCTAATTTATATAGTTTCCACCTTACCCCATATGTAGCTTATCTAGCTAAAAGAAATGTATAACCAAAGGTTAAAATCATGCAGACTCCATATACACTTGCTTCAAACTGTTGTTTAGAAATCTCTGTTTATTTTTTCTGAAGGCTTGGAAGAACTATAAAGACCTATAGGTGACAAAGCTTTTTTAAATCCTGAAACTCACAACCTCATCAAGAATCATATAAGAGCCTTTAATCATAACATGGTGAGAATTACAAAGGCCGGATGAGACTCAGACGACATGTCCTATTGGAGCAGTAAGAGCTTATGAGAACTGTTGTTCAATAGCAAGCTTTCATTCCTCCAGCTTGCAACAAGCTGCAAAGAACATCTTTACCTAATTTCAAATGGCATGCTATTGTTCTGAAGTGAGGGTAACAGAGATCTCTTTAAGGCGGAGAGCACACTGTGATCCAGACTGGCATAAACTTTAGTGGAGGCCTAATATCACCTCAGGATGATTACTTTTTCCAGTCAAAATAACTTTTATATTCAGCATTGTGTTTAATGTGCAAAACATTTGGTCCTGCTCATAACTGCACATAATGACTACAGACAAGATTGCTGCCAGACAAGATGGAGCGATATTGTCCCCTTCTTAACAACTTTGTAAAGAGAAGACATTATGGTAATCTGGACAGGCTGTTGGATAGAAACAAAGAATTTGGATTTTGAACTCAGCCAGAATGTGACACATACCTTTTATTGTCTCGCCATCTTTCATGTCTAGTAGATCTGAGCTGTACTGTCTGCAGATTTTTGCATATTTTTGCAGATAATTTTGACTGAATGATCTCAGGAGGTACATTTGTTGTTGCCCAGTATAAAGCAACACAGGCTCAAAGTTGACCTGTGCCAACTGTGAGGCTAATGCTGTGTTATTCAGTTAGGCGTCAAAAATGTTTCTCGTTAATCAGGAAACTCTTATTCAGGTGCTTGTGAACTGGGCTACCATCGAAGCATTGACCCTAATATTGGGATGTCCAAAGTATTAACAAACATAGCAGAGTTATGTTCTCCTCCAAGCATGTTTTGCTGTCCAGTGACACTTCAAAAAACATGCATTACACATATAATTTCTGTCCGCTTTTGTTGGCAGTGGTCATGATAAAAGGGCACATACTTTAAAGAAATTAGCATATAAAAAAATATACAAGAATGCGTGCTTTTAGCATCCAAAAGCACAAAGCCCATTCCATGCCATTGCCTGCTTTTTGCCTAACCTGTAATATAGAGGTAAGAACACTGCCACTGTCCAAACACAAGTCTCTCTTATATAGTAACATTTCATGCAAACAAAAACACAAATAAAAACACATTCTTAGCTTCTAATGTATGTCATAATCTCTGCAAAGGGGCAGCAGTGGCCTAGTGGTTAGGAAGTTGGCCCCAGGATCAGAAGGTTGTGGGCCAGAGACCAGTAGGTTCTCCTGAGGTACCCTTGAGCAAAGTACCATCCCCATCACAGCTCCCTGGGTGCTTTCAATAGCTGCCCCCTGCTGCACGTGTGTATGGGTAAAATGCAGAGGTCTAATTTCGTTGTGGCTCACTGTGTGCTGTGCTGCATTTAAAAATGACAAGAACAGTCACTTTCACTTTAAAAGCAATCACTTAATTCATTGCTGAAGATAAGTATGTCATGATTTAAGCACAATGCTTCCAGCGTTTTACAGTTACACCAGTTTCGCTGCTTCAGTGCGATAATAACAAAGTCTCCTTTTAACATCAAAGGTATCTTGACCAACTGACTATGATTGGAGCAAGTGAAAATGTAGTTAAAGCACTTTATAAGACTGTTGCAATCTTTTTTTAAAGTTTAAAACCATTCTGTGGACAAAGGTTGGAAAATGTTTGATCTTAGCCTGAATAATCAGCATTAATGTGGTTATGAGCTTTAGATTGTCCATGTTGAATTGTTTATAATCATACTGACATCATTATTGCTGGCACAAAACAGAGTTAGACTTTATTATGACCTTTTGAAGCAATGATGACCTTTGCATTCTGTTCTCTAAGCTTTGCTGGCCTTGTTGCATTAATAAATGCAAGTGGTGGTCATGATGGTAGCATTGGTGAGGTGAGCGTGTGTTTGTGTGAACTATGATGCATGCTGAGAGTCAGATTACATGGCACGAGACATAGTCCATCCCTTTCCTTTTTGCCCTTTTGTAAATTCATGGCATGGGATTAATTGATGTTGCACAGATTTTCTTTACAACATACACATATAAGTAATCAAATTTGAAGTCTTTATACATTTGTTTTGAGCTAGAAATAACAAGAAAACAAAAGTTCAGCTTTTGAAAGACTGTTCCAGTATACCTATATCCAGGAGGCCAGTATTACATTATTTTTTTTTACAAACATATTACTGCAAGGCCAGCGCTCAATTTAATTCTCAATCCAAATTTCTTGGAACTTGTTGACTAATTACAGGCTTAGGAGTTCTTTTGAACAGCATGGAACAACCTAAGCTTTATTATTGATCAAAGCAAGCAGTGTTTAGTCTTTGACTGGTCTTAGAAGCTTACACATTACTTAAATCTGACCAACTACATGTTGTCTATGGTAATGCAGAAAACTAGGATTTTAAAAGAACAAATATCTCCAGCTTTGAAAGTTAATTGTTGACAAAATTATAATTTCAATCAATTGATGTAGTAGAGAGGAATAATAGGCATGCTTAAAATGTAGAAATTAAAAATATGAATCGTTTAAATTATAACTGCTAGCAAAATCAGTTTGGGATTAACTGTCACTGTAAGGAAGGAACTTGCTCTCTGCTGTGTCTCTGAAGTGTGTATGCTCCAACATCTTAAATGTCAGAGCCATTTCCTGTGCTTTTGGACAGCATTTATACTTGGCCCTATCATTCAATATTTTGTCCAGAAAGACATTTCGTCATGGAAGAACCTTTGCTTTTATGCACACAAAGAAAGCCACATAATTGTAATGGATTCAGATTGTCTGAGCTCAGTCCCAACGTGTCACTTTTAGCCTAGCAGGAGGCTAAAGCACAATGGCCCACCAAACAGCAAACCAAAACAATCCATATCCCATACACGTGTATCCAAACACAGAGTTTAGAATGTTCTCCGTATTCACAATCTTGAATATTTTCCCTCATTTTCACTATTCTAAAATGGTTCTAGAATCTACCTATTCACATTGGTCTAGAATCATCTACCCAAACTTCCCTTTCAAAAATCTTCTCCCCACTCACATTTTCCTCAAAGCTTCTCCATTTTTCACAATGTTCTAAGATTTCCATTTTCACACTGTTCTAAAATCTTCTTTCGATTCACATTGTTCTAAAAACTTCTCTTTTACAATGTTCAAATAACTGTAGAATGTTTGGTGTTTGACTACACCAAACACTACAGCTCCATG
Source organism: Hepsetus odoe (assembly GCA_017165825.1). NCBI lineage: Eukaryota > Metazoa > Chordata > Actinopteri > Characiformes > Hepsetidae > Hepsetus > Hepsetus odoe. Next base: position 16,914,662 of record CM029366.1, on the reverse strand, counting down.
GCTTGAACAAAAGAAGAAAAATGTATCATTTGGGATGAGCTTCAGAGAGGCAGAATCTCAGGGCCACTGGGTCCTAACAGAGCCTTTAAGCAGGTCTCTATGCTGCTCTGAGGGTACACAGGGGGGGTTTCCTTTGAGTAAATTGGGCTCAGCGTGGGTCTGCTTGATCCATTCTCAAATCTGCCCACTTTGGGAGATTTCCTTTGAGTTGGAGCTGTGTGGCCTAAACCTCCTACTGCCTGGTCCAGACCAGCGGGGGGCCTTGAGAATGCAACAGTTCATTCAGGTCAGTTACTCACGGGCAATTGCCAATTAAAGATCAGATTATGAATTGGATGCTCTTGCGACAAACATAAATCAAGTGTATTCACACTCCAAGAATTTTTTGCTGTTGTATCAAACCTTGAGACTTGATTTAATCAATCTACAGTCTTAATGAGGCAGCAAAGTCAAAGTGCTCATTGACAATGAGATAAACCGTCAGTTGTACCAATATATAAACAGTACTCCATCACTGGGCCACATATAACTATATCATTGTTTCATAGTTACTGTTTTATGAAATCAATCATAAATTATCGTAAACATTTTTGGGAATATTGAGTAATAAATATTTGACATTAGTAATGAAATTATCATTTTAAGAGTTTCACTTAACCTAAGGTTAATTAAAAACATAATCATGCATTAAAAACGAGAGGCTTGCAATAATCTTCCTTCCTAAAAGGTTATTGTAAAAATTATATTCTTTGAATCATTTTCGTTGGAATATTCATTTTGAACATTTCCAGAATGTGAAGGTCAGCTGGGTGTGTCCAAATGGAAAAAATGGAGATACATGTTCATTAGGACAGGGACAAAATGTTTACGACATGTTCATAGTGTATTAATAATGTTCTCGGCAACCCACCTCACACTCTAGATGTCTGCTGTTCTCTTGAGAGGGAACCTTTCCTTAGTGCTACTGGTGCATTCAATCTGATTTTCACTCAGGTTAAAATTACATTCCTCTGGGACAAGGTGATCCCTTTCCCTATTGGTGGATCTGTTCCCTATGGTGTCAGCGTTGTCATGACAAAGGGCAGGAGCTGCTGGTGGCAGGGAAGAGGGACAGGCATGATGCTGGCGGATCTGTTGTGATGACAACATCCTGTATTGGCCATACACAAACAGCAACCATCAACAGTTCTGTATTTACAGAAAACCTCACAAGCATCTCCTGCCTGTCAGTCTCTTCTGACATGAGCTTAATTAGCTGAAGGTCTGGGATGACCCTGAGAAATCCCAGTTCTTTAGTCCATTAAAATATCAGCATTATTGACAGATTAAATTGATTCAGTGCTGCTTTCTACTGTGATGTGTGATGACAAAACAGCTCTGCTGAACTACTGACAAATGCCTATAAATAACACTGACGAATGCGATCACAGAGCTTTCCACTTGCTTTGGATTATGTAATCACAGGCACTGACTATGAGATGCTGAACCAAATTTCACCCTGGTTTGATTGTTTTGTTATCATTCAAGTTCAGTAACTCCTATAAATATTCATAAGGGTGAAAAATTGAGCCACATCTATTTTAAGAAGAATGTAATAGTATTATGTAATAAAATGATTAACAGTGTAATATTACTATGCTATTATTGTAATAAAGAGATAAAATCATAAACCCAAGACCACTTTTGCCATTAATTCTCATGGATCTTCTCATTTTTTTCTAATTATAAAGCAGAATCATAAATATCTTTAAAAGAAATCAATTTTACTATTGTATGATTTTTAGTGATCATATCTACTGTAAATTTTCTTTTAGAAAAACAGCTTCACTGCTTATACTGAGAGGGAAGTACTTGAAGTATTCCTAGTGGGAAATACAGGCTGGTTTGGTTGAAATGAGAAGAAATGAGAATAAAGGTCAAATGAGGTTGAGTAATTTTTAAGCTAACACAAGAATAGTATTATTCTAATAGTTTTACTTAGGTTTTGTTTGATAATTTATATTTTTAACAAATTTATGCTTAGTGTCTTGATTAACTGCTTTCCATATCTTCAAATAATACAATATATAAAAAAAATGTATAAAACACATTTTGATATATTTTCCATACATTGATCTAACCCCTCCTGGTCCTAATCTGCTCCATCTGCCTCTGTATTCAGACCCAAGCGTCCCCTTATGCAAGCAACTCTATACATGTGTATGGGATGTGTAAAGACATTGTAATGCAGTAATAGAATCAGCCAACTGACTGTTACTTGCTCATATCTTCCTGCAGGTCTTCTTCTTGTACAAATAACGGTCTGGTGGCTGGAATACAGAGTCAGTATTTCCCGGCAGTGCTGGACCGAGAGTGGCAGTTCTATTGCTGTCGCTACAGCCGCAGATGCCCTTACTCTTGCTGGTGAGTGTTTCCAATGGATTAAGCAAATAATTTCAAGGCATGATTTAATTCAGGCCAGAACATACACAATGAAGATATTTTCAGTTTATTTTTACCTTAAAACAGTTTGCTCAAAAATGGTTCACTGAATTTACAGGATGTGTACATTATTGTTACCTAAAAAATCTATTTAATTATAAATAATAGAGTTACTATCAATGGTAATAGACAACTAGCAATATATTTTATTTATGATGTCCAAATTTAAAAAGAACACATTGTTTTAATCTTTACTTGGAAAAAGGATGATAGAACAAATGCTGGGTGGTTCCTCATTCTTTGACCAGTGTATTTATGACTCTCACTTTGAAGAAAGAAACACCAGCTTTCCCTTTAACAACTGCATGAGTTCAAGGTAGTGGCAAAGTCCTCTCTTGTCTTGAATCCAACAGGAAGACTAGTGATGTTCCGCAGTACTACAGAGAAGAGGGTGAAATGGTGATCCCCACTTATGGCTACTTCATTAGGGGGGCTCAGACCACCTTCAGTGGAGTGCTCAGGTATGCACGAGTGCCCTACTTCAAAGCAATCACAAATTCTTTGAGCCTTTGTTTCGAAATTTGGCCTCTGGCATTATTCATTTAGCAACTCCACAGCCCTCCTAAACAATGTAACAGGAATAAAAAGAATGACATGTGCTGTCTGATTAGAGTGTTTTACTCTGTTTCAGGGATCGGCAGTGGAAGTATATCCTGTGCAGGATGTCAGAATTTGATTGTGAATTTCAGAACCTTTAAGTCACCTTGGAAGTTTGTAAAGCTCCAAACATTTCAAGTGCAACTAGCTAAACATAATCTCCTTATACATGTAATGTACATATAGCTTTACAATGTATTTCCCTGATTCTTTCTGATTTTTGTATGCTGTAAACATTATAAACTCATTTGTATTTTTTTCTATGCCATTTTGTGTAATCCTGCATGATTAATATGATAATATTAATGTAATCCATGTGACACCAGCATGAAAAATCGAAACATGGACTTTTACGTTCAAGATCATTTCAGCTTGCATTTCAACACGCTCCTTATACCCGTTTTCCAGACTCAGGTAAAGCCTTAGTTTTAAAAGACTGTCCAATAGTGATTGACTTAATATTTCACTCCTTACAATTACTTCAATTACTTACAATTACTTACAATTCTTCTTTTTTTATGTTTATCAGACTTCTTTGTTACAAATGTTCAAACATAATTTAAGGTAAAAACAACCCAAGTAGGCACAAATTGTAATTTTTTTACAGAAGTAAAATGATATCCATAGAGATGCAAAATGAATAACTACTAACCAAGAGGAACATTTATCAACAAATAACACCTTGATTACCCCATGGCCTCTTTGACTAATGTTCTGTGCACTGATGATTCATGGGTGGAACTTGGAAAACAGGGATCTTTCTGCTACGTCTGGCATAACACTATTACAGAACTCCACAATCAGATCATCATACTGGCAGCGAAACATGCATATGGTAGCATGATGGCCTGTGGGTGCTGCTAACTGTTTCCTTCAATAAGTGAAATTATCATTAAAAACTGCTTCCTCATATTGTTGAGCTGGCATAACAAATATTCAAAAAACGCAAGCAATCAGGAAGCAAATACTCAAAAAGCAAATACTTTTTCTTGGCAAAAAAAGGCTTGAAACCTGCAGCATCTATCTTATCATCTTATCAAGCAGTTTGTTATATTTTATTTGTATCAAATGTTGATGATACCTACCTAAGAACTAATAAAGCAACCTTGTTCTTTGGAGGGACTGGTTCCTATGTTTTTCCAAGTTCAGTGACAGCCTCCATGCACAGGTTTGAGGTTATGTAAAGTATATTGATGCTCTTTGCAGAGAACGGTGTGATGAAGGACTTATGTGCTGCCTGTTTTTGCGTGTGTGTAACAGAGAGAACTAAAGGAAATTACAGGTCTTGAAAAGTTTCATACAAATTTCGTTCAGGAAAAAGAAATCAAATGAAAAAGAAATGCATTCTTTAATAAGGTCAATAAAAGACATGGCTTTTTCAGTGCTCATATAAAACCTGTGCAAAATCACACAAGCACTTCTAATATCCACTTCTATTTACAGGTGTTCTCATTGGTAACCTCTGTAATGAATTGCCTTCTTGTTTCTCCAGCTTGTTTGGTGTGGTTTAAGCAGTGGCTTTAGTGCTGAGTGCTCTTAGTCCAGCAGCGGGAGCAACTCTCAGGCCATCGACTCTCAACATGGTGTATTTATGTAAGCTGCCACTCTGAGCGAAGAGCTATCATAAAGGAATATGGCCTTGCCTGAGCTGAACCGCTTCAGAAATGGCAATCAATGTCCTGCAGCTTCTGCTGTAACTCTAAAATGTTCACTACAGCTTCAGTACTGCCTAAAATATATGCACACCCTGTCCAACACGTTTGACACACGTATCACATCATTATTTTTACTCTGTTCCTACCTTTCTTACTTTGTTCAATTTAATTATACATGGGAAACACATGGACTGTCAATTGCAAAATGCTCTTTAAATAGCAATGTTGCAATTATGGTTTGTTTGCAGGAACAAGACAGCTGTAAAACCATTTTAACTGCAATCGGTTTTGGAACCTGCCTTCAGTCCATTGTGTAATTATAGGATGGATATAATCACAGGCATCGCTTAGCTGCAGGAAAAAGCATGCACATCTGAAGTGATGAAAGGTAAAGACTGATACTTACTTAACTTCATGATAGACTGAACAACCATGAACAAATATTCAAGACTACATGAAACACCAAACTGTTAGAATTTGTGATCAAGTACACCGAGTCGATTGAGACTCATGTCCAAACACCACAAAATATGCAGCCAGTTTTAAATAATTTAAGTTTTCATTCTCTCCAGCCATCCTCTTCAGTAGGACTATGGTTTTTTTCCCTCTCCTGTTCTAAATTCTTAGCATAGTAAGCAGGTCACATGAACTATAGTTCTTAGAGAAGACCTCTATTGTCAGAACTGTGCTTGAAAAAAGCAGGCTACTTCAGAGGCTAATTGGAGATTAGTGCCATGGTTGGAGAATAAGTGGCTAATGTGTCCCTACTGTATTTCTCCACCAGAAATGTTTAATCATTAAAGAGGCTGGACATTTTAGGACAAGCTGTTTGAGAGTTGCCTGGGACTGGTGAGAAGAGCTTTGTGAGTTTGGCATAGTTTCCTTTCCTTTGTTCACAGGGCAGATGACATTAACGGAAAAAAAAGGTTCCTTCCTCTGCTCTTTTCATTTAGCCTTCGGAGAGTGACAGTACTTTGTTGTTTGACTTCAAAGAGGTCAAAGAGCATTTTTCAGAAGCTAGCAGTTGCAAGATTACTTGAACTTGTACTTTTTAATCATAGCTGACAAAATAAAGAGTTACTTTTGGGTTTAACTGTTCATTGTGGGAGTGGGTGGGACGTGAACAGAGCCTGATAAAGAAATATATGTTGGGCTATGTCTCAGTAGAGCTGGACACTTGATAGGGACAGAAGGGCTTTGCCACAGCATGAGGGCAAACATAGGACCGACAGCAGCAGCAGTATGCTTCTGAGTCTGCTCCTTGTGGATATATCTGAGCGTTCCTAAATGATCTGGTGCATACAGGATGTGTAGAGTGTGTGTGTGTGTGGGGTGGTGGGGGAGGTGGGTGTGGGGGTGGGGGTGTTTTCTGTGCCTGTTCATCATGTGTTACAGAGGCAGTTAAATTTAGATATGAAATACAGTCTAGGCCTAGAATATAAATCAGTAGATAATGAAACAATTAACTCATGTCCAACAACTACATTTAGACCATAGAATCTAAATGTTTTTTTCCCCAGTATTATTTGTAAGCTGAATAACATGACATATTTATTACTTCAATGTATGAGCTTTCCAGTCATTAACGATATTGTTTACCCTGCAAAAGTCATTCATACTAATCAGCTGCAGATATGCTCATAGTTCATTGGCTAATGCCATAACAGTAAGAGATTAAAATCATGCCATTACATTTTTTTTGCACTTAAAGTCTATGACTTTTCCGCTTGCCTGTCCAGCAGCTATGCAGTAGACTGCAGTCTACTTTTAATAACATTCAAGTTTTCCCCAAAAAACAGGTATGGACTATTTACTAATACTCACATATACCACATGCCTAAAAGAACATGACTTTTACATTTTAAACAGTTGTCTAGTGTAGTTTTATAGAATCAACAGGTATGTTTGTTTCTGAAGTGGAAAAAACTAAGACTTTAAAACAGTAACCACTATGATAAAAGATAACTAAATACAGGGTTTATGTACATTTTCATAACTGACACAAGCTAATGTTGCAAAGCTATTAGACACGGCAATAGTTTGAAATAGTACCACTTCAATTAACAATTGCACAGTAATGTAGGAATTTACACCTATGGTCATATTAAAAAAGGTTTTAACTTTTTGAAGTTTAACTTACAAAAACAAAAGTTTTGGACATTACTTGACATCAAGACAAGTTGCCTTTAAGTTTAGTTTAGTTTAGTTTAGTTTAGTTGAGTTCTGTCGCTAAATATGCTCCTTGCTTCTTTTTGCTTAACTGAGATTAAGTAACGTTCCTTGAAATATCTTTATATTTCCCTAAATGTCTCTGAACAAGTATGAACAGCATTTTATAAACTAACATACGAAATAAAACTTACCTGGCTATTCTAAGTTTAAAATATTCATAGCCTGTAATCCTGTCATTTATCTGCTGAACCAGGTACATTTATGTCCATTTACAGGGAATACTAAGTTTAGGCCTGTTAAAGTGAGCTACAGGCCAAAGGTTTATAAAACTTAATCAAATCTACAGGTGAGAGGCATAATAACCGGGTACTGTTTCTACTTGCAGAGGGTTGGTTGGACAGCATCTCATCCAAATCATACTATTCTCAGAGCTTTCTACAGACAAGTAACAGTTCAAACAATTATTTACTACATAACCTTCAGAAATGTATATAGCGAATCACACCAGAGATGGATACTGGCTCCCTCTGCAAACTCAATTGATTACAGGATGCCTCTTTGTTCTATAATGTTGATCTTCAACGTGATTGAAAGGGTCAATAATAACTCATTGGATGAACACTTTACAGTACCTGTGTGAATGTTTTTTTTCTTTGGTCTTATATTGACCAAACAAATGAATGTAATATGAACATTGGCAGAATCTAGACTTTGAGAGCTGTGATTTGAATGCAATTGCTTTTCAAAGCAGCATATTTCCACAGGTTGACCCTGTCTTTGAAACCCTCTGATTCACTAGTATAAGAACACCTAAATATCCAAACAACAACAGAAGCTTTCCATGGCTCCTCCTGTGGTATAGGTCAGTATAAATTCCTCTATTCCTTGACTTGTCTTACAGCTCACACAGGCCAGTTTACACATTAAACATACTACACTACTCAGCACTCCAATATGTGAACACTTAAATATAAATGTCTCTTTAAGTTTGACCTCTGTGCCTTGTTAAAAGTTCACCTTGCTAATAGGTAAGTTGCATTGTACTTGCTCATAACTGATTGGCCACATGGTTTGGGATTATAGAAGAACACAATCTCAGTAGAATAGTAAAACTTTTTGTTATGAAATTATTCATTTTAATTCATTCAAGTCAAATCAATTTTGCTTATATAGCATTTTTACAACTGTTATTGTCACAAAGCAGCTTTACAGAATCCGAGTACAAGCTGACAGACGCAAAACTTCCTAAAACTGGATGAAGAAACCCTGGAAGGAACCAAGACTCAAAAGACAAACCCAGCCTCCTACGGTTGACAACGGATAATCAAGGAAGTGTTTAAGTGTTTTATTTGAATCTAGTAGGACACATCTCGAGTAATTATCCATCTTATATAATTAGATATGAGCATCTCATATTAGTTACTGAACAATTTATAGTAGAATTAGTTACTGAATGACGAGTCTACTAATTAACCTCTGAGATGGCCAGGATGCTACGAGGGTCAAAGTTTTTTGTGCCTGTATTTGAAGAATAACACAGTTAATTTTGTTTGAAGTCCATGCAGTTACTAAACAGTATTTTAAAGGATGTAATAAGCCTGGGATTTCAAGAGGCTAATAACTAAATAATAAACCTAGGGGCTAATACTGAAGGGGGTCATATTTATTCAGAATTTAGTGATAAAATTATCCCACATGGTTATAGATAATATAGCTGCAGTTTCAGAAATACCTTGAGGCATTAAAGGTTAATTGGTTGAGGGTTATGGTATGGTACATGATTAGATAATGCACATGATAAATAATGGAAGTAGATAGACAGACAGATAAATAAACAGATAGAGATGCAGGTATATAGAGAAGCAGATACATTTTAATTCTATAGCCAAAAAGAGTTGCATGTCATCAACGACTTATGTTAATGGTGAAGTATATCCTTACTATAGCATTATGTTACTCCAAACTGGGATGACCTTACCCGTGCCCCAGTCTCTTAAGCCCCTTCCTCCTCTTTCCCTCTCTGTTCTTTCCCTCTTTCCTGCCCTCCCTCCTTTCCCTACTCACCATTGTTCCTTGTTCTCTATCTCATGCTTTTTTCTGAAGTGGGTAGGGTTGCTGGTCTGGCTACAGAGAGAGCATGATCCCCACTAGCTAAGCTAATAAGGTTCAAGTTGTCAGCAACTTTTCATCATGCATGCAAACGCATATTACATCAGAGACACCCATGCATGCACACACTCAGTTCTCTGGACGTTCAGGCCTTCGTTTCAAGGTTAAACCTCAAAAGAGAAAAACAGTGCAATCCATCCACCAGCTCAAATGTGCTTCTATAACTCCCTTCATTGTCCTCCAAGTGGGTTTTTTCCTTTCATTTACATTACATTCCTTACATTTGTAAAAAAAAAAAAAAAAAAAAAAAAAGCAATTTCTTATAAACTTTTATGAAAGCACTAAGAGATCCTCTATATGCAAGGAGATTAACATGTTTCTGAGAACAGGCAGTGTTGCAGGTAGAGGCCACCCTACTGAAAGCATTTCCTGGGAGTGTTATGGTCAGAGAGAATACTAAGAAATATAAAGATTGCTTTGAATTTGATTGTCTTTCAACACAAAAAGTTATTGCTAAAGATTTTACAAAGCCTGCTGTGAGCAAACTGTTGTTAAAGGATCTAAATTATGCAACAGTGTCTCCTTTACCCCAGTTTTATAGACAAAAACATTTAAACATGATAGCAAGCCTTGGGTTATTTGCATGTGATTAGGCAGGTTTCCAAGTGAGTGAGTCAAAGGCATTGTTTTTACGGACTCTCTGAGAGTCGTCCATCACTTCTTTCCCAGCAATGTCAACATAAGGTCACAGCTAGTGTGCTGGTTGGGGAGGTAGCTTGAGCATTCTCAGAAACAGAGACCCATAGTTATGAGATGAGCCACTACCTCCTGTTTTTTCCTCTATGCAGTGAGAGGGTGAGCTAACAAAGGTCTCATTATTACTGCCTTATTGTGCTGCAGCAGCTTCATGGTTGATTAGGCCAAACAGGATAAATCACAGTTTTATAACCTGTAATGCCTATGCTGAATGAGTCAGTGGGCAGCAACTTGCTAATCCCCTCTAGCCACATTCAGCCATTCCATCATTTCTGGTCAAAAGCAGAAGCTCTGGAGCAACTGCCAGGAAAGCAACAGTAAGATCCTCTCTCTCTCTCTCTCTCATTAAATATTTATATTCAATGCTTTTAGGTTTGACCTGTTAATCTAAAAATAATTCACTTATTACAGATGTTACGCCCTTAAACTCTTAAGACCTAAACCCACATTTAAAATCCTCACTTCCATAGCAGTCTCATATTAGTTTTTTAGTCATTATTAAATTATTTAAATAGTATCAAGGGAATTATATGATTACTTTCTGAATATAAGCCTGCAGTCTTTAGTGTTATTATTTAGCATTCAGTAAAATAATAATTCAGTTTGTAAGAAACCTCTTGCCTTGTGAGGGCAGATATGAAGGAATTATGAGGAAAAGCTGATAGTAACAATTGCAGTACTTTGATCCCACACCTCTTAATGAGTGCTTCACTGCTTTAGCCAGGCCAGACTAATAGCTTAGAGTTCATGGCTTGATTGCGTAATGGAGCAGTTGTGTGGGGGAGGGGGTATCAGGGTGTTACTAATCTTATGCTGTGGGTACGGGCCCACGGAAAGTGACCGTCTCGTTTCCCAGCAGGCTTTCACGTTAAACTGGTCCCTGTTTTTACACCAGCTGTCACACTCACTGCAACCTGCTTCAGCTCTGACCAAGTAACCCACAGGAACTTTTCCAGTCTCCTGCAGTATAATGGCTTTGTGAAGACATTCTGAAATGCACCATCAATCATGACACTATAACTGCATTTTGCCTTTTCGCCTTTAAACACTGGTATTTGAATGCAAAGCAAAAGGCAGCTGACGTATCTGATACATGCATTTTATGTTAATCATTAGCACTGTATTAGGGCTTCGGCTCAGCTGAATTACAAAGAAGGTGCTTCCCGGAACGCCTCTCCTGTTTCAAGGTCACTCACATGCTTATAAACTCCTTGGCCCTGGAATTTTTCCAATGGGACACAAAGTCACCTTGCAGCATATCCTGTTCTTTTCTGAACTCTGCCTCTTCCAGCCTCGTCTTGATTAGCTAGATTTTCTTCTCATGAACTCAGGAACTCAGATGTTCTTTATGCTTGCGCAACTTACAATTTCAAAATCTCTCTTGACCTCCTGCCCTGTGTGTAACAGATTAGTAATATGTCAGCCCAAATGACAATGCTCATTCATCTGTTTTAAAAATGGTACCAGCATCTCTGTCCTTACAAGGACACTTTATGAATTTAATTGAATCACTGGGAGTATAATCATCATAGATTTAATACCTATTGTAGCAGTGAAGAATCGTGTATTTTAGCATTTAAGCTATCCAACAAAGAAAGACAAAATATGGATATCAAAATAGCTACAAAAAGAGTTAGTAGCCACCTTGAAGCTGAAAATGTGACCTCACTGTTGTCCATTTGTGAAGATGGCAGTATATCACAGAGGGTCCGAAACCACATGACAGACATTGTGACCTATCACTGGCTTTTACAGATATGCATGCATCCAGTGGCGAGATATAAACTTTCTACTGGTGTTGGTGGTCTAGTGGTAGGGTACTTGCCAATTGCTCAAGAGGTCCCAGGTTTGAATCCCACCTCTGGCACTACCACCACTGGGTCCCTTAACCCTGAGTTGCTCCAGGGGGATTGTCCCTGTAATTAGGACATGGAAGTCACTCTGGATAAGAGTGTCTGCTAAATGCCATAAATGTAAATGAAAATGTACTAACCAGTTAATTACACAAGCCACTTAGCTCAAGTACAAAACTAAAGAAGCAAATTTCAGACAGCAGATATTTCTTTGCTAATGACTTGACCTGTCCCAGAAGACATAGTTGTTGTGTTCTATTACAAGGTCTTGCAGTTGGGCAGCATGAGTGGTTAACCAGCTTTTTTTAGTCCTGTGTGACCTCATGCCTCCTCTGTGCCCTCTAAGATCCAGAGTCAGAAATGGAAACCTGCCATTCCCTTTGTCTGTGGAGAAGGAATAGCTGCAGCCAGAACACTGCATGCGGGTGTGTCTGTGTGTGTGTGTGTGTGTGTGTGCGCGCATGTGCGTGTATAAGCAGGCTCATCACTAAATTCATGCACTTTACTATGCTCTACGTACCAACTTAACATTAAAAGTTTGTGAATTCCTTAAAAATGTCTTTATTAGTGAATAAATATGTAGAAATATAAACAACTAATACATCAGATTTTCATGTTACAAATAGATAAAGAGAACTCATTTACAGAAATTAGACAAAGCAGATTTGGGGATTTATTAGCAAAACTATCCAAAATTACATTTCTGGGAGTGGCTTTCTGAAGACCTCAAAAGCATGTTTTTCATGCTGAGACTGCTAGAATGTTTACAAAACCAGCTATAAAGTCTGAACTCGACCCATCTACACTCATGCAGATTGTGTACAAATCCAGAAATTTTGAAACCCTTTTTACCCTCCCTAGGAGTGGCCAAATTAACAGACCACTCTAAGAGCAAGACATATAATAATTCTCAACGACACAAAGCAACCTTGGTTACTTCTAAGCAATGAGGAAAGATAGAAAGCTGAAAGAAGAAGAAGTATCATGAGTTGAACCTGTTTTGCTGAATCTGGGCCATTATGGCTTGCCATCATTGATGCAACAGGGAATTTTGATTTATTCCAGTGAATGCTACAGGACATCTGCCCATAAGCAGAAATTGATTATCCAACTAGAAAATAACATTAAGCAAGTCATTCTCCAAAAGAATGGTTAAAAAATGTTATATTTAATGTGGCACTCAAAGATACATAATACTGGATCAGATTCTTTCCTTAATAAACTGTATTTGGAAAGTATTTTTTAGTCTATTTTAATTGGATTCTCTTTATCTACATTTAATACCTTAGGTCAAATTTTTGCACAAATACAGAAATTTCTTTCGGGTTTACGAACTTTGAAGCACCTCTGTAGATAACAATATTCAGTGTTTATACAACCAGGATACCCATTTAATAGTCTCCTGCTCCTTTGACCAATCACAACAAATTTCTGAAAACTAGACTGTGCTATGTCACGCTATGCTGTTTCAGACACCTTTACAGGTATACAAAAAGTGTAATTCTAAATAAATGAATATCACTTCAAATTCTTCAGTGTCTGCAAATAATAAATATCACACCAAGCTCTTCATTATTTGCTGATACTGAATAGCCCATTGTGAATCTTTTGTTATTGCTCGCATTTGCATCTCCCTCCTCCTCATGAGTGAGTGTGAAGTGCTTGACATGTGCCTTGCCAACACAACATCTACAATCACTGACACACTGCAGCATTCTGTTCTGCACATCACATTGTGTCTGCATTTGGAGAATAAATAATCATCTCAGAAAAGGTTTTCTGATTGTGTACTTGTGTGTGTGTGTGTGTGTGTGTGTGTGTATGTGTGTGTGTGTGTGTGTGTGTGTGTTTGTGTGTGTGTGTGTGTGTGTGTGTGTGTGTGTGCGTGCGTGTTCACCTGACATATGCAATCACTCTCTGTAATAATGGAATAATGGAAAACTGCACTTGCTTGTCAGTGGCCAAGTTACACTTAAAGTCATATATATATATATATATATATATATATATATATATATATATATATATACATATATATGTGTGTGTGTGTGTGTATGTATATATATATCCCTCTAAGTGCACTAGCCAAGACTCTGCACATCAACATTACGTTCAAGGTTCAAGTGCAGGGGATACATGCTTATACAAGTTTGTATGCACACTTGAGTTACTGTGTAAACAGATGCACCTTAAAGTGAATTGACTAATTAGAAGTGTTTCTGTATATTCTTCTGGACGTGCAGTTCAATATACCTGGCCGTACACATTTAGCTCTACAGATATTTAAATACCTTGTCATTATATGTCACTTATTAGAATCACCTAGTGCTTTTTTTGTGCTCAATAGTCTGAGTCTATCCAAAATAAATAATCCAAACTAAGAGTTTGTGGATGTTTTTACTCAACAAATTGTTTACGCAGCTTTCTTCTTTAACTTCTTGCTTTGTCATTTTTTGAGAATGGGCACCTTAAATACTACCTATTTGGAATAATATATATCCATAAACACTGCAATTCCATATGTTGATGTATAGTTAAATACTGTGTTATCATTTATATTGGCATATTGTAGCAGGACTCTGCTGAGGCAGACTCTTTTCCAAGGGCCCCAGACTTTTTCTTGACAGACTATAATAAACTAGTATATATGTTTGTCATGTGCCTGGTATTTACTGTTCACTGCCTGACTCAGCAGCACAGCACACAAAGCAACATCCAATTGTGGTTTGCTCCAGGTTGACATCGCTATACTTTTCATCTGGAATTAAGTTTAGGCTGATGCAATATTCTGCAGTGGCCAGAAAATCATTGTGAGTGAACAATGGTGTGTTGTCTGCAGATTAATCTCTTACTGCCTTTATTATTGTGTAGAAACAGTACAGACATAACAGTGGTAAAGAACAGATAAACAGATGAAAGTTTAAAGATCTTCCAGAAGCGTAAGAAATGTAAACCAGCCCCCTACTGGAGCACTTCATAAGCACTTCATAGGGATACAATTTTTATCTTTGTGATAAGAAAAAGGGATAGCTTTTGTTTAAGTGTTAAGGCAACATGTGCCAACTACTTTCTCCATTTATCAGCTGTCCATCATAGTAAATGTTGCTGCAGTAGAAGAGAAATCTCTCTCCTTTCTGAGAACTTAGTGGATTTTCCACTCCATCGAAATGCTGTGAATGGGTCCCATGCCCTTCCACCGTAAATGTCAAATTCTATTGGAAATCTCATGTATACTATAAACACGGACTTGATGGTGTAAACAGGCATGAATCTTAATGAGTGCACATACGTGTACACAAGCCATAGAGAGCCTGTGGGCGTGCTGATGAGGGCCCAAAGGACATGAAAACTGGCTCTGTGCCTTTACTACCACACCTGACCGTGGCTGACCGTGCCAGTGCATTTCAAGGGCAGTACAAGGCTTTCATTTGTGCCAAAGTGCAAGTGCTGCTCGAAAATGACCACTCCCACTTTCTCTCACTCACTCTTTCTCTCTCACTCACTCTCTGGAGTGCTTCAAGGCTGATTCTGAACAGATTCCAAGCAATAATCGACACTCTCAATGATAAAGCAGAAAATTACGAGACATGTATAGTATCACATAAAGGTTTTGCCCTATGAGACAAAATATTGATCTCCGAAGGCTTTTTCACAGTGTTAACTGAGCTGTATGGTAGTGAAGCTCATTTGAAAATGCTTGGAAGCTTTCATGGTGGCTGCTAGGGAAAGATAAAATTTGCCTCATTTTGTAAAGCTCTCATTTTTCATGGCTCACTGACTGCTCCGCTAATAAAGTAGTGGTGTCAATGTTACATCTCCTAGCTATTTTTCTTGTGCAGGTGTGTTTTTCTATTATCCACTGTCATTAAAACTAATCTTATGAAAGTATATTTTCTTTCATTTTTATTACCATAACAGTGCACTAATGCAGACATCAAGCATCTTGGCAACTAAGATAGGATGCATATGTGTCAATATGGGACATCTTCAGTATCAGGAAAAAAAGAATATTTATTTCCAATATAATATAGTTAAATGCAATTAGGAAACACCTGCTTCCCTTTACATTATGCGAATATCCAGTATTAATGGACCAGGAGAACCAGAAGAAGATTTTCCTTCTGGTGGTTAATTATCATTTTGGAGAATCAAGGTTTGTTCTGACAACTGGGCCGTGCTCATGGACTGAAACACTGTTTGAAGATGGGGTAAATGTTTCAGCACCTTCCCATTAAACCCTGTTATAAGTGTCCAGGTAAGTGACTTTTGAGTTGATTGTGTTCTATTCTATGATCTTATTAACTTCACAATCGGAATATTGTGATTGATGTCTTTATTTTCTGCAGGCTGTCAAGAAACTGGGATGGCAGATTATAGGAGCTTATCTGAGCAGACTGATTTCCTTCAGTTCAGCCACAGTCACGACACTTTCCTCAGCAGAGATTTTATCCTGGCATGAATATAAAGTGCTCCATCTGGTCTCTAAAGAGAGAACCACAGCGCCCTCATCTTGCAGTTAAACACCTGTTACTTTAACTTCAGCATCAGCACACAAACACCTTTTTCATGCTGTTACATAATTTCACACCTTGTGTTCTTGTATAAAAATTCGAGCAGTGGAATCAGATGTCCTAATGTATACCCCTGATATTATGCTTAAACACAACCAACATGCCCAAGATCTGCTTATCCAAACAAAAAGTACCTTTACAATATGGTGAGTGATACAATTGTGTCATTTGGGTCAGTTTGGTTATTTATACTATAAGCAGTACATTTCTGGCCCCATGTTTGCATTTCTAAGTATAACATTTATTTAATATGAATTTTATTTTTATCTTGCAGATGAAAGAATATAACTAGAATGCTGTTCGGACCCCAGAAGCTTTAGAAATCTTTAGCTTGTTGTTAGAAAACATTTGAACTTTTATAAAAGTTGGGATTTCTGTGACAACAGAGGAAAAGTGCAGCAATATTCAGCAATACTTAAAAATATAGAACTAGAAAAAAGGAACATATATATATATATATATATATATATATATATATATATATATATATATATATATATATATATATATATATATTCTTTAAAGAACCCTGAATCTAGGGTTAATTCAGGAGTGAAGATTGTAATGTTTCTTGTAAAGTGTACATTTTAGTGATAAACTCCAATATAAATACTAACAGCTACCTTATGACCAACAGAATATAGTCCCATTATTTTTGTTGTTAATGTCCTGTTTAAGGGATATCTGTAAAAATGTAGCTGTCTGACTTGATGGTTTATATAGTTCTTAGCACTGCAGCACTGACTGTTCAAAGTGACATATAACAGATGAGGCCTGGTTGAAACAGGGCAGTTTGGTGAGCTGATGGAAGGACAATGAATAATGAGATATGTACACAAGGTTTGGCAAGCTTTTGTCTGTTTCCATCTCCTCCATTTCCAATTAATCAACTGGTCTATAAACAGTGTCTTTTGGACAGAAACAAGGTGAGGAATTTGGAATAGTAGAGTATATAGGACAAAAGTCACCACTTTCTATGTGTGCATGTGTATGTGTGTGTGAATTAAGCTATTTGTGGGGTCCCAATGTTCCTTGGATGATGGAAAACATGAAAATGTTGATGCCATTAGGGCACTGTATGGAAAATTTTGATGTTGGCTGCCGCCATCATGGAAAAAAAAAAGAATTTTCTCAAAAACAAGTCTTTATTAGAAAAAGATGTTTTGGTTGCTGAGGTTAGAGTCTGGTTTGGTTCAGAGGTTTAGTTCTAGCACAGTAACATTAGACTTAGCTCTACAGAAGGACATGGAAAAACTACACAAAGGGCTGTGTGTGTTTGTGCTCCTGTGCCGCCTGCACGTTCGTGTGCATGTGCACTTGTTTATAAGGTGTTGATTTATCTTTGGCAGGCTGCAAGTGTGCACTGAACAGAAAGCGTTTCTCCCACTGGAAGGAATGCGTATTAGGTGAGATAAGGACCAACAGAACCAGCAACAAACTGATGCAGCTCATGAGGCATTACAGGAGTAGGTGATGAGTCATTCTGGTTGCCTAGCAACCTCCTTCAGAGGTGCTTGCTGTTCAATTGACCTGTCTATAGGCACCCCACCCCCCAGAAACCACCACCAACTTACCTAACTTAGTCTTAGCTGCAGCAGTTCTGCAAAGACAAACATACAAAAAGTGTATCATTTCAGTACAATTTCACCTTGAGTGAAACAATAGACTTAAAATCAAGTAACGACAGTAAAGATCCAAAATGCTTCAGTGGAACTCTAAATACTAAATACTTCATTATACATTTTTCCTAAAAAAACATTTTTAAGGAAAATACAGATTTTCTTTTTATATCTTAATGGTGCAGTTTTACTGAATCTGGACAACATTTATATGTTCCACGACATTTTGTTTATAGTGGATGCTGATGGAAGAGTTGCTAATATTGCAGAATGCATTCCCAGGTTTGGTTAGTGCAAAGATTTGAACACCCCTAAAACCACCTCATAAGCATTCAGAAAGCAATAATTGTCCTGACAGTGCTGTGTTCTTTAATGAGCATGATGTTGGCTTTCACTGCTGGCGGATGACATATCTGAAGGTTTTTGTCTGGAGGCAGAGGCCTTTTGTCCATAGATAAAGCAAATGAGAAGTGTGGTACATTAGCAGTTCATCCTATTAAACGCATTTTGGCCTCCAAATTAAAATAACTGTATTATACATAGACTGCAGGCATAGTTTTATGTCTGATGCATTTTTAAATGTTTTTCATGATAGAGGGGATCAAAAGCAGAGTTTCCATTTGTATCTCTAAAATGAAATGTCACCTAATGTAGATGTGTTTAGAATTCAGAATGACTGGAACTGAAGCAGGGAAGATAAGGCCAAAATGATGTAGCTAAAAAGGCGCCACAAGAGAATAGCTGATGAGTCATTTTGGTTGCCTAGCAACCCTCCTCGGAGGCGGCTGTTTATCTCTGTCAGACGGTCAGCATGTTCAAATGGTTGGAGGGCGCTGAACTTATATCTTTCACAGATTAAGCAAAAGAGCCCCTTTTAAGTTTGTAGTTTTCTTATTTTGCTAGATATCTAGATCTCTAAATATGTGCAAAGCAGTGTTTCATATTCTAAGGCTAAATGTTAACACACTTATGTAAAAACTGATTTATTTTATAACACAAGCATTTAAGTACATCCTTTCCCTACAATCAACTTTGTTAAGGAACTGCTATGTTTAAAAACATTGAGGAAAAGAACTTGGATCCATCCCTGCAGTGTTTCTGCTTCTGCATGCACACACGGGCATGAACTGTAATAGTTCATTCTTGTCTGCTTTAATAATAATGTGTATACCAAACAAAATGCTGAATGATTCTTTCAACATTTTAATACCAAAATATTACACATATATCTATTCCACTATACTATGTCTCACCTACTGTATTTCCATCCATAACAGTGGTAAAATGCAATTTTTTATTTTTCTAGGAGGTCCTTTTTATTACATTTGAATTAAATTTTATTACAATTTGATATGAAATATCTTAAATACTTTGCCCACCAGAGTTATTGAATATAACTGAATATTGCAACTTTGATTGAAATAAATGTAGAGAAAAACAAGTCCCTCATGAAGAAATAACCATTTCCCAAAAAATGTAATAAATAAATACATGCCACAATTAGTGCCCCTTGGAAATCAGTGTGAACACAATGTGACTGAAGCATTCCTTGTTTTTAAATTTCAAGTTGATTAGAGTATGTAGGAACTTTCAAGGCCAGATTCCATTAGTCATCTCTAAAGGTGGGAAGCAGAGAATGCAAAAAATAAGAGTGAGGTTTATTGACATGCATAGGTTTGGGGATGGTTATAAAAAACTTCTACTCAGCTGAAAATTCCCATATCTACTGCAATAATAAAAAGAAGACATGCTGGAATAGCTGGTGTTGTCATAGACTTGCCTGGAAAAAGACCAGGTTTGCACAAGGATCAGTGAATTATATGAAAAAGTAAAATTACATAGTTCTCCAAAACCAGCATCAGATGACACGTCCATGCCAGCTGATCATGGGTAAGATGTGCTTTTCTGGCAATTACACACAAATATAAACACTTAAAATCTGCAAAGAGATGAATTTGCAAACGTGAATACAACATTATGTCAGCTGTAAAGATTTATGGAGTTTTATGTGTTCATGTGTTTTATGCATCATTTATGAGATGGCTGTTTTTTCCATTGAAGGCCCTGGAAACCTTGTTAGGGTACATGCCATCATGGATTCCTTGAAATACCAGCACAAATGCAAATATGGCTTCCTCTGCTAGGAACAAAAACTGGGTCATCACTGAACCTTCCAACAGGACAGTAAATGTTCAAATCAACACTAATGTTTTCAAACGTCCATAGAATCAAGCTTCTGCCATGACCTTCTCTGTCCACTGACCTGAACCCCTCTGAAAACCTGTGTGGTGAGCTGAAGAGAGCACAAGAGTGGCCTTGACACAACAGCTTGACACGTCAATATTTCTATTAATATATGACAATAAACATCTATAGATATCTAAAATAATTAAACTTTTAATTTTATAACATTAGTGGCTCTTTGAGGTTAGCATCAATCCCAAAAATCAATTTCACATCACTGAGTTATGTAAAAAGTTATTTATTTTTAGATAAATAAAATATACAAAATGTCTGTAACATTTTATGTGTCCATTCTTGGGGGTTCTCCTAATGTAATTACAGTTATGTTCAACAATTATGCCAACAATTTGATTGAATTCTAATAATAGTACTATTATTAATAATTAGTATTGATCTTAAAGTTTTACACAAAACTGGAATACCTTCTACTACAGGTGATTATTTTGATTTTCATTGCCTCCTAAAATGACCAAAAGTAATCATTTTGGATTCCTTACATCCAGTTTATCATCTTTTTCCAATGTCTTATCCAAATTCTTTTTTTAAGGAAGTGGTAGATGTTCAGCTTTTTCAATTTGATAAAGCTTTTATATTTTTCTAGCTATTTTTAAAACCCTTTCAAATTTTACAGGGCAGTAGTCCTCCAAAATTATATTGTATAATTTAAGCATTAATTAATGTATGTAAAATGTAATGATAAAGTATTTGCCCATCCTTTATTTTTGCATACAGTCCCCTCCAAACGTACTGGAACATATAAATATAAATGCATTTCTTTTGCTGTGCCTTATCTGACCATTCTTTTTTTTCAAGTTTACTGGCATAAAAAGTGTTTCTGTAGACTTGAAATGTCATTGTGAGTTGCATAATCAATTACGTTTATTGAGCCTATTTTAAAAACAGCCAACACATTGACACTACCTCCACCATGCTTCACAAACAAGCTTGGATGTTTAGGCTCATGAACGTATTCCTACATTGCCCACACTCAGGCAGGTTTTTGGCCAAAGTACTGCATGGCACAAATCTGCACTTTTTTCTAGCCAGCATGTTTTTTTTTTCTTCAGCATTTAGTAGTAATATGGTCTCTATTTCTGCTCTCAAATTCTTTGTTGAACATTGGATTAATGAGAACTCTGATCATGCCCTGTGAATGTTGTCCACGATGTCACTGACTGTTGTTTTGGGTTTTCTCTTTACAACTTTTATCATTTGTCTGTCAGTAGCTCGTTTACTTTGACCTACCTGTGTTCAGTGTCTGTTATCCAGTACAGCAGTGGGGCCCTTTTTTTTTAAAGATATTCCAAATAGTTGTAGTGGTTATACCCAATGTTTGTGAAATACTTCTAATGGATTTCCCCTCTTTGGTTAAAAATGTTTTTTTTTTTTTTTTTTTTAGAAGAAATAGCTGTCAGCCACTCATGTTCCAATAGTCTGCACTCTTGAAAATCCAGTTGGTGATATCCAAAAGGGGCTGTGTTCTATGTCATTTTACCTGTATAGGTGTAGATGCCAAGAGAAAAAGATGATAATCTGAGACCCAAATGTCTTAATCATATTTAAAAACAAATGAAATGACCTTGAGGACTGTATTTGTAATACTAACTGGTCTCATGCCCTCATAATGCAATTTATAAAGCACAGAAGTGAACACAAAACTGACCCTGGTTAACCCAGGTTTATAATAAAAGCTTGGCCTCAACTTTCTTACCCATGTGAAACTAACGAAGATAATAGCAAGTTGTGTAACAGCAGCGACTGCATGTTAACACGGTTTTTTACGTTACAAGACGTAATTGGTGAGATTTGGGACACAAACCACCCAACCAAGGTCCTGCGACAGCATCTCAGCAGGGTTCAAATCAGCACTTGGCAACAAACCCTAAATTTGTTTCTTCTGAACCGTTCAGAGGTTGACTTGCCCTTTCTGTGGTTTGCTGGAGATCCAGGACCTTAAGAATGGCTTTAAAACCTTTTACAGGCCGGAATATTTCAAGAAATATTTCTGGTCTGGAATTTCTGTGGATCACTAGAAAATTCTGGAAAGGTTCTAGATAACAAGTTTAGATGGACCAGGACTGACAGTGATCACATCTGTGTATGTCTAGTGTAACTGATCACTGGTATCAACTGGGAAAGCTACTTTCATGATTTGTTTCCACGCAGTGAGTTTTGTTATGAAAGAAATTAAAAAATGAAACGATCATTTAAAATCCACTTTGTGTTCAGCATACAGATACGAGAACTCTAACAGCCAACCAGATCTCACATTGCTTTGGTGCTTCAATAATAAATACGATCACTCATCTAACATTTGAGCATTTTCTTAGTTTGTGGTTTTAAACCGGAGTGACGATAAACGGTTCAAAACAGGATTTCAGTGTGAGACCTGCACGCGCTGGTGTTTGTGTAGACTGGGCCAAGAAAACGTGACAGGACAGAAGGCTAAATCAGGGATATATGATTCTACACCTATAAGCCCATGTAAAACACACCGGTTAAACTTTTCCTGCAATATTGTTTTCTGAATAAAGCTGGAAAACGTCTCCGTCAGACGGTCAGCTGAGCTTTAGCTCGGTGTTCAGTGAGTGACTGTCGCCCTCTCCTGCTGAGCTGGTCCCCTCACACCCGCCCCCACTCCGAGCCACTCCACTGAATTATTGGACTATTCATGAAGAAAGAGACTACATCTGTGCTTTTTATTATCCACTCTTAATTGTTTTTAATTCTTGCTTCATTAACCAATAAACGTTTAAGGAAGAACAAAGGGAAGCAAATATAACAATAAATAGTATGAAAAATAAAGATATGTAATGTGGCAAATAAAGCACCTGCTTTAATTTTAATATAATAATAATAATAACAATAATAATAATAAGAATTATTATTATTATTATTATTATTCCTTTTTCTATCTTCCGCCATTTCAAACGCAATATCCGCCGTGTGCAGCAGCCATTTTGTCTGTTCCTGCGCCTCCGAAGAGCGGTTCCTCCTCCAAAAAAACAATCAGAACCGGGGAGCCGCCCGCTTCTCGGAACCCTCTATGGACAGAGGACGGGGTCCGAGCACGGCCCGGGTGAATTTTGAGAAGTGCGGGGTCTCCTTTGGGCCTCAGCATGTCTAGCGAGGAGAGCTACTTGGCCATCCAGCGCTACCTGACGGACGAGCGGCAGCCCTACGCGCCCGGAACGCACGGCAACACCAAGAGAAAGATCCGTAAGGCGGCCGCCTGCTACATCGTGCGGGACGGCGTGCTGTACTACCAGCGCCGGCAGAAAGGCGTGGACGAGTTCAGCGAGCTGGAGGTGGTGCTGCAGGCCGAGCGCAGGAAGGAACTGATCGACGAGGCGCACATCACCCCCGGAGGAGAGCACCTCAACCAGCAGCTCACCTGGGAGAGCCTCTCCCGAAAGTACTGGTGGAGAGGTGCGTTCAGTGAACAGTTAGACAGGGCCTTCACATTCTGTGCATGCTTGTCAGAGGTTATTTCATATGTTCAAAAACACACTAACCCTCTTCAGACTCGGGTACTCGCGTCTGTTTGTCCTCCAGATCGGAAAGTGGAGCCCGTCCTAATCCGGTCTGACTGGAGGATTTGGCTCCCTGCTCAAAGACGAGCTCGGATCTGAGTTTAACTAAATGCAGTTTGGCGTTGCCTTAATGCACGCGTTAGGCCTGAGTTCAGCAGCAAACTAACCAGACAGTCTCTGCTAGCCGACGAGCTAATGGTGCGCTAGTCATTTGACAACAAGCACCATGTGGCCCGTTCGGGCGACACGGAGGAGCGTCCTGTGAGGGTCGTGATGGTGTTTAAGGGGGCAGAAAAAAACGACCAAATCGAGCTGCTCATCTGTGCCAACAGAAGGTCTAACCAACTGGACACGTTCTGATCTTGAAACTGCTCCGAAACGAAACCTAACGCGTGATGTGAAAACACTGAAGACACTGATGGCTTGTAACGCACTTGGTTGTTCTGATCCAGATCGGGCTGAAGCTCGCCTGGACTCCAGCTGAGTCATCAGAGGCGTGTAGCTCCTTTCGTGATTATTTGAAAACCATTTAAAAGCCCTCTGGACACTTAACTTTTAATGTTTCTTCACTTCCAAAACAAAGTCCAGTAATTATAGTCGAGAGACCCTGCGTTTAAAAAGATGCATATTACCGAGCAAGTTTTCCAGTTATCTCCATCAATTTAATTTCTTTCTTCGCTTAGAATTTGGTTGATGTGGAAGATTTCTCATATAAAATCATGCCACGGTGTCATCATTAAAGCATTGTTCATTTGTGTGGATGGAGGTGCCACCTGACCGTTTTAGGGGGTTGGGATACCGAGCCGTTATTATAGAATATTGAAAAGAGTAAAAAAAAAAAAAAAAGTCATGATCAATTCAAATTGCTGTCCTGGCCTAAAAGAAGTCATTTCTTTGAATTCATTTAGCTTTGACTACAGCAGGTCTTTCCTGTGGTGGTGTTTCAGTAAGCCTATGCAACATTACATCATTTTCCTCCATAATTTTTTGTGGGTTCAGGGTTTGGAGTCGGTGATGATCAATCCAGTTGTGAAAATTAGATGTCAGGAAAAATCTTTTGAATTCAAATGAGTTCATTCAGACTGTTCAGGTCGTCAGTTGACCTCGTTATTTGGGCACATAACCACACAGACTTGTATGGTAGGCACTAGGCGTGATGCTTGCACTAATTTATCCTCCTCACTTCTCACCCTGATGTGCCCATCTCTGTGGAGCATGGTATACCTGGACTCACCAGACTCCATGACCTTTTTTCCCCGTTACTTCAGAGTGCAGTCTTTATACTCCCTGGAAAATACGAGGCGTTTTTCTCATTAGCCTCACGGATAAATGATTTTCTTAAGGCTACCCAGCAGTTTAATCCCAGTACCTTTACTTTCAATATTGAGCATAGCTGTGAGTTCTACTGGGGACTTTTTAATGATTGGATTTCACCAGAAGTTTAAGTGATCTCTTATCATAATCATTCAAAATGTTTTCCGATCACATTACTTCCTGGAAGAAGATGACTTACTAATATCCTTCCCAGCTTAGTTATACGTTGGATAGTTTTTATCCCCATTTTAGTTTCAGTCTAGTTTCAGTGGAACTTGGTTGTTTTCTTTGTTTGATGCAGGGCAATAATGTGATCCTTCTGAAACAGCATACCATCTTTTCCACAACCAAAGGATATGTCTTCCTACAGGATGGCTTCAGAAACGAAAAGCTACTCATTGCATCAGAATTAAATGGGATTAAACTTCTTCCCAGCTAATACATATTAAAAACTATACAGCAAAATACTCAGACACACAAACTTGCATGACGTGTGTTTGCATGGCATAGTGTGTGTAACATGCTGTGTATATACATACTAATTTTTATGGAAAAAATGCTGTCAGAAATGGAAGTGTTAATCATTTATTTTAATCAATCAACAAAATGCAGTGAATGAACAAAAGAGAAATCTAAATCAAATCAATATTTGGTGTGACCACCCTTTCCCGTCAAAACAGCATCAGTTCTTCTAGGTACACTTGAACACAGTTTCTGAAGGAACTCGGCTGGTAGGTTGTTCCAAACATCTTGGAGAACTAAGCACAGATCTTCTGTGGATGTAGCTTCCTCACATCCTTCTGTCTCTTCATGTAATCCAGACACACTGGATGATGCTGGGATCAGGGCTCTGTGGGGGCCAGAAGACCTGATGCTGGTTTGAAGGTAAAAGGTAGAAACACCAAATATTGATTTGATTTAGATTTTTCTTTTCCTCACTTTGCATTTTGTAAATTGATGAAAATAAACAGTCATTATTTATATTTCTGAAAGCATTCTTTGTTTACAGCATTTTTTCCACACCTGCCTAAAACTTTTGCACAGTACTGTGTGTGTGTGTGTCTGTGAGTGTCTGTTACTGCTAAAGTCACGAAATGATAATGTTTTTCATTTTTTTAGGTGTTCTGAAGCAGGTAAAGGATTACATTAGGGAATGTCATTGCCAAAGTAAGCAAGACCGCAGTAGAAGCAGTGCTGAGGATGGAACAGGTCAGGTAACCGTTCGCCGTTCAGGTCGACAGAAGGCTTGTGCGAGTGAAGAAGAGGAGGAGGAAGAGGAAGAATTAGAAGAGTTTCATCCATCTTTTGAAATTAAGTCAAAGACCTCCAAAGTGGATAAACATGAGCTGGTCTTTGTGAGTGCCTTTTATTTAAAACTCTTAAATGTCTCTTTTTAAAACACTTGACATTAGTTATAAATATGTTATTGTTATTGAATATTATAAAAGAAAGGATATCTCTGCTCTGATGATTGGTGGAAACTGGGAGGTTGAAACAAGGATGTGGGCTGATGATGATGATGATGATGATGATAATAATAATATCCTGCTCACCAGGCTATGGTATTGTAATAAAAAAATAAACTTTCAGTATAGCTATGATTTCATGAAATTAGATTATGAATTAGCAGATTATGAACAATGATATGAGCTACCATAATAAATTTAACTTTGGGTAAATAATCAGTCCTTTTTGATGACTGAAGATATGAGTATGGAGTCACTATAAAGCAGGATAAGAATGAATTCTAAATAACCCCTCAGAATTTGAAATGACTCATTCAGATTGTCTTGTGTTGTTTTTAATTTTAGGTGGACAGCAAGGGTGTGGTGAAGCAGTTCCTGCCCAAACATGGACAGACGATGTTGGATAAGCTGAATCAGCAGCGCCTGAATAATCAATTTTGTGACATTACTTTACTCATTGAGGGAGAAGAGTATCGGGCACACAAAGCTGTTCTGGCTTCTAGTAGTGAATACTTCTATGAACTCTTCGTTGAGAAGGGTGCTGTATCGAGCCATGAAGCTGTGGTTGACCTCTCTGGTAAGCAACGTAGAAGAATCTTGTAAAATGTTATCTTCATGACCTTTGAGTAGGATAAATAGACTTGCCATGTCGAAATTTAAGTTGGACAGACATTCAACACCTATACTGCAATAAGAACAAGTAGGTATACACTGTGCACGATTATTAGGTGAGAGAGTATTTTGACCATATCATTATTTTTATGCATATATTCCAACTCCAAGATGTATTACCTTGAATGCTGTTTGGATTTAAGCAGATCAGGTGATGTGCAGAATTATTAGGCAGCTTCTTTTCCTCCTCAGACAAAATGGGCCAAAGAAGAGAGATAACTGTCTCTGAAAGTCAAAAATGGTAAAAAGTACTTCAGAGGGCTTCAGCGCTCTTGAAATTGCGAAATTGAGAAAAAAAAATTAACTGGCAAAGATTTAAGAAGAATCAAATGTGAAGTTACCAAGAACCCATGATCCTCCAGTGCTGTCATATTCCAGAACTGAACCTACCTGGAGTGTCCAGAAGTACAAGGTGTTCAGTGCTCAGGGACATGGCCAAAGGAAGGCTGAAACAGTACCACTAAAGAAGACACATCAAGAAATATCTGAAGACAGATTTTTCAAAGGTTTTAGGGACTGATTAGATGAAAGTGACTCTTGACAGACCAGATGGATGGGCCCGTGGCTGGATCAGTAATGGGCACAGAGCTCCACTTCGGGTTACTGGTATGGGCTGGAATTATTAAAGATGAGTTAGTTTGACCTTTTTTGGCTGAAGATGGAATCAGTCGATTTCCAAACCTGCTGCCAGTTTTTAGAAGACACTTTCTTCAAGCAGTGGTTCAGGAAAAAGTGTATCTTTCAAGAAGACCATGATTTTCCTGTAGAACAATGCTTTATTGCATGCATGGAAGTTCTTCACTGCGTGGTCAGTAAAGACTTGGCCATGCATGGTCCCCTTCCTCACTGGACCTAAACCCTATTGAGAACTTGTGGCTCTTCTTAAATGGGAGATTTACGGGAAAGGAAAACAGTCCAGGGCAGTGGTAGCCTATTGGTTAGGGCATTGGCCTCGTGATCGGAGGATCGGGGGTTCGAACCCCTTCCCAATGGGTTGCCCTGAGGTACCCTTGAGCAAGGTGCCGTCCCCATCATGCTCCTCCCTGCGGTGGGCTGGCGACCTGTCCAGGGTGCGTCCCACGCCCTGTGTGCGCTGGGTTGGACGCCAGCACCCCCCTGCGACCCTGTTTGGGACAAGCGGCAGATAAGGGATGGATGGAAAACAGTCCATCTCTCTGAACGGTGTCTGGGAGGCTGTGGTTGCTGCTGCACAAAAAATGCAGATCAAGAAACTGACAGACTTCATGAATGAAAGGAATATGACTGTTACTGAAATGAAGGGTGGCTATGTTGCTCACTAAAAGGGAATGAAGTGCTGGTCAAAGGGACACCATGTGTTTATCATGTGTCAAGTTGTCTACACTTAAGGACTTCTTTGTATTTTCACAGAAATTCTGATTAGTGTTTGAAAGGGAGTACTAACCGATCTCTCAGATTTTAAAAATTTTAGGTTGAAATATTTTTGTATGCATTCTTATATACTCATACCCAGCAGCCAAACAGATGCTATTATACCGAAAGCTGCTGTTTTCTGACCTCAAACGGTTGAGGAGGCCTGAATGTTTTAACTTGACCTGTCCGAGTTATCTTATATCATGATTGCTGCATAATGACACTAGTCCATTTTAAATTACTTTAAAGAGTATTGTTGTTAGAGACACAGGCATTTACTTTCAGTACCTGATGTTAAGATATTGTCTGTGCTTTCTCTTTTTGTCTCTTTTCATGGCAGGCTTCAGCAAGGCCAGCTTCCTGCCGTTGCTGGAATTTGCTTATACCTCCCAGCTAACATTCAACTTCTGCGTGATGGCAGAGGTGGCCACGCTGGCAAGACATCTGTTGATGCCTGAGGTGCTTCACATCTGTGAGTCTGTGCACAAGAAAGTAGAGGAGCAAAAATTGATGGTCTACCAACAAGGAGATGTCCACACTGTTGTGGCCAGCGAAACTACGTCATCTCAGACAGACAATCCCGTGGAGTCAACAGCTTACATGGTGGCTGTACAGAGCGATGGTCAGGCAGTTGTCACTCACACTGGACAGCCTGAGCCTGGAGAAGCCATTACTGTTATCACAAGTGAGGATGCAACTGCAGAATCTCTGGCTCTGCTTGCTGGTGCAACTGTGGGTGGAGACACGATGACCGTGGTTACACATAGTGGACAGGCTGGTTCAGCTGAGTCCCTAGCCATTGTGGCTGACCAATCTGATCCAGGTGAAACCATGACTGTTGTCACTCATTCTGGGCAAGCTGGCTCAAGTGAGTCCCTAGCTGTGGTTCAGGCTTGCTGGACGGTGGAGGAGCCACAGGGAGAGGACACGTCAGTAGCAGAGAGCATGGAATCTGGTCCATTTCTTGTCAATGTAGACCCAGTCAAAAAGGCCCATGTAGATGCTGTTCTACCAGTTTTGACTGTTAAAGATGAACCAGCGTTCCAGGCTATGGAGCCTCCGCTCCAGGAAGAGCTGGCTGCCCCGCCTCCAGCTCCTGCACCTCAGAAAAGGAGACCAGGGAGGCCCCCTAAACTGAAGCAGGTGCCACCTCCTCCAGTAAACAATCCACTGGAGATAGAGGCTGCAGAGAGTGGCTCAACTGGCGACGACAAGAGAGAAGAGCAAGAAAGTGTTGATCCAAACAAGAGGAACCTGAGAAAGCGCTTGATGAGGGAAGGTGGTTACATTCGTCTGCACATGGGAATCGAGAATGAGGATGAGGATAAAGAACCAAACACTGTGAAGGTATGAGTCTAGTGCAAAACGTATTAGTATGAGGGCTTGTGTAGCTTACAACATTGTCCTCTTTTATACTTGCATTGCAAGTATAAAATATCCTGAGGATTGATTAGTATCTAGCACTGGACAGTATTACATCATTTACTGTTACCATAAAAAGTCACCTCATGTCTCTCTTATGCTGTTCTCAGCAAATTGTAACAGCGTTTATTTGATCACTTCATTACACAAGGTGTTACTAGTCTTCTTTAATTAGATTTAATGGAATTAATACATTACAGTATTTTTAAATGTGGCTCTTCTGACTGGTCTTATCAATTTATTGTTTGTCAGAAATTTGATAGTGTATTATGAAAATTTCTTAGTGTTAACGTTTTCCTTATTGCCCACGAAATCTAACATCACTCTTTCAGAAGTCTAAAAACCACTGCACATTAGAATATTGTTTGCATTTTTTAATGTATTTTTTTTAAACAGTATCCATTTTTTTTTCCCCTGTGTAATTGTGACTGTAAATAAAACCTTGCTTTCCAGAATAATGGGCTAAAGATCATTGAATATATTTTGTCTGCTGTGTCTTGAAAAAGGAAAAATCTATTTAATCCTGCTTGCATTTTGAACTTTCATGTGTTCTTGCAATCCCCAGAAACTGGCCAGGAGAGGGCGCCCAGTGACCCAGTCCGCAAAGAGGCGTTCCACTGACTCTTCAGAGACTGAGATGCCCTCGGATGGCTCGAAAACATTGATGGAACAAGCCATGTCAGTGGAAAAAGAGGTGGCGTCAGTAGAGGAGGGAGTCGAGCCAGAGAAGCCAGAGGGAGCAGTAGATGGAGAACATGCATGTAGCGAGTGTGGCATGGTGTTTCAGCGACGATACGCCCTCATAATGCACACACTAAAACATGAGAAGTCCCGCGGCTTCAAATGCACTGTACGTATTGGGAATTCATAAAATGTTAACATGTTGCCTTTATATAACTACATACACCATTATCGAAAAATTTGTAATTAATGAATAATATAAAACCCATGTGGTTGCAAATAAATGTACTAAAGTATATTAGTCCAATGCTCAATTAAATTAAGCTACAAAATACATTTTTTGTTTTCAAAATTATGAAAGTAGTATATATTTAAATGGTATTTATCCTGTCCCGTGTGTGTGATATCAAAATCCTTTTTCTCCTATGTGTCCAGTTGTGCAATAAAGAGTTCCAGTATGCTGCCTCCCTTCGTGCCCACTTGGCCCGTCACAAGCACCAGAAGACCCAGAGGATGTCCATGACCCGAGGACCAGTGTCCGAAGACTTGGATGATCAGGAGGGTCAGTCCAGGAGCCGCACCAAACGGGAGTTTGTGTGTGACATCTGTGGCAAGACATTGCCCAAGCTATACTCTCTGCGGATCCACATGCTGAACCACACCGGTGTGAGGCCACACTCCTGTAGGCTCTGTGGAAAAAGCTTTGCCACCAAACACAGCCTGAAGATGCACAGAGCTCTACACGACTCCACCAAGCGCTTCCACTGCTCTGTGTGTGACAAGTCTTTTGTCACCAAGAGAAGCCTGGACGAGCACATCAGCGTGCATACAGGCAAGCTTCAGCACTCTCCACACTTCAATATGAGAAAGCTATTTACATGGGAAGATGGCACGCTTTCACTGAGAGCTATATTCTAAATACGGTTAGAATAGAATAATCATTTATTATCCTGCGAATGAGAATTCGGCTGTTACATGGCTCTTTAACAAGAAAGAAAGAATATATAAAACACAAGGAAAGATATCCATATGCAGAGCTATATGTACATATTTACAGGGCAATTAGCAAGATAATGTTAATAAGCTCACCCTATAAGGCTTTTACCTTTCATAGCAATTCTTTTCTTGCATGGGAAAGATGTTTAGATTTGTTAAATATTACAAAAATTAGTTATAGTGAATTTATTGTACAGAGTGTTTAGTTGCTGATTTTATTTGTTTTCTTGTGTTTAAAGCCTATTCTGTTTCTCTGTAATTTCTGTGTTGACAGGTGAATCAAAATATTTATGCACACAGTGTGGAATGTCATTCCACCGGGCTTCTGGACTGAGCAAACACTTAAAAAAACATCAACCCAAACCTGAAGTCCGTGCATTCCAGTGTTCCCAGTGAGTACCTCTTTCTAACACACTTTAATACCCATTGGATGTTGCTTAAGGAACATTTGTCTGCTCATTTTGACTGAAACAATTCACAAAAATGTCTGGTTTTCCCTGCTCCACAGCTGTGATAAAAGCTTCTATGAGGCAAAGGACCTGCAGCAGCACATGAATAAGCACTTGGGCCTGAAGCCCTTTCAATGCCAGGTGTGTGGGAAGTGCTACAGCTGGAAGAAGGACTGGTACTCCCATGTCAAATCGCACACTGTTGCAGAACCTTACAGGTAAAACAATGTCCATGCATATACACAGGCCCTGTCATGGATGAAAATACATGCAGAACTTTACATTAGTATTTTTGTACCCTGTACAAATAAGTAGTAAATTAGGCCAGAAACATGCATCTTTACAGAGGACATTTATGACATTTATGTTTTTTAAATCATATTAATAGTAGCACATTGAGGGAGCTTTTGAGTAATGTAAGTTGTGGAATTCTTAAGTCAGTAACCATAATGGCTAACACTACTTTGTTCGAAAAATTTCATGGATGCACATGCATGGTGTTTTTTTTTTTTTTTTGTTTTTTGTTTTTTTTTTATTATTTACTAGGTGTAATGTTTGTGGTAAAGAGTTCTTTGAAAAGGCTCTGTTCAGGAGACACGTGAAGAAGGCAACACATGGAAAAAAGGGCAGAGTGAAGCAGAATCTGGAGCGAGAGTGTGAACATTGTGGCAGGAAGTTCACGCAGCTCAGAGAATACAGACGCCACATGAACAATCACCAAGGTGAACATGAACACACTCTTCCGCCAATAATTGAACACATTCATTTTGAACAAGGGTGCCCAACTCTGGCTCCATGAACTCCATGAACCATGGAGTCTGTCTGGTTGTTATGCAGCACAGTTTAGCAGTTCTGCTCCTCAAACACACTCCCTAAACCTGAAACCCAGCCCTCCAGAACTGGATTCAGGCACCTCCGGTTAATATTTTTTTGAACTGCTCAGAATGTCCCTGACAATGTGGGACATCCTATGCAGTGCAAAGCTTTTCCTCTAGGCTGCACACCATGTCCATCACACTGAGGAACTATTGAATGATTTACATGGCTTTGTTTTTATTAAACTCTACACTGTGATAATAGAAAAATCATCAGAGGTAGTTAAATGTGCTACCATGCAGTGGTGTCCTACAGGTTGGCAATGAAGTCCT
This sequence comes from Hepsetus odoe, assembly GCA_017165825.1. Lineage (NCBI taxonomy): Eukaryota > Metazoa > Chordata > Actinopteri > Characiformes > Hepsetidae > Hepsetus > Hepsetus odoe. The sequence continues at coordinate 16,881,532 of CM029366.1, read as the reverse complement.
AGTAGTTAGAGACTAGACCCCATGTTGTGAACATTGTGGGTTAAAGTCCTGGACCAGTAAGGTGTTCTAGAGCAAGGAACTGCTGCACCGAGTGTCCGTGGGTTAAATACAGAGGAAGTGCTTCACTGTGCTGCATGGGCTTCAAAATGGGCTGCAAAAACAACAAATTTCGAATTCACTGTTTTGGAGTCACAAACAAGTGCATTTACTAATCTTAAATCATATGGACATATTGAGCTGGGATACTGCTGAGGTAAAAAATATTTTTGTTACGTAAACGCTCTCTGACGTCATGCAGTCAATATTCCCGGTCACTTTAGTATCACTTGCTCAACCTAACCTCTTTTCAGCCAGGGCTCACTCTGTCCTCTTCTCTTCCTGCAGGGGTGAAGCCATTTGAGTGTCTGACGTGTGGTGTGGCATGGGCTGACGCCCGCTCGCTGAAACGTCATGTTCGCACACACACAGGCGAGCGCCCATACGTGTGCCCACTTTGTCAAGAGGCTCATATAGATGCCCGCACACTCCGAAAGCACATAACTAAGTACCATGGAGACCATTTGCCAGGAAAGATCATGCTGGAGAAGGACACACTGCAGTTCCATAATCAGGGTACTCAGGTGGAGCATGCAGTGAGCATCCTCAGCCCAGAACTTCCTCCTGAGCTTCAGCCACCTCAGCCACCCCCAAGTGAGGAAATAGAGACAGTTCTCATTACAGAAGAAACTGTGGAGGCCGTGGAGGCCGTTCAGGCGGTCAATGAGGCAGCCATCACAACACTTTCAGACCAGAGCATAATGCAGGTGGTGAACTATGTCCTGGCCCAGCAGGCAGGAATTAAGGTGGAGGAGGCTGCTGACATCATTCAGACCATGGAGGTCGAGGTGGCCCATGTTGCAGAAGTGGAGTGAAATGATGATAGTAGACCCTTAAAGGGAAGAGATTGATAGGAGTCGTGTTCTAGATGTCTGCTTCAAATAAACTCGCTACATGAAGTCTAAATGGGCCAGGTTTATTCCCTGCCCTGTGTTGAGTTGACACAGACAGAATGTAAGAATGTTGCGCATTTTTTGTTGCAAAATTTATTGCTGACACGAGAACTATTTTTTAGGCCTCAGTCGGATTGCATGTATGCGCTGCGTAAATTAGCAGCCTGTATAGGTGTGTATGTCTTGAGCGTACTGTACATACGGGGGACAAACGGTGGGGATGGAATGCCAATGATTTTCAATAAATGCAGCACATAACTTTTCAGAAAGTCAGCTCTTATGTACAAAATAGCCTTTTTTTTTTTCTTTTTTTTTTAACCAAATGGTTAAGATTTCTATGCATAATGGGGAGATAACGTTTGTGTTCTTTTGAGTTGAGATTTTGAAAGCTGTGATTGCACTCTTAGTGAGGCTACAGACTGGCTGCTGGTTGACTGTACAGCGTAATACAAACTGTACCTCTAGATCAACATGCAGCCAAGATGACAACCTAATAAAAGCAGGGCTTTGCCAAAAACCGAACTTCTTGCATGACTTACTTTTGCTGATTTGCTAAATGCATTCTTGCAACTGCTATTTCTGCAGAATTCCAATAATATAATTTCAAATGTTAGTGTTTTTTTTTCCCCACTTTGTATTCCGAAGTGATTTTCATACCTCTGTGTAAATGTCAGCATGTGAATGTTGAAATGCACTGAAATAATGCTTAAAGGGGCAGTGGTGTCTCAGGATGATCTTGGAAAACCTGTGGAAGAAAGAGCGGTTAAATCTTGGCAAAGAAGATCAATTTTAGTTTAACATCAAGTAATGATTCAACTGGATATGTATTGATCTGCTAATGGCTATTGATCATGAGATCCTGTAACTGCAGTGTTTTCTTTAAGATGTTAAACAGCATTGCTAGAACCGCATGACCTCACAGCGTTTGAAACTTGCTTTGACTTTAAAGGTACGTTTTACCGTGTTGTGCTGTAATCTGATGATTCTGAACAATACAAAACTTTACACCTAATATTGATATCCTACCAACGAGGGTAAGATATAAATGCAGGGCTCGAGTTAGTGACAACTCCCTATGATCTGACGCTTGTGGGTTTGAGGCCCAGACCAGGAGGTTATCCCTACATGGTACTGTCACCATCACTGATCCCTGGCTGGATATTTGGCTGCCCCTGCTCCTCTTGAGTGGATGGGTTATATGAAGGGAAAGCCTTTTGTTCAGGTGCACTGTGTTCACAATGGCAAATAGTCACTTTCACTTGAAAGCAGCATTAGGTGATCATGCTAAGAGAAGTGTGTTTAACCCAAGAACCTAAAACCCTGATCAGTTAAGACAGACCAACACTGGCCTCACTGGATGTAAATGTTCGCTTTTCACGGAATAGCTTCACATTTTTGAGCGGCTTTTTATTTTTTTAGAGGTTTCATTTAAAAGTAAAACGAGTGCAAAAAGTGCACCTTTCATGATTTTTGTGCTATAATTGACTTTCTCTAATGAAACAAAGTTTGCCCGAAGTTTGCAGATGTAAATATCCTGACTAGGGAGCTTTGATGAGTTTAAATGATTGATTTAAAAAGGAAATTAATGAGCGATCAGACCTGCACCGACCTGATGAGTCTCCTTGAGCGCCATCTGGCGGCGGTTTGTGGTTACTGCAGGGAGCAGGGCGCTGCTGGAGGCTGCGGGAGCTCCGGCGCTCACTCCGAGGAGAAACGAGGGGGAATCCAGGTTGGTAAGCGCCCTCCTGCGTGTGCACCCTAAACGATCTCGGGCAGATGTTTGAAAGGAGTGTGATGAGAATACTGTGTTGTCTCCCAGCAGGCGGGCGCTGTGAGATGTGCTGTTTCAGTCATGGCACGGAGTCCGAGTCCATGGCTTTGGCTGAGGAAGCCCATCTACATTCAGGTAGGAGTGAGGCTGCCAGAATTCACCTCCGCGTTCGCCGAGGTGCTCCATCACCTCCCTGTGAGCTGCTGAGAGGTGCATGATTGCATTTGATGTTAGGGTCGCACTGGATCTTCAGTGATCTGTGTGTGGCTTTAATCAGAAAACTGCTGCCGCGTTCAGAAGGAAAGAAACACACGTTCATTTACAGCATCTACAAGTTTCCCATCCACTGATGAATGATCCGTGCCGCTGTGTTTGTCTCCGTCGAGCCCGCTGACTGTAAACTTTCCGCGGCTTAATCTTCGCTTTCCTGCGCTTTTTTGAACCCGGCGGCCTCGTGTTTCTCCACTGAACACTCTGGATGATGTTTATTTTCCCTCTCATCCCGTAATGTCACAGCCTGTCACCCCTCCCGCTATTTTAGACTCCCAAACTGTCGTTGCTTAGCTACGCTGCTTAGCGACGTTGCTTAGCTACCTCGGTCTGCCGTTGCTGTAGCAACAGGATTGATGTAATACACCTTTTCAAGCTGTTTGTAAAACATTCGCGTTGTTCTCTGTAGAATGCATCCGCGCGCCGACTCGCAGCTGCTGATGAATTGGTGAATCGATTCCTTTCAATAAACCTCGATCCTGTTCACAAGTCTAAGTGAATTAAACTTTTTTTTATTGTAACATCTCAGAATATTTGCATCCACGTTAATCCCAGTTCCTCATGACAAGTACTTGGGGAAGTACAATTCCTGAGCCTAAATTTGAGGAAGGTCCAGTAGGATAGTCTCTCAGCCCTGTTCCTGTTGGTCATGCTGGAGTTTCAGCTTAAGTCATCCTGCTTTGTGAAATACCCCCTTGGAGTTGGTCTGGACCCAGTAATAACATTTGAACAACTTTTAACCTCAGTTAGCTCATCAGAGCAAAAAAGAAAAAGATATGCAACCTATACTATTAGACCTCTTTAAAATAATTGCATCTGTAGACTACAGCTGGTTTCTGTTTTCTCTTTTTTGTGCTGAGTGTGTTGCAAACCTGCAGTTTGAAATACGTTTGATGCCTTTAGTAAGGAGATGAAGAAGGTGTAAGAAGGTGTGCACACATTAGCAATAACACCGGCATGTGAAGCATATATAGTTCTCTTTACTGTGGCATCTGTCAGGGTGTGGAAGATATCAGGCAGCAAGTGAACCATCAGTTTTTTTGGTGATATAAGTATCTACAAAACAATAGGTCTTGTGGGATATTCCCGTTGTGCAGTGGTTCATTTTTATCAGAAGCGATCCAGGAAAGGACAAAAAGGTGAACCATCGACAGCGCTGTAGCCGCCAAAGCTTACTGATGCACACTGGGAGTAACGGTTAGTTTGTCTGCTCTGGTCCAACAGATAATCTACTTGTTGCTGGTTAGGATGGAGAGGTGTCAGAACAGACAGTGTACTGCATCTTATTTCTGTTGAGGGGATTATGTCAATTTTTTGCCAGATTACTCGATTACCAATCTGAACTGCATTATGTATTATGTTGCCAAATAAAGTTGTTTTAAGATCCCAGTCTGTATGCAGACATCCACTGAGTTTGCACTACCCTCATAGTCGTGTAGATGCTAAAAGGTAAAGGTATAAAGGTAAAATTTAGAGGATACATTTTACACAGTTTCAGAGTCTGACGCACTTTTCAAAATAAATCAAAAACAAGCAAAACTAACCAGTCCTTTCTTTTCATTTCATCACTTAAAGAAGAGGAAAACAGGTCAAGCATATGCAGAAACTTGACAGAACTGAGGCTGAGCGATTGTGTTTCAGTCAAAAAGACTCAGCTGTATGCCCCAGTTCTCCTGTGTCTTAGAGGACCTGTCTTTCACACAGGAACTATACATACAGTAGTGCCGTGGGGAAAAAAGCATGCACTCACTGCTTCACACATCATTTTGTTCAGAAACGGTCATTAATTAAATGTTACTTGACAAATGGAACCAATTGGTATGGTCTGTACTTAATGGCAGAGGTACCAGCGGATTTTAAAGAAACACTAATGTTTCTTGTGCAGAAGAGGAGAGAACAGAAATGCATTTTAATGGTGGAGTCATTCAGTCGTGGAGCTCTGGACTCTTGTTTGCCTCCCTGTCTTTGCCAGTCTCTGCGTCATGGATCCTGATACCACTACCCGCAACCCTGTTCCCCAGTACACCACTGTTTCCAGCTATTTTGTTAAAACAACCAATTAATATACATCCGGAATAAAATCTCCATGTATAAATATATGGAAAATAGCATATTAATAATTAGAAGCACAATGCCTGGTATCTGTGACACCATTATTTCACAGGAGAATGATTGTTTATCTGTCAGTTCCCCAGGAATAAGTGAAATCAGTATCATATGTGTAATATAGCCCAGCACTAACTCCAGGGTGCCAGTAGGAGAGTCTGTGAAAGACAGCAGCAGCGGTTTCAGGAGGATAGACTGTGGTGATACAGTGCGTTCCTGGGCCACTTTGCTCCTAATGAGAGTGAGGCACGGGTATTTAAAAAAACCCTCTACTGCCACCCTGTCTGCCTGAATGAAACGTGACTGTTCAAAGGAAAAACTTTTCAATTAATCACGAGAGACCGCATTTTTTTATTTAAGAAAAAGTACATTTAACATGCCAACATGTAAACTAAACCTGTGCTGAATTTCCCTGCCATCAGAGGCCAAGATGTGAATATGGGGGTTCTTAAGTCCATAAAGCGTTTCAACTTCAGCGCAGCTCAAGTCATGTCTTGAATAGATGCAAATTTGTCGTCATGGTCCATGGCTGTTTAAGAGAAGGCTTATGAAAGTGTTGTAAAACCCCTCATGCTGAAGTGTAGGCCACTGATGTCTGAGTGAGAGAGCTGCCTGGGCTGTCCAAACAAGGACGTTTCCATGAGCGTGAGCTTGTTTATCTGCTAGAAGTGTGTAATCCGGCCCTCTGACTGCAGCTTAGTCAGGCTTCTTCAGCTTTTGCTGTCTTCACACCCAGAGTTAGGTTTAGACTACTAATAGAAGAACCAAACAGGAATCTACTGTGTGTGTGTGTGTGTGTGTGTGTGTGGTTTTTAGAATAAAAATGTCTATGGCTTTTTTTTAATGATTTAGTTATAATTATTATTGTTACTATTATTGTGTTTAATTGAAACTGAAATAGTGTTTATATATATATATACATATTTATATATATACATATATATATATATTTATATATGTGTGTGTGTGTGTGTGTGTGTGTATTTATAGAAATATATATGTAATACATGTGGAAAGCATGTGATTACATCTGAATGACACTCCAGCTAATCCCCAAATGTTTTAGAGCATGCAGTTCCACATCTCCTCAGCAAGAGTGGGAGGGGGCTTTATATCTCTCTAGGTAATGCTTGCCATCGGAGGCTAACCATCTATAATGGCAATAATTTATCCTTTACTGTACTTTATCCCAACATTGAATGAAAATAAATGTTTATGCAGGAGGTGGGTAAGTCTAAGTGTATATATTGTAGTTATTAGTTTGAGTGAATGGCATTGGATGTGACACTCTGTGCTGCTCCCCTTAAGCAGACTTCATGTGCTTTCCTTTGGTTCACCATTGGCTTTATGAGCAATGAGTAATGAGTGTGCCTCTGTGAATTTGTCCTGCTGTTTTATTTCACTGCATTGCCTTTGTGATGCTAATTTGTTTGCTGTTTGTATCAGAATTTAATTACTGATTAATTTACAGTGAGATTTGTTCTCATCATTCATTTGCTCATTTGCTCCCATTTGTGTTATATGGTTTTCTGGATTTTTTATAATAGGACATCTTAATTCCTAATTTAATCCCTAGTCTGGTTTTAAAATTGAACTAACTAATGACAAACTAATGACAATGATCCAAAACAACTGTTAGATGATGTGGTAAAAGCCTGGAAAGCCATAACCAAAGAAGAAGCCAACAGCTTTTTGAAGTCAGTGGGTCACAGGCTTGATGCAGTGATTGCAAGGAAGGGATATGCAACCAAATATTAAGTGGCATTTGATTTAATTTATTTAAAAGTGTTCTGTTTCAGTACTTGCTTGAAAGACTGTGTGATCAAAAACAAAAGGTGCTGCATTCTATGTATTTTAACATATCTGTGTTAAACTATGCATCTATGTTTACATCGATGAACATATCGATGTAAATACCAGGAAGGAAAGGTTTCAAATCTGATCTTTCATCTCAACGTTTGATCTCAAACACAAACGTCTTCATTGCATAGCAAAAACAAATGATCTGGCCTTGCTGTTACTGCAGTTACCAATACTTCTTAGAGCACTATAAGTTAATCTTATGTGTAGCAGTTATAACCGTTATGACTTTTTAAATCCAAATCATTTATTGCATATATCAGTTACATTTAATTCATGGTTCTTTGACTCATTGACAACTTTGAAACGGAGAGTGCTGGCAAAGCAAGATAAAACACTGTTGCTAATTTCCCTTTTAAATGATCTAATTGAAGGATGTATTTTGTATTGAACAGCATTTCCTCGGATGAAGTATGAAGCCACAGCATATTGTTTAGACCTGTGTGCAGCCCACATAGCTGCTTTTATCGAAGGCTTTCTGTGTCATTTATTCAGCAGCACTTGGCAACAGCTGATGGCACCATCCGTCATTGTTAAGCTGTCTTCACATTGCTGTCAAAAACATTGATATAGTGGCTGACAAAGTACCTCATTATTTTGCCGTCACCCAAAAACCCATATAAATAACTTTGTCACATTTTAACTCATTGAGCAGAAGCTGGCATATGATTTCTCCCTAATAATAGATTTTTATGGACATAAATTTATGGTATATGTAGAATTTACAACTTACCAATGATTCTTAATAACATCAGGTTAAAAATAGATAGTTTCCCCAACCTTAGCTGCAGTGATTATCCTGGGATGGCTTTAAACTAACTTGGGTAAGGACCTACCGACTATTGCAGTAAGGATTTGATTTCATTCAACCACCAGAGCATTTGCAAGGTCCGGTACTGTTTCTCAGCACAGCAGTGCAATGATAGTCTATGTTGAACAGCAACACATCAGCATTACTTCTTCATTGACAGAGGTCCACCATCTAAAATAGCTAACCCAGCTGAGAGCAGCTCTCTGACCAGAAGCTGACAGTAAAATAGGAAAAATAATAGAGGATGAACTCTAAAGTCACTGTAACAAATCAAATATACACCCAGCTTTTATATAGCAATCAGCTTTTGGTAGGTACTCATACAGGAAGCACACTAGACTGTCTTTTTTGAAGATGCTTAGAACGCATGATTAGACATCATAATGTGGTCCTTGTCAGGGTCTCTCAGATCCTCATGTTGCCCATTTGATCAGTAGTGATAAGAACATTAACTGTCATGTGATCTGCCATTGGCATAACAGTAAGTTGTTGCATGTGCCGATTATCTGACCTGTAAAATGTCAGCGACTGTAAATAAATATTTGCTGGACTAAATTCTTTGAGTATTAGTGTTTAAATCATTATGTTAAAATCTAGAAATTAAAACACTTTATACATAGTCCCCCTCATTTCAGGGAACCATAATGTTTGGCATCACAAGTGTTTGGGATTACTCAGGTGTGTTTCATTACTTCATTAGTGCTGGGATAAGATACCTAAGCTTGCGTCTCATATTTGGAGTCTGTAGTTTCCATTGTTCAACATGAAAACAGCTGTGACAATGAAAGTCAAGGACGCTATTGTGGGGCTGAAAAAAAGAATGAAACCATTTATAAAACCGAGACATCGGTCTAACATTAGGATTATGAAAATACTAACTATGTTAAAGAAAAATCCCCAAATGCCTGTCCAATAGCTCACACAGTCTTCAGGAGGCAGGTGTGTCTTTATCACAATCCGCAGAAGAGAAATACAGAGGCTCTACTGCAAGACGCAAAATTAGTACATTTTACAGAAAATGTACTTAAAAGAGGCTGCAGAATTCTGGAAAAGGTTGTATGAAGTTTCAAGTATGTTACCTAGATTAACCATGTATTGATGGTGAGAGGAAAGTGTGGAAAAAAACACGGACTGCCGAAGATCCAAACTCTTCTGTTAAACATGATGGGGGCATAGTGTTACCAGGGCAGCGGTAACAGTTGGCCCCAGGACCAGAAGGCCATGGGTTTGAATCCCAGACCAGTAGATTGTCCTGAGGTACCCTTGAACAATCACTGCTCCCCTATCACTGCTCCCCGGGCGCTTTAAATAGCTGCCCCCTGCTGCACAGTGAGTATGGGTTAAATAAAGAGGCTGTATTTCATTGTGGTTCACTGTGTGCTGTGCTATGTTTCACAATGACAAGTTGTCACTTTCACTTTACTTTAAGTCTTGGGCATGTATGGCTGCCGCAGGTAGTGAGACACTTTTCTTCATTGATGATGTAACTGCTGACAGCAGTTGCACAATGAATTCTGAGGTGTATAGAAGCCTCTTATCTGCTCAAGCACTGATTAGTGCTTCCAAACTTAATGGTCAGCGCTTCATCCTGCAAAGACAATTATCCCATGTCTTCCTTAAGCTGAAGAAGAAACTTAAAGGGACAAGCCCTGGAAACCTGCAGGACTTGAAGGCCTGGCAGAGCATCACCAGAGAAGATACTCAGCACCTGGTGATATCTGTGAATCACAGACTTCAGTCAGTCCTTGCATGCAAGGAAAATGTAACAAAGTACTAAACATAACTGTCTTAATACACCTTCCTTACCTTGTCCCTAACGTTATGGTGGCCTGAACTCTTGGGGAACATGCATTAAAAGTGTTAATATTTCCACATGATGAAGCTGAAATGTAAAAAAATAACTTAAAATTAAAATCTGAAATGTGCACTTCATGTCCAAATTGTTTGATTTAAATTTGTGCACACTGAGGATCAAAGGGGTATATCAAGGAATATGCACTGTGTGCACAGTTATTAAGCAACTGAATAAAATTGAATAACAACCCTGAAATCTGAATATTTTAAGCAAATGTGAGTGTGAACATTCTCGGGGGAAAATATATGAATGATCGATGCTCTGCTCTGTCTCATTTAGACTTATAAACTCTGCCCCAATGAGGCACACCTGTCGCCCTAATGAGCCCAGTCAGAGCTCATTAGGCAGTCATCTGTTAAAGTGAGAATAATAAAAATCTAATATTTTGCAAAAAATATATATTTTTTTTTAAGTAAAAAAAAAAAAACCCAAAAACGTGAACAAAATAGCCACCCTTCTTTTCAGTAACATTCAAAGCCTTCCATTTATGCAGTCTGTCAGTTTCTTGATCTTGATCTGAACTTTTTGTGCAGCAGCAACCACAGCCTCCCAGACATTGTTCAGAGAGATGGACTGTTTTCCTTCCCTGTAAATCTCCCGTTTAAGAAGAGCCACAAGTTCTCAATAGGGTTTAGGTCCAGTGAGGAAGGAGAAAGAATGTCATTTTTCTTTCACCTTTAAGGCCTTTACTGACCACGCAGTGGAGAACTTCCTTGCATGCGATGAAGCATTGTCCTTTATTTGTCATGGTCTTCTTGAAAGATACAGACTTTTTTCCTGAACCACTGCTTGAAGAAAGAGTCTTCTAAAAACTGGCGGTTGGTTTGAGAGTTCATTATGATTCCATCTTCAACCCAAAAAGATCCATCATGCTCATCTTTAATAATACCAACCCATATCAGTAACCCACCTCCACCTTGCTGGCATCGGAGTGGAAGTGGAGCTCTTTTCCCGTTACTGATCCAGCCACAGACCCATCCTTCTGGTCCATCAAGATTCACTCTCATCTCCATAAAACTTTTGAAAAATCTGTCAGATATTTCTTGGCCCAGTGTTGACCTTTCAACTTATGTGTCTTGTTCAATGGTGGAGGGTTTCAGCCTTCCTTACCTTGGCCATGTCTCTGAGCACTGAACACCTTGTACTTCTGGACACTCCAGGTAGGTTCAGTTCTGGGATATGACAGCATTAGAGGATCATGGGTTCCTGGTAGCTTCACGTTTGATTCTTCTCAAATCTTTGGCAGTTAATTTTTTCCTCAACATGTTTCTTGTGACCCTGTTGACTATTTTCACTATTTGACTATTTGTTTGATGGTTCTGTGATTTCAAGAGTGCTGCATCCCTCTGAAAGACTTAATTTATTTTGGACATTCTGCACACCTTGATAAAGGGTGTTGATCTCCTCAGGCCACACCCTCCCTCATTACACAAATACACATACACACACACACACACACATACACACACACATATATATTTCATAAATAACAGGGTGATATAAAGAACAGCATTACCGTCTCACAACACAGTGTACATGAGGAGGTGCATGTTATTAGGTGACTACTGAATACATTGGCATAGCATTTTTATGCTTCAAGTTTCAAGTAGTTGACAACATGTCCAGAAATCAGGTTTTTGGATTTCAATGGGTCTATTGTAGGGTGTTTCAGAAAAATGTGCCTGCAGGTAAATTAAGACACTGTCTTCAGACTTCAGTCTCTTGCCTGTCTTTGATGTTGCACTCTTGGAGAGAAGATCAGTGTTTCTGTGACAGAATCATGTTCACTTTGCTTTTACCTCTTTTTTTCCACTGGAATAGATTGTTTGACTGGAGAAACAGAACACTGTAAGCAACCAGCCATCTAGGAATGAACAAGGACATTCTGCACAAATCCCCAAAGAAACCTCACAGATACACAATCTTAGTGTTTTCCCATTCCCAAAGACCTCAAAGGCACATATAGCTGCTGCAACATGCTCATCGTGATTTTTCAAAACCTTTTATCCATAGTTTTAGGAGCCATCACAGCTATGGTCTACTGCAGTGTTTGTCCTTGGGACTATGTTTATTGGTACTGTTCCTTCAGTCATGACAGAGTAACATCAAAACCCCTCCCCAGCCGAATGACGCACCATGACTCAAAATGCACACATGACGATTTTAGCTTATGGTGCTGTATAATGATGAATAATCCCATGATATTGCAACGAGGCCTGCTTAGAGGAAGGGTCACAACCACGTCAGCATTTTAGTCATTGAGGTAACATGAAAACCTTTGGGCACTAACAACAAGAAACAAACTAAGACCACTTTTTTCCTTCAGGGAAAGGTTGGCCCAACAAGCAACATCAGAAATGTATTCTTGATATATGACAGTCTGTGCAGTTTCAATCATAAAGTACACTTAGTCCAGTGTATAGCTGTGCCAGTTTTTGGTGTGGTTGTTAAAATGTACCGGAGTCATTTGGTATCTCTTGTGACCACTCTCTGATTAGTTCATGGGCACTCTCTAAATGGAAGCCTTATTTTAACACTGATCTGGGTTGCTGGCATTTCTAAATGACCAACCTCCTTTTTTTTTGTTTCCCATGAGAATGGAGAACAAGGTCTATTTACTGCAGTGGCCAGGCAAGCCACTTTCTGTGCAGTTGCTAGGAACTGTGTCACAAAGTAAATGAGGTTAAGCAGAGAGGACAGATATAAATGTTATTCAGTCTACTACAGAATGGCACACTATAGGGAATAGCATAGATTGCTGGGCTAAATTATGGCAGCAATTCTAGGATTAAAAAGATGGTGGATCGCAGAGGAAACAATCAGGTGGTTAGAAGATGCTAAATTGGCCACCAATGTGGTTGTGTGTGAGAATGTGTCTAACCCTGTGTTGAGCGGGTGAGTTGGTGAGCTGGCGAGCTCTCCAGCGTGATTCTCTGCCTTTTGCCTTCTAAAAACTGTATTCATAATATTTAATGTTACAAATGGCCAAGATGTAGTCAGTGTTCTTATTTTTTCCTACATTATAGGATTTTATTTTTAGTTACCTTATGTTTGAGAAGTAGAATCAGTAAGGTCAATTTGTTTAAATTTGTTTGTAATTATTAACATTAACTGCGTAAAATTGTTCAAATTAAATCACCACACACACACCTTTGCAGGAAGTCCATACAGTGCAATGGTAAATCTACACAATATTAGATAACTACAAATAAAGTTAACACTTGTTTTAAAAATGTAAAAATCTGTCATGAGTAGCCCAGTTTTAGAAGTGTGCAGATTTCTTACTAGATGTTAGTTGTATTAAAGTTGTGTTTAAGAAAGTTCACTTTCTGTCCACACTCCAGTTCTTAGGCTAATGTTGATGTTTGGCTGTTGGGCTTTGAGTCACTGCTTGGATGGATGTGTCTCATGGGCCAGTAGGGGGCTGGGGGCTTTGAGGGCTGTGGGGTCGAGTGATTGCTAGTTGTCAGAGCCAGCATTAATCAGATTACCCAGTGGACCTTGCTGCCTGTGTGACATCTCCTTTCATCATACAGCTCATCTTTTGGCAGGAGAGAGACAAAGGGATACTAGGCATGGAGAAGATGCTGGTGAAGGACTTATTCACATGGAAGAGCTCTCACTCCACCATACCTTTTGTGCCTGACACAATGTCAGAGAACGCAAGAATGATCATTTATTTATCAAGTTGTTTACAACTATTTGCTTGTGTTTTCTTGCTTTACGCGATAAAATGATCTCCTCTTTCTATTCCCTTCAATTGTTTTACTAAATGACATTGCCTTTGTTCAGGCAAGGCAATAGCTGCACAGTTCCAATAGTGAGTGTGAGGTGAACCAACATATTTTTGGCATCAGCCATGCAGCTCTTTGAGCTTGAGTGCACGCAGTTGTCATGTGATTTTAAGACTCTAGAATGAGTCACTATATTATATTGTGGATGAAGCAGCTTGACCTACACTCTACATCATTGTTCCACACAGAATATGACCTCCTGCAGTCTCCTTAAGGGGTTTGGTCACAAAAACTAGATGATTGGTGATACCAACTGACACCAAGAGTGGTTTCCCAACATGATTAGTGATACACATTCTTTCAAGTCAAGTCTATTTATTAGGTGTGAGCAATATAAAAATGTTTTTTTGAATCCTGATAAATGTCAGATTGCTTTTTATTAGAATATTTGGATACTAAAAAAAGTGAAAGTGACTACCCTTGTCATTGTGAAACGCAGCACTGCACAACACAACAAAATTCAACCTCTGCGTTTCACCCATACACACATGTGCAACAGGGGGCAGCTATTGAAAGTGCCCAGGGAGCAGTGACGGGGATGGTACCTTGCTCAAGGGTACCTCAGGGCAACCTACTGGTGAGGGAATCGAACCCACCACTAAACCACCGCTGCCATCAGTCATCATGAAGCTATGGAAAAGAGTAGTGGAAACCAGGTTAAGAAAATGATTAGAGAGCTGCAGTATGCTTTCATGCTGAGAAAGAGCACAACAGATGCAATTTTTGCTCTGAGGGTGTTGATGTAGAAGTACAGAGAAGGTCAGAAGGAATTGCATTGTGGAATGGGTGGAGAAGAGTGACAGGACAGCGAGAGAGAAAGGGAAGGTTTACAGGATGGTAGTGATACCAGGTATGCTGTACGGGTTGCAGATGGTTGCGCTGATATAAAGACAGGCAGCAAAGCTGGATGTGGCAAAAGGTTAAAGAGTTAAAGATGCTGAGATTTTCGTTGGGTGTGACGAAGATGGACAGGATTAGAAATTAGTATGTTAGAGGGACAACTCAGGTTAGACGTTTTTGAAGACGAAGTTAGAGAGGCAAGGTTATGTTGGTTTGGACATGTCCAGAGGAGAGACAAGGAGTATATTGGGAGAAGGATGTTGAAGATGAAGCTGCCAGGAAAGAGGAAAAGAGGAGGTTTGTGGATGTTGTGAGAGAGGACATGCAGGTGGTTTAAAAGAAGAATATGCAGAGGACCGGAAGAAATGGAAAAGGAAAATTTGCTGTGGCCTAAACGGGAGCAGCCGAAAGAAGAAGAATGAAGAAGGCTACTGTCATTCCTTAAACAGCTAGGTTACTGCCAACAGTGGCATGTTTCTTTAAAGAGAGCATTTGGTTTGTGTAACTGGATTTAGTGCTTTGCACTGACACAAAGTGACCTTAGTGACACAGTGACTTTGTATAAATGCTGGGGCACTTTAACTGTTCCGATTGATCAAACCTCTAAACCTCAAAATGAAAACTGAAATCTTCTTCTTCTTCTTTTTCTTTCGGCTGCTCCCGTTTAGGGGTCACACCAGCGGATCTCTATTTCTTCCGGTCCTCTGCATCTACCTGCTTCAAACCGACCATCTGCATGTCCTCTCTCACCACGTCCATAAACCTCCTCTTTGGTCTTCCTCTTCTCCTCTTTCCTGGCAGCTCCATCTTCAACATCCTCCTTCCAATATAATCCTCATCTCTTCTCTGGACATGTCCAAACCAATGCAACCTTGCTTCTCTAACCTTGTCTCCAAGATGTCTAAGCTGAGCTGTCCCTCTAATATACTCATTTCTAATCCTGTCCATCCTCGTCACACCCAATGAAAATCTCAGTATCTTTAACATTGACACCTCCAGCTCCGCCTCCTGCCTTTTCGTCAGTGCCACCATCTCTAACCCATACAACATAGCTGGTCTCACTACTGTCCTGTAAACCTTCCCTTTTACTCTAGCTGGTACACGTGTGTCACAAATCACCCTCTTCTCCACCCATTCCAACCTGCCTGCACTCTCTTCTTCACCTCTCTTCCACACTCGCTGTTACACTGAACTGTTGATCCTAAGTATTTAAACTCCTCCACCTTTGTTACCTCCACTCCCTGCATCCTAACCACTCCACTTTCCTCCCTTTCATTCACATTCATGTATTCTGTCTTTGCCCTACTCACTTTCATTCCTCTCCTTTCTAGAGCAGATCTCCATCTCTCCAGGTTTTCCTCAAGCTGCTCCCTACTCTCACTACAGATCACAATATCATCAGCAAACATCATCGTTCACGGAGACTCCTGTCTAACCTCGTCCGTCAACCTGTCCATTACTATTGCAAACAAGAATGGGCTCAGTGCTGATCCTTGATGTAATCCAACCTCTACTTTAAATGCATCCGTCACTCTCACTGCAAATCTCACCACTGTTACACTGCCATCATACATATCCTCAACTACTCTCACATACTTCTCTGTAACACCAGACTTCCTCATACAAAACCACAACTCCTCTCAAGGCACCCTGTCAAATGCTTTCCCCAAATCCACAAAGGCACAATGCAGCTCCTTCTGACCTTCTCTGTACTTCTCCATCAACACCCTCAGAGCAAACATTGCATCTGTGGTGCACTTTCTTGGCATAGAACCATACTGCTGTTCACTTATCCTCACCTCTTTTCTTAACCTAGCTTCCACTTCTCTCTCCCATAACTTCATGCTGTGGCTGATCAACTTTATCCCTCTATAGTTACTACAGCTCTGTGCATCACCCTTATTCTTGAAGATTGGTACCAGTACACTTTGTCTCCACTCCTCAGGCATCTTTTCACTTTCCAAGATTGTATTAAACAATCTGGTCAGAAACTCAACTGCCATCTTCCCTAAACATCTCCATGCTTCCACTGGTATGTCATCCGGTCCAACAGCCTTTCCATTCTTCATCCTCTTCATCGCTGCCCTTACTTCCATCTTGTTTATTTGCTGCACTTTCTGATTCACTCTTCTCACATCATCCAATCTTCTATCTCTCATTTTCTTCATTCATCAGCCCCTCAAAGTATTCCTTCCATCTGCTCAACATGCTATGTTCACCTGTCAGTACGTTACCATTTCTATCTTTAATCGCCCTGACCTGTAGCACATCTTTCCCAGATCTGTCTCTCTGTCTAGCCAATCGTTAAAGGTCCTTTTCTCCCTCTTTACTGTCCAACCTCTCATACAATTCACCAAACAGCTTATCTTTGGCCTTCGCCACTGCTTTCTTCGCCCTGCAGTTCATCTCCTTGTACACCGTTCTACTTTCTTTATCTCTCTGACTGTCCCATGTCTTCTTTGCCTCCCTCTTCTTTTGATTACACTCCTGGACTTCTTGGTTCCACTACCAGGTTTCCTTATCCTCCTTCTTCTTTACAGATGTCACACCAAGTAAATTTCTAGTCGTCTGCCTTCTCACTTCTGCAGTAGTTTCCCAGCAATCCGGTAGCTGTTCAACACCTCCCATTGCCCGTGTTAACTCCTGCCTGAATTCCACCTTGCAGTCTTCCTCCTTCAGCTTCCACCACTTGATCCTCGACTCTGCCCTGAGTTTCCTCCTCTTTTTGACCTCATCATCCTACAGACCACCGTCCTATGCTGTTTAGCTACACTCTCCCCTGTCACTACTTTGCAGTCTCCAATCTCTTTCAGACTGACCCTCCTGCAAAGGATATAATCCACCTGTGAGCATCTTCAACTTAAAATAAGTATTAACTACAGCCATTTCCATCCTTTTTGCAAAATCCACAACCATCTGACATTCAGCATTCCTCTCCTTGACACCATATCTACCCATCACCTCCTCATCACCTCGGTTCCCATCACCAACATAACCATTAAAATCTACACCAATCATCACTCTCTCTCCCCTGGGTACACGCTCTATCACTCCAGAATTGTTCCTTCTCTTCCATCTCACAACCAACTTGTGGAGCATAAGCACTAACAACATTCATTATCACACCTTCAACTTCTAGCTTCAAACTCATCACCCTCCCTGACACCCTCTTCACCTCCAAAACACTCTCCACATACTCTTCCTTCAGGATAACACCTACCCCATTCCTCCTTCTATCCACACCATGGTAGAACAGTTTAATCCCTCCTCCAGTACACCTGGTCTTGCTACCCTTCCATCTAGTCTCTTGCACACACAAAATGTCAACCTTTCTTCTCTCCATCATATCACCTAATTCTCAACCTTTACCAGTCATGCTGCCAACATTCAAAGTCCCTACCCTCACTTCCACTCTCCTCCCCTTCTTTCTCTCCTTCTCCATCTGGACATGCCTACCTCCTCCTCTTCCTCTTCCTCTTCTTCTTCTTCTTCTTCTTCTTCTTCTTCTTCTTCTTCTTCTTCTTCTTCTTCTTCTTCTTCTTCTTCTCCTTTGGCCAACAGTAGTCCAATTTCCACCAACACCCTGTAGACTAACAGTATTGGTGGCGGTTGTTGTTAACCCGGGCCTCGACCGAACCGGTATGGAATTCTGTATCATTGTCCGCATATTGATTTGGCAAAGTTTTACACGGGATGCCCTTCCTGACATAACCCTCCCCATTTACCCGGACTTGAGACCGGCACAAAGAAATACACTGGCTTGTGCATCCCTAGTGGCTGGGTTAAACTGAAAACTGAAATGTCATAATAAATTGTTTGAATCAGAAAAATGTCTTTATGGTATTCTTTTTTTTGTTATATTGGTAACTAATTTTAAATGAGCTTCTAAAATTAGACTACTTAGTGAACTGAAATATCACATTTTATGTCAAGTATAATAGAGTAGAGCATTTACATTTATATGTTCTTTAGTATATACAGTACTGTGCAAAAGTTTTAGGCAGGTGTGAAAAAATGCTGTAAAAAAGGATGCTTTCAGAAATATAAATTGTAAATTGTATATAAAATGATTGTTTATTTTTATCAATTTAAAAAAGTGAGCGAACAAAAGAAAAATCTAAATCAAATCAAATTTTGGTGTTACTACCTTTTGCCTTCAAACCAGCATCAAAGGTTGCACAAAGTCAGGGATTTTACCAAACAGGTGCTGATGATCATCAATGTCACACGGAGGTTGAAACACAGTCACGTTTGGAACAACCAACCAGCCGAATTCCTTCAAAAACTGTGTGCAAGTGTTCCTAGAAGAATTGATGCTATTTTGAAGGCAAAGGGTGGTCACACCAAATATTGATTTGATTTAGATTTCTCTTTTGTTCATTCACTGCATTTTGTTGATTGATGAAAATAAATGATTAACGCTTCCATTTTTGAAAGCATTCTTTGTTTACAGCATTTTTCACACCTGCCTAAAACCTTTGCACAGTAATGCATATTGGGTGGGAAACTTTTTTTCAACCTTGGGTGCACGTTTCATTGAATAAGCAAATAATATTAAAGCAGCTTGTATTATCTGTTGTCTGTTGTCCCCTCACCCATAGTAAATAACACTTTTAAGATTCTGTTCAAAAGCACTGGGTCCATCCATGCTAGTGTTTTTTTACCCACTGGGGAATGAATGGTTATTATTTTTCTCCAGCATATATATTACAGTTATATATGACAAGACCTGTTTTTGTGTCTTAAGTACTCTTTCCACTGTCACTCTCATTTCCACACATGCTTCAAGACATTAACGCACGCTCATAATCCCTTTCCCAAATATTCTCACATACTCTTTAAAAAGAATCATCCCAGTCCACTCTTTTCTCACTCAAACTCTTGCTTATTTTTCACTTTGTCTTTCCTGGTCTCTATCTCACTGGCTACCATTCATCACTCTGGCAAGAAAGGGGGCCATTAGAGATAAGCCTCTAAGGAATCGTTTTATGATAATGAATTATGTATGGCTAATGAGGAAGCAGCAAAAAACAAGAATGAATGCAGAACTTTTGCCTTTTCAAGCTGCCTTTCCTTTCTGTTTACATTTCTATAATTGCAGGGGAGTTTGAGAATTAAAAGTAGCTGTTATTCAAAGTATTACATGACCCTCAAAGTGTGACTCTGATGCCGTTCCATCTGAAATCCCACAGCTGTCTTTATAAGAGTATTCACTCCAAGTTGTGTCCACCTGGGGGGAGATTATGCTCTCAGCTCCTGAGAATCTATTGAGCTGTTGGTCCCCCATATTGCTTTCAGCCCAAACAAGCTACTTTAGCCTGAATGCAAATCAAGGATGTTCATGGCACAAGCCGCTTCAGGGATTTCTTCTTCCCCAGTGCCATATGGCTCCTTAACCAAAAACAAAAACACTCATACTAACAGAATACCCCAAGCATAGAGATGCTCTACACAAGCAATGACCATACAGGAATATTCCAGCATTTGAGCACCAAACCTGAAAATCCATATTTATTTATATTCAGCATTTGATGAATTGCATCAACAATTTTTATGTAAAACGCATAAAACATCCTAAACAATGTTTGTTTTTTTTCTCTTTGCATAATTTAATTTCAATTAAAGGTTGGCTTTTGAGATGAAGATATATGCGTGTGCATGTGAGAGAGAGTGAGAGAGAAAGAGAGAGAGAGAGAGAGATAATAATCAGTAATATAAAAAAATAATGCAAGTAATAATCAGAAACTTCTAAGCTTTATTGTAAGCTGCAATTTATATGAATTACAAAGGCAAGCTCTTCATGTAAATACAATGATATAAAACCCTTGAAAATCAGTGCAGCCCTTGGGTTGACTAACAAAGCCATGATAAGATTAACTGCTGCTGGTACAATATAGTAAAAATGAGGGCCAAATCCTAAAGGACTCTGATTAGCAAAGTCATGATCAGATTATGTATGCTGCTGCTGGAATATTTTAATATTTGAAGAGTAAGTCCTAATGGGCCCGTGAATATGATTTGCTATTTGCTCTGAAAACTTCTCTCTTGTGGCACCTGATTGACTTTTTTTCCCTTCGCATCTCTAACACAGCTTCGTTTAACATGATGGATGCAGGCCTTGGAGGCACACTAAGGTCTTGATGTATCTGCCCACAGTTAGAGCTTCACCTCCTCACTGTCTTCACGGCTAATGAAAAGCAGAAACAGCCAACCTCAAATCAATAAGCCCTCATTACACACTTGTGATGAACACCAATCTTCAGAAGATAAACAGCTCACACTGGATGCACTGAAACAAGTTCCTCCGCACATCAACAAGGCCATGTGGCACATGCGTTTGTTCTGCCTTTGTAAAGCTGTAGTCACCCTGAGATGAATGCTGTTTATATCACCTACTCAAAATCGATTTGGTGAAAAGACCAAAAGGAATGTATCTGAAGTTAACTATATACACATACACCAGCACTACTTACAGGTTCAAACTGCCTGCACACATGAGATTTCAGAGGTTTTCCTAGAAGAAGCAAGACTGTATGTTTTAGGAAACTATTTGTGTTTGTTCCAAATCCTTATGATTAAAAGGGGATTTGATGGATATTTAGTTTGAAACATACCTGAATATCTACCATGAAACTTTTTTGGGCTGTTGGTGTAACGTGTTCTAGATAAACATTCTAGAAAAAATATCAGACATTTCCGCAAAATTTACCTTGAACAATTTTGCATTGACAGTTGAAAGAATTAGATAGACGTGTTTGCATATGCAATGAAGGCATAAAAAGGCTAGCCTCATTTTTCTCTTGAAGTCTAATGCTATGGTTTGACAAAGGGGAGACCTAGAAATCCCAATAAAGCATTTTTTGAAATAACAGAAACAAAAGGCTTGCCAGCACGCTTCTAGTGCATCTTTAATGAGGAATTCTATTTCATCTCACATTCAGGCCCTTTGTAGACTCGCCGACATGGAGCATTCTTTTTTAAACTTTATCACTTTACTGATCTCTTAAACTATGCTAATACTCCTGAACATGGCTCATGTATTGTCCTGTTGTTTTTGCATTGGTTGCTGACTAGAGGAGTAGCCTAAATTCTATGGTGTACCAAAAAATTAAAGCTTTTTCCCCAAACATAGTCTTATCATTCAAAGCTTGCATCATGCAAAGTATAATAAAGTGTAGCTAAGTTTCTTTATTAGTTAAATCACAAAAGCGAAATGTATTAAGTCATTCACATGCTCCACAAAAAGTCAGAAGACTAAAAGCAGTGTGCTGTAATCTGCATGTTCCTGTGTCCCTGGAGTTTTGCTCTGGGACAGTGTAATATACATTACCTGAAGTATAACTAGACAAACTGCATCATACACAGACACACAACCTACAAATAAAAGCCATGGCAGCTTGTATCCTACCAGCATTGTGCATGACACACCATCTCCTTAAAGGCCTGTTGCGAGAATGGCCCCAGATTTAGATATTATACACCTTGGTTAAATGTCCTTAAAACAGCATGATGAGCTGCTGACTGTAGTGTATCATCAGAAAAGAGATCCTTCTCCAGATGACATCTGTGAGCTACGACTTTTTTATGTATTTATTTAATATACTACTAGGGATTTGCAATATGAGGATCTTTATTTTAATTGTAATTAAATGCATCACAATCTATTCTGAAGATATTGTTGATATCAGCAGTGGTCATTGAAAAGTGGCTTACAGATGTTTCATTAAAAAGCATAATTACTGAAAAGAAGTTGTATTCATATACCTTTTATGAACTTTAGTACAAATCTTTTTTCTGTCTCAACTTACTCAATTATAGAAAAATCTAACAGTGTTCCATACTCTATATCATTCAAATACATTAAAATCTTATGACCACCCCTTCTTTCAACAAGCTAAAAATTGCTTGGGATAAGCCTCTGAATTTCTAGATGCACTTTACCTTATAGAATGGAAATGTAGGAAAAGGAAAAGAGCAGTTAATTCACTTTTGCCCAAAGATTTTCCATCTAAAGGTGCTTGCAGAGCATCATCCTAAGGACAGATGATGTTATGAGGAGCCTAATGGTCTGTGCTACTGAAGTTACGCACATAATGTGCTTTTGACTCAAGCTCACCTTTATGCTTTACACTCTGCCTGCACTTTGAAGTTTGTGTGTGTGTGTGTGTGTGTGTGTGTGTGTGTGTGTGTGTGTGTGTGTGTGTGTGTGTTTGTTTGTATTTGGCTCATTCTTCCATAGTTAAAAGCTGAAATGGGGACTGTGTCCTTCTACATCTCTGTTGTGATTGAAATTCCATACATCAGTTCAGCAGAGAGCCTACGTGACAGGGGGGCTCCTGCTGAATTTTTATGTTCGGTTAGCCACTGAGCCTGTGAATACAGTACAAACAGACAGCCCAGCACTTTTGATACACAGTTACTCACTGGACAGCACAAAGGGAGCAAAAAAAAGAGAACTTGTTGATGCTGTGGTCCTTTTATTAGGATAGTGCTGCCATGGTAACATATCACGACACCGCAGAAGACCCATCATCCCTTATAGTCTAAAGCTTTTTAAATTAACCTTCTTGCTCTGATTTTTTAACACATTTTATTCTTTTATTCATGTCTGCTCATCTAAAATGTTGATGTTTTTTCAATGTTTTCTGTTTTTTGTTTATAGCACTGGAGCACCAGTTTATGGAATTTAGAGGTGCACCTATAAGGAATAAGATTTAAGAAATTAACTGATATGTCATATTTTTTATCTATGTATCTGATGGATTTGATTGTATTTGACTGTATTTATTAATTGCAGACGTGCTGCTATTCTGGCTTCAATCGAGCCCCACATCCTAGAGAAGCTATATTTCGTTCCATTTATGGCTAAGGGGAGCTTTTTACTGATTGCTGATTTTAAAAAAAAGATAAAAATGTGAGGAATGTTTTAATCTTTCTGCTTAACAAGGACAGGAAACGTAACTTAGTCATACCTTTTATTGACCTACAATTATAATTAAAAACCTTCTCTTCTACAGATGGGACATCTTTGCACATTCTGCAGAATTTCCACAGCGGGAGAAATAATTAAACAAAATGAAAGGTTTCATTCCATATATGCCCATGAAATGACTGCAGAAGAGAAACCATTTCAAAAATAAATCCTGATATAATCTCTGCTGTAGCAGCAACGCAAAAGCAAGGCTTTCAGATTTACTTTTTTCTCTGTTATTCTCTGTCATGACTTGTATAGGCCCTGGTGTAACAATCTGTTCAGACAGAGCAGAAATGTATAAGTGCAGGAAATGAAGAAACGTTCAACATTTTTGAAAGTTAGATTTTTATTTTGAAATATTCCTGATAAAAAAAATGACCACAATTCACAATTCAGCTCAGTTCTGATAGGATTCAAAATGGCATAGAATTAATGGGGTGGTGGTGGTGGTCTAGTGGTAGGGTACTTGCCTACGGACCTTTGGATCAAGAGGTCCGCGGTTTGAATCCCACCTTTAGCACTACCATCACTGGGTCCCTGAGCAAGACCCTTAACCCTGAGTTGCTCCAGGGGGACTGTCCCTGTAATTAAGAAATGTAAGTCACTCTGGATAAGAGCGTCTGCTAAATGCCGTAAATGTAAATGAATTAATTCAGTTCATTTTCATGATAAAGCATTTTGACTATGTATTTGGAAAATGTTATAATGGCTAAAAATGAGCTCATACTTTGTTGAATGTTGTTATAACATGATTAGAACTCCCAGCATTACAAAATGCTGCAATTTTTCACTTCTACAAGAAAGTAATACAAACTAAGTGAGAAAGGGCTGCAATCCTCCTCTCCCACACCTTCACTGTGGCTAGAAAGAAAGGGCTGTCTGCTAGGCAGAGATTTCTCTGAGCTGATTGCCATGGTGACAGCCCCACTGGGCTGTGTGAGAGTATGAAAGGCTGCACAGGACACTGGACTGCCACAACTCTCCAGTGCCTGTCAGCCTGGCTTAGTGAGGCAGAGAGAGAGAGAGAGAGAGAGAGAGAGAGAGAGAGAGAGAGAGAGAGAGAGAGAGAGGAGTGAGCGAAATAAAAGTGGGGGCAGGAAGAGACTTAATGGGGGTTTGGGAGAATGAGAGCAAGGGGAAAGGAAGATGGACTCTTGGACAGCGAATGCTGCATTAGCATCTCTCTGAGTGCTCATGGGAGACATCGAGAGATGGCCTGTCATTAGTGGAGCCACTAGGGAAAGAGAGAAAGAGATTAGATTAAATTATCAAAAGACTGACAGACTGAATCTGACTGTTGGGCCCATGCTACCAATAAGGGAGACATAGAAGAAAGAGTGTAGCATCTTACAGGCCGGAAATCCATATTCTACATTTCACTCATTTCACCTGGATTCTTTAAGAAGGACAATTGTAAGTCAGTGCTGATTGCTAGGTTTTTTTACAAAGAAGTTAAAAACAGTCCAATTCACACCGGCATGTTTATTTACCATCTCCTCTGTGTTGTAGACTGCACTGCATTCACCTACTGAATGTTAAAAGTCATTCTCGTTAACTACCCTTAAAGAAACCCTCTGTCAGCAGCACATGGTCTGCTACCGCAGACAGTCATTTCTTACATTTACTAAAAGAACTATAAACCTGAAACACAATTAGGGCATTTTTAGCCCTACAATTGCTGTGGTCTGCAGCAGGGAATAAGCTGTAACTATGTTGTATAATAATGTTGCTTCCGTCTCACACAGCATCATACTCCTGTTTAGTTCGGATGTGATTAAAAAAGGTGCAGCGGTCCAGGTTGGTTCAGGTTGCTTTCTCATCAGCAGAACTGCTAATAGATTTTGCCAGATGAGCAATATTTTTGGGGGGGGTCTCAAGCTGATTATTTAGTTGAACTGAACTGAATGAACTGAACCAAGGGGTCAAATACACTTGTTAGAATTGCATCACTGCAAATTTGTGCCATCTATTAGAATTAGGCATTAAAGTTGCAAATAGCAATGTTTTATCTGAAGCTTCTTACAGACATTAGCATCTATTTTACTGTGTAGCATTTCTAGAGTGACTCCTGCCACTGCGATAGAAACTCACTGGTTCAGCTGCTGATTGTTGTCACTGTCTATATTTATTTATTCATTTAATTTTGGAGCGAATATATTTTCATGAAAGAGTGAGGTGCAGAATACCAGAAGAATTGGAAACGTATGATCCGCTGTGGCGACCCCTTAATGGGAGCAGCCGAAAGAAGAAGAATTTTATTGTTTATTGAATTTTATAGAACAACGGTATTTATATAATTAGGCTGAGGAACAAGGATTGACAGAAATCTGCATAACAAGTGCAGAGATTTGGATTACTATGAATTTTGATTCTATCTCATGCATTTTCCCCCCTACTTACCATGTACAAGATGCTCTTGCTTCACTCAGGGACCTAAGTCTATTAGCTTCTCCAGGCTTAGAGAGTGAGTAAATTATCAAAAAAGAACGATAAGATCTCAGCTTGGCATGTACAGTGAAAAGCCAACGTCTGGTTAAAAGAGCTTTGCTATCGGTTTAAAATGAAGATGTTCCTACAGATAAATTATGAGATTGTGAGAGAAACTGAGGAATTGTTGGTTCCCACCTCAGATGCCCTTTTGTATTGAGGCCAGGACAGGAAGAAGGAGCAGGAGAGACAGGGTCCATCACTGTCAAAGGCAGGACAGAACATCATTAGCAGACAGATAAAAGAGGCTCCTTCAAGTCTGTGATTTGTCTGTTAATCCTCTGCAGCAAGCTTAATTGACTGTGCTTTCGGTGATACAGGCTGAGATCATTCGTTACAGTACATTTAGAGGGAGCAGGGTTTTTTTTTTTGTTATTGGTGCTGCTGCAAGTGGTGCTGCAAGTAATAGTTGTGTTTATTTTGCACTGGACTTGAGTCAAATTGCAAAGTACACAGTGATGCATAGAATCTCTCAGACCAAGCTTTGCTCCCACTAAGAGGTTGCACACCGATGTCCATTCAGAGTGTGTTCTCATCAATACTGTAGAAACATCTCAACTTTCCAGCCTTTAATACATTCAATACTCTGAATGTGAGCTTAGATCATTATCCTTAACTTGCATTAAACCTGCCTGCAGAGAAACAGAAGATCTACTGATGCAAAAGATAAAAACTAGGCTGGAAAATTGTGTTTTTTCTTAAACTGCATGCGGGGGAACAAAGAGTGACGAAAAACTGACAGAAGATGCTAAAAAAAATTGGGTTATTTGGATAAATGCAGTTGCTGTCTCATGCACTTGTGGACCCCAATCCTTAGTTGTTATAGAGGATGAAATAGCTTGTATCAACTGATGCTAAAGTTTTGATCAATAATTAATTGGCCTTTATAAATATTGGAATCTAGTTATCTGCATCAAGACCTCACATTCTCTGTGGTGCGCATCCTAACACCTCAAGTATAGCCCTAATACATCCCCATCATACCTTTACATGTCCCATTCGGTTCCACTCTCTCCTGTCTGTTTCACACTCTATTGGACATCCTTTTAACACACACACACACACACACACACGCACACACACACTTATTGAGTTGTTTTTTCCTGTTGCCGCAGGTGAGCATCATTTATGTCAAGGACTGCATTGTCTCAAAGACTTTGCTCACAGGTGTAGATTTAGAAAAGAAATAAATAACAGAAACAGAAACAGAGGCGAGGCTTTTGCTATAAGCCTCTGAACAGCAGCCAGGGAATAAGTGGAGCTGCTCTCCTTTTGATTCTCTCTCTCTCTCTCTCTCTCTCTCTCTCTCTCTCTCTCTCTCTCTCTCTCCTTCACTCAAACATACACTCACACACACAAACACACACACTCTTTCTCTCCCTTTCTCTTTCTCTGTGCCTCACACTCTCCTTCTCTCCCTCGGCAAACACTTACAATAGACACAAGTTCTGGCGGCTATCATGCTCTACCACCAAGGTCCTCTTTCCTCCTCTCCGTGCTGGAGGAGAGGTCCTGTCAGCTCAGATTTTTCAGATAAGGAAATGTCAGGCCACAGAGGGCTGCGATGCCAGTGAAATTAGCTGGGCCATTCTGCTCAGAAAACATTTACTGTTTGTTACAGAAAGGGTTTGTTTCACCAGCTGCTACTCCACCTATTAGCCTGTTATTCTTATTACTGTTACTATTATTATTTATTATTATTAAATTATTATTATTATTATTAAATTTAATGACAAAGCATAGGAGAACAATAAATAATTAAAGACAACAGTTAACAAATTTAACAGTAAAAGCAAAACATAACATTAAAAAATCATATAAATTATAATAATTAATGGGCAAAACAAAGGATTATGGCATGACAAGGGAAAAATGCCTGAACTGATATTAATAAAGCTAAAATGCTTTAAACAGTCTGAATTCTTATTTAAAAAATGGCCACCTACAAAGTATCCAACTGAGTTATGAAAAAGTTTAATTATTATATGAAGTTCAGATGACATGAACTCTTTTTAGAATAAATTTTGCACATGTATTCTTGCTGCTTTCTTCTCAGCCCTGTTAATATCTGGCTGACCTCTAAGAACAAAAACAGATCGTACCATCTCTTTGTTTCTTCTGTGGACAATGGTAAGGCACAGACTTGCCGCGGTGCATAAATTCTACCATTACAGTTAACCTCACCTCATTCATATTGCACAGTAGTTTTTAGATGAAATCTAGGTGAAATTTACATTTTTCATGAAACATCTTCACATGGCCAGGCTGATGGAGCTATTCATAGCCATGCTTTCAACCTGTGGATGGAGAAGCGACAGCTCGTCCCGGCTCAGAGCTTTCAAAGATCACACATTAATAAATGAGATTCACCAAGCCTCACATTTTCATAAGCCATAATATCTTCACAAATGAACTAAAATGCCTTTGAAATGCATATGTATCGGTATTTTAGTTTGAACATGGCAATATAAAAAAAAAGTGAAATTATGAAGAGGTGTCAACTACTACTGCTTTTAACTATGCCATGTATTTTTGTGCATTTATATCCAGAGGAAAAATTTATTCAGTGTCAAAAATCACAGAAAAATATTCCATTGTTCTTGCTTTAAGCAACATATTGTGTCATGACCTGTGAGTGAGATAGACTGAAGATAGATAGATACTTTATTGATCATATGGGAAATTTAAGAGTCAGAGCTTCCTGAAACTAGGCAATATATTTTGTTTCCAATTTTTTTTTTTGAGACAGTGTGTCCAGTGCCCTCTATGCTAGATGAAGCAAAGTAACCCAAAACATAACTGAGCCTCCTCCATGTTTCACAGTAGATATGGTGTTTTAAAGATATGGTGTTTTTTTCATCTGTCCAAAGGAAACTTTGTGGTTTGTCAACATGTATTTTAGCAAACTCCAGTCTGGCTTTTTATATTTTTCTTTGAATAGTTGAGTCCCCCTGGGTCTTCTTCCATTGATCTCATTGTTGTTTGAAAGGCAATGGATGGTGTGATCAGACACTGACGTACCTTGACCTTGGAGCTCAGCTTGGAGCTCTTGGTACTTTATCTAGCAATCACGCTATTCTTCTGATCAGCCAGGGGTTGCATTTCCTTTTGCAGCCACATCATGGGAGGTTGGCTACAGTCCCATAGACATTATACTTCTGCTTTATTCATAAAAAATGTTTTTTTGATTATATAGGAAATGTTCCTGTAAAGGTCTTACTTCTGCATATGGGAAATGGCGTGTGTTCACAGTGTACAGCATACCCATCCAACCAGACACCACTGAGCCAAACTGCTGTATGTTACATGCACATGGGCAGTTATTGTTTGCACCTGTCTGTCTTGAGCAACTTTGAACCAGCACTCCATAATGCATTTGTTTTCCTCTCTTCCTCTCTTTCTTGTGTACAGGCCCGATTCTCCTACCTCCACATGAAGTACCTGTTCTTTTCCTGGCTGGCTGTATTTGTAGGGAGCTGGGTGGTGTATGTGGAGTACTCCTCCTACACAGAGCTGTGCCGTGGACATGAGTGCAAAAACGCTATTGTGAGTTCAGCCTGGGTAGTTCGCCCTGTTAGAAGCATAATTGTGATAAGAGAGCCATCTGCTGGAACACGACTGAACTTAGAGATGCTCTGATATGTGCTGTGTGTCTGAGAGAACACAACACAATGCAATACAGAGACAGAGAAATGGGTCAGGTCTTTTCATAGGTGCTCTATCTTTGGTGTGCATTGATGTGTGTGTGTGTGTGTGTGTGTGTGTGTGTGTGTGTGTGTGTGTGTGTGTGTGTGTGTGTGTGTGTGTGTGTGTGTTTGTGTGTGTGTGTCTTTATTCCAGTGTGATAAGTTCCGAAAGGGGATGATCGATGGAACTGCCTGCAGCAGCTTGTGTGAAAAGGACACACTATATTTGGGGAAATGTCTATCTGCCAAACCCAGTAACCAGGTCACGCTCTTCTCTAATTGCTGTGCATTGCCACACACACACACACACACACACACACATGCACACACACACACACTCACACCTTTTCATTTCTCATGAAATCCAAAGTTGCTTCGTCTGTCTTTGTGTTTCTCTTTAATTGTAGCCAAAATCAATCTACTAATTTGCAGATGCGCAGATGTGGACATGTTTTGCACTCACATGATGGAAGCATCAAACTAGATTTTAGAAACGTGCTGGAGGTCCTGCCCGAATCGAAAATGGATTTGAATCATTCTAGGATAACAGCAAGATTGCTGCTCTAGATTCTAAAGTGGTAACAGTGTTAACAAAGTGTTCTCTGCTTTTCTGGGAAGGGTCTCCTCAAGATGGCCTGATTTAATTATGCCATAATCCCCTAGCTTTCAAAAAATAATTTGGTATTTTGAGTTGGACAGTGTAAATGTGCATAATGCAGTTATTTGTTGAATCGTCTGAACTGTGGCAGTGCTCTCTAAGCACCTCATATTTTTCCATTTTACAATATGAAAGTTCAAGCTGTTATTTGAATTAGTAGTGTCAGAATTTCATAATGGTTGGACAAACTGAAATAGTCAGAAAATAATTAGTAACGTACTTGTTACATTAACTTTGAATGCCAAGAATATTTATTTCTTCTCCTGTGAAGTTTCTGATTTGGAGATTAGAGGTTTTTATATAAGACTGACAAAACATGGCTGATATAGCAATTTATAGCAATTTATAGCAACCACACATAATAACGTGAATGTGTGTGAGTCTACAAAACAATCATACAGTCATAAGACATAGGTTTAGTCTCATTAAATGCATTTAGGTAGAATATTGCTTGTGATCACACCCACTGACTTACATGTGCTTACAGCAGGACAACACGCTATGAATTTCCTTGATGAAATTCAAAAGGGATATTCAAAGCTTAAAAATGACTAATGAACAATGACATCAAATATTTGAACTATTAAATGTAAAAAAAAAAAAATAAATGTACAACAAATATGACACCCTTACAAAATAAAAGCAGGAAAGCCTCAGAGGCCAAACAGAAGAAAAATGGACTGTTTGGTATTTAGTTAGGTCATGAGGCTGTCAATGTTTTTGACCCACCAAAACTGGGTATTGTGTTCACTCTATATCATTCCAGGTGTATTCTGGTAGCTGGGGAGATATGGAGGGGATCATTAAGTGTCACATGGAGGAGGTCCATCATTATGACCTGGCAGTGGAGCTGGAGCCACGGAGAGAAGCGGCATCCTTCAACAGGCCGACTAAAGGCACATCTGTGGAGAAGTTCAGAGAGATGGTTCTGAACCATCTGAAGGTGAGGGGCTGAAGCAAAGCACTGTAACATTGTAGCACAGCGCCTTTATTCCAGAATGATTTTGAAAATGATTTGGTCAACTTTTTTCTACGAGACATTTCTTCTGGAAATAACAGAATTATTGGGTGTTCTGTGCTCAAATGTACAACTTGCCACTTTTAAAGTACCCCTATCTTTATTTGTATGTAAGGGGTATTTGAGAACAGGGAAAACACTAAAATATTAAGGGCAAGGTGTTGAAAATCAGTGTTGAAGGAGGATGTTATACTCTGTAAAAAACATGGCTGCAGAATATAACTTGCCATGGTCTCAGTTTTGCCATTCACTGTATTGTTGTCAAAGTCTGCATCACTGTTTTAATGCCTGGATCATTGTTGATCAAAATAATACAGGGCATTTTCATCATTTCAAATTAATGGATGTGTTTTAAGGCAAGACTGCAGTCACAACTTGCACCAATATAATCACACTATTGTCCAGTTGTGTTGCTCCTATAATAAACTGTACATTTCTAATTAATTGTATGTGTATTTGTTCATGGTTTTAGGCAAAGGTGGGTGACCAAGTCAATCTGCACGATCTGGTGGCACTAGTGCTAGGAGTGGCTGATGCCAACAAGGACGGTCAGATTTCACTTGCTGAGGCCCGGTCAGCCTGGGCCCTGCTGCAGCTGAACGAGTTTTTGCTGGCGGTTGTCCTGCAGGGCAGAGAGCACACTCCCAGGTTGTTGGGCTTCTGTGGAGACTTGTATGTGATGGAAAAGGTGCCTTATGCACCCCTTTATGGCATCAGCCTGCCTTGGGCTGTTGAGCTATGGATTCCAGCTGGCTTGCGCAGAAGCATGGACCAATGGGCATCGCCCTCCTGGCCACGGAAGGCCAAGATCGCTATAGGCCTGCTAGAACTTGTGGAGGACGTCTTCCATGGCACATTTGGCAGCTTCCTCATGTGTGACGTGAGTGCCGCTGGCTTTGGCTACACAGAAAGGCATGACCTGAAAGTGGTGGACGCAAGGCGTATCATTCCTGAAATTGCTTTCCAGGAAGTGATGCGAGAGCGCCGTTGCGACCTGGACAGTGACTGCATTTATGGGGTGGACTGCCAAACCTCCTGTGATCTCACCAAGCACCGTTGCACCACTGAGGTGATGCGGCCAAACCTGGCCAAAGCTTGCGGCGCCTTAAAGGACTATCTTCTACGGGGAGCACCATCAGATGTGAAGGAAGAGCTGGAGAAACAGCTGTACGCGTGTATCGCCCTTAAGGGGGCCACCGAACAGATGGAAATGGAGCACTCTTTGATCCTCAACAACCTGAAGACACTGTTGTGGAAGAAGATATCCCACACAAAGGACTCCAAGTGAGTTGTTTTTCTCCCCTGGGGGCTACGAAGATATGAACCAAATAAAGCACAGAAGTTTTTTAGATGTTGCAATCCAAAGTGGAACATTCTATAACCAGATTATCCTCAAATCTTAAGACAGTGAATCTAAAAATGACAAACCACTGTTATACTACACACAAGGTAAAAAAATAAAAGCTAGAAAATAACAATTGCAAAAACTCAGAGTAATCCTGACGCTACTGATATATATACTCTACAACTGAGAAGAAAAAAATCCCACTCTTCCTTCTGTCCCTTCTTCAGGATAGTGAGACAATCAGACTGTGGCCATTTATTGTGGTTTGAATTTTTTGTTTTACAATGCTCAATCTACTTTCTTCAGTGGCAACTGTCAACAAAATTTATGAAAAGGATTTACAGTAGTCTTCATGGAGAATACCTTTTTAGGCTACTGCTGTAGAGCTGTAGGCCTAAAAAATTACATATACAAAGAGAGCAACTGCATACTCTCATTCTGGAAGTCCGCTGCCCATGAAAAGTCATGTTGTTCCCTCTAAGCAGAGACGAAGGACTGAAATAGACTGGCCCTGCGGACTCTTGGTAACACAGAGGGAAACTCTTGGTAAGACAGGTTTGCCCCATATGATTATGTTTACAGTCAGCTGCTAAAATGTGATGTTTTCCCTTCCTGATCAGAAAGAGGCATGATTTATTTATGCATTTAGACTTAAAGCATGTTTCCTCAACTAAATGCATCCATACATGAGTGTGGCTCTGAATTTGTAATTTTGCATTTCTACATCCGGAAAAAAAATGCAAGACAAAAAGGTAAATAATTTGACGATGGTCTTAGAACAGGGAGATAATCATTCACCTTCCGATACTGCTGTGGGACTGGTGTTGACTAGCATAATTCCAGACAAAAAAAAAAAAAAAAAAAAAAAAAAAAAAAAAAGGAAATTTGGTGGAGAATTAGCTTGATGTAGCTGGGAGATAAATCATTAGTGTTTATCACCATTCTCCAGATGCTGCCCTAAAGTCCCATCAGAATGGCCTGCATATATAGCGAGTGGAGCATGACTCATTAATGAAGCCCCTGTATTTTAAGTGCACAATGATCTGATTTTCAAGCAAAATCTCTGTTAAAGGCAATATACACATCAGATTAAGTGGTGACAAATATTGCAAGTAAATGAGAGGGTTCAATATTCTCCATAACCTACATGTTTTAAAATGGCACAATTTCATGAACATTTTGATCTCAACTCATTCAATTTAAAGTAATAGCTGTTCCGGAAAATTAATGTAAAACCTCAGCCACATTTACATGGAGATAAATATACCAATCAAAGCTGTACAACACACGGTCAAGTCTTTTTCAATAGATTTATTAGAACAAAATTTTGCATGACAAGTTGGGCAAGAAGTCCCAGATTTAGTCCTCTTCTGCAGCCTGGGCCCTGAGGAAGCTGGCCTTCTTCTGAGCAACACGATCTTTTCTCTGGGCCAGAGTGAGCTTGCTGCGGTTCCACCTGTCAGCAGAGGAAAAAATCATCATTTCAAAAGTGCAACTGTGCACAAAGCTTTTTAGGTGCAAACTCTGTCATTTGTTACTTGTCACAATGACTTTCTCCCCCCAAAATAGAATGAATAAATGAACATATGGAATGAAATGAAAAATGAATATTTAAGGACTGTATGGTTTGCCAGATAGAGATTAACCTTTAGTTACCTTATATGTTATTAACCTTAAATAACATGCAGTGCTAATGATGAATGCTATTTTAAAATTTTGTATATGGGGAAACAGATTAAACTAGTAAAATACCAATTCTGAAAAGCGGAAGTGTTACAAATCTGGGGGGGATTTAGATCATTTAAATGAAAATCACTAAACCGAGTGTGACTGAATAAAGCACCAACTGCATTCCCAAAACTGAAGTTCATTACTTTTAGTAGAAGCAACAGCATCGACACAATTCTACAGATTTCTATCAAAGAAACTTTGAAAAATGAAGTATAAATCTGTACTTAAAAGAAAAAAAAAAACTGCACTCACCTCTTCTTCTTGACCTCTCTCTTGGGCTTCTTTTCATGCACTGGGTTCTCACGGATGGTTGCATGTGCCTTCTTGTACATTTCTTCCATCTGGAGAAGGGGTGCAATTTTTATAAATTATAAAAATATACTTTAACTCCCCTTTTAGTTATTTTTTAAATGCATCATTGAAATGCTTACGCTCTCAGGTGTGACTCCATTCTTGATGAAGCGAGAGAACTGTTTCTTATAGGCTTCCTCATCCTCCTCCATCAGAAGGCTCATGTACTCAGACACATTCAGGCCCATGATGTGTTTACGGTGGACCTCAGCATTGAACTCTTTGCTCTCAGAGTCATAGCCAGGGAAACGTTTGGTGCTACACAAATGGGGATGCAGATCAAATGCAGGTGAAGTTCCCAATGGAAACAGACCAATGTGAGAAACAACGTACATCTATTCAACCAATTATTTAGATTGGAGAAAAATACTCGGCTCAATCAATCAACTTTACTTTTCAGTCTCAACATCGCAAGAATTCTCAAGCTGCTTTCAGCCCCGTCTTGAAACAGGTTCACATCAACCATGCAAATGAAGGACCAACTACAGTTTGCTCAGTTTCTAAAAGGTATCATCATTAAGCAGCCTATCAGAGCACTTCAGCAAATGCATGAAAATCCACCTGAGGTGACATCACATACCTGTGGGGGATGGAAAGACCTCCATCTACGGCTCCCTTCAGCGCTCCAAACACTTTGTTGCCAGTGGTGGTTCTGGCAAGGCCGGCATCCAGGTAACATGTAAACGCACCTGGCTGTCCATCGATGCTCTCCACATTAAACTCTTCTCCAGTGATCTCCACCTGGCCTTCATACACTTTATCCAGGCCAAATTTGTTTAGCAACTTTAAAAAACAAATAAATAAATAGATTTAAAAAAAAAAAAACTTAACCACAATTCTCTCTTAAACATTTATATTTATTTCAGGACTGAATGTACCAATTCCTGCTGCATCAACAAACCCCATTAAGGTTTTGATAACTTAAGGCAGACATATTAGGGCTGAATGAAACAGTGCTGACTGCAGGACTGAACCTGGATGTCAAATGGCTTTTTACACTCTAGAAAAGTATTCAGACACACCTTCGGATTCCTGTTTATAGATATAAAAAGTGTTAATATTGCTGACATGGTGTATCTGTGCATGCATGCGCTCACATGCACACACACCAAGTGATACACACCATTCAGACCCCTTGCAACCACCTGTGATTTCCAATACTAATAAACTGGAACACTGTAGCCTCACATTGTTCTAAGATCCCAATGCCAAGCATCAACTAGTGGGGTATAGAAGGTGCAGAATAACAGTACTGAGTTCCCTGGAATAACAGCACTATTACCCACTAACTTGAATGGCTTTGGAGTGGCATGTGTCCCAGAACTAGTCATCCACATTTAGCTCCTGACCTCACTAATGCTTGAGGCTGAATGCAATCAAATCCCCACAGCAATACTCCAGCACCTAGTGTAAAGCCTTTCCATAATCAGAGAGATGCAGAAGAGATGGAATAAAAAGTCTTGAATTTATAAAGAAACACTGTCTATAATTCTTCCCTAAAAGGCACTATTTGGGATTCATCCTCAAAGATATGAAAATGGCATAACTAACAGCTACAAACTGAATCAAGGTAAAGATTGCAGAAGGTAGTAGTAATCCAAAAGGTCTTACTCTGCGAGCAAGCAGCAGTCCAGTGCAGTAGGCTGCTGCGTAGTTGGTCAGACCCACAGTCACCCCATATTTTGGGAGCTCATGAGAGTATGCTGCACACACGATCATGTCTCCCTCGATCTTGGCATAGGCAATCTGCAACAAAACATTGTTAAACCAAATTACTTTTTAAAACTGTCCAGTTAAGAGAAATGCAAAGTAAAAGATGCCAAAATACTGCCCAGGAAGACGGTTGTTAGGTGCTTAACTCTCACCCCCCGCCCTCCATGAGTGCTTCATGCCAAAGCCTCTGGGCCTTAATAAAACAAGGTTTCTTTAAGCAAAACCCATTTGCAATGTCTGGTAGTCCAGTAAGTCATCAAGACTTCGTGACACTGGGATCCTTCACTCCTACTAGGACTGTACAAATCAAGAGAATTCACCCATTCACGGTTTTCAATCCACCGCTGGAGATACTGATCTTTTATTTACAACCTTCAGTTTATTAGTAAATATAATGTTGAAAACTGAAACTATACTATTACATACTTCAACACAGCTTTCCTAATGAACCATGGCACACCGTAAACATTAACCAGACAAAAAGCACCCATGGGAAAAATGACTCATCAGTTTCGAGGAGCTCTTTGATAGCAACCAAAACTTACTTTATCAAATCAAGTTTATCCAGCAATATAGCTCAAATTTAGTAAACAGGTTTGCTCGACACTACTAAAGGCAACAGCATATTTAATATTTATTCTTCATTTTTTGAATAACTTTGAACCCGCCCAGATAGAATTTAAACTCCCCCCCCCCCCCCCCCCCCAAGGTACTATCCTTCACATGATCCACTGCAGCATTCAAATCTATAATCTTGGAAGGCACTCTGTCCCGTCAGTCTAGACACTGATTTAAAGTGAAAGTGAAAGTGACGACCCTTGTCATTACGAGGTCACGGCACAGCACACATGAACCACAACGAAATTGGACCTCTGCATTTTACCCATGCACACTCAAACCCGTGCAGCAGTGGGCAGCTATTGAAAGCGCCCGGGGAGCAGTGATGGGGACGGCACCTTGCTCAAGGGTACCTCAGGGCAACCTATTGGGAAGGGGTTTGAACCCCGATCATGCGGCTAACGCCCTAACCACTAGGCCACCGCTGCCCACCTGTGTGTCAACTCGCCACCACATAAGTTTAAGAATGAAGCCTTTTTCCATACAATAAATAAAACTCCCAAGTGACAATGAGCGACATGCAAATCTAAAAGGCAGGAGGGGACTGCACTTTGAAGACCTGCACGAAGAGATTCACCTGACAGATGATGTCCCTGTTGGAGAAGCGAACGATCATCCTGTACTTGGGTGTGTTGTACTTGTTCTTGTCCTGGATGACCAGGCGCTTGCGGGCAAAATAGTCAGTCTTTCCCTCTGGAACAAGAAAGAGAGATCTGTGTACAGGAAGCAGAGTTTTAAAGTGCTTTTTTAAAATCAGACCAAGCCAAGTGTGCAGCTCTTACCTCTCCTCCTCCTGAACTTCACCTGGTATCTCTTGAAGTAGGCCTTGTTCTTCACCACTTTTACAAACCCCTGTGGAACAACATTTAAGATCTTTACGAGCACACACACACACACACACACACACACACTACAGGCCACACATATGAGACTGCTAACTGTCCAGCAGCACTGTCAACACGAGAGAGAGAGAGAGAGAGAGAGAGAGAGAGAGAGAGAGAGAGAGAGGTCTCAGGCAGGAGGATGTGGCCGCCTCACAGGGGCTAGCAGTTAGCCTTCAGCGCTCCTGCACCCAAAACAAGAGCCACAAAGTCCAGGCATTGGGCCCGCATGCGCTTCCACACGAAGTCGGGACTTTACGGCCCCGCGTGTCAAGTTTGGGGTTTTTAAATTCACATGCACTTGTGTCCAGCAGAGCACTGAACCCAGAGCTCAGGGCCACGCTTAGAGACCTGAGGAAAGAGCTCAGCGCGCCACAATCTAACTCCATCCTCGTCCGACCAAGACTTTTCTCATCATTTGAGTGCACAAGAAGAACCGTAAAGGTGTAGCAAATGACACAACACACAGACTGAGGCGCTGTACTGACCATTTTGCAGACTTTTTAGTCTCCGAAGCCGGAGGCAGAAGTCAAGCAGCGGTTAGACCGAGTCCGCTGCACTGGAAAAAGAAAGAGTGGTGTGCGCATGTGCGGTAAATAGCCAGAGACACTTTACCACCCCCTACTGGAGTGGAGGAGACCACAACACTGCACTGTCTGGACTGGACACTATTATTGTTAATAGTGTGTGTGTGTGTGTGTTGTTGTCATTATTATTAATAATGGTTATTATTATTAATTATTGTATGTCATCACAGGGTGGCCTAGTGGTTAGGGCGTTGGCCATGTGATCGGTGGATCAGGGGTTCAATTCCCTCACCAGTAGGTTGGCCTGAGGTACCCTTGAGCAAGGTGCCGTCCCCTTCCTGCTCCTCCCTGCGATGGGCTGGTGACCTGTCCAGGGTGCGTCCCCCGTCCTCGGGTTGGACACCAGCACTCGCCTGCAACCCCGTCTGGGTGGATGTATGTCATCACAGGGAACACGTGAAAGTGACTACCCTTGTCATTGTGAAGCACAACACAACGAAATTCAGTCTCTGCATTTCACCCTTACACACACGTGCAGCAGGCGGCAGCTATTGAAAATGCCCAGGGAGCAGTGATGGGGACGGTACCTTGCTCAAGGGTACCTCAGGCCAACCTACTGGTGAGGGAATTGAACCAGGGCCAACTCCCTAACCACTAGTCCACCGTTGCCTAGGCCAACAAGTCTGCCTCTTTAATGATGCCTGATCTCAGCATATACATTAAATCTTATGCGCATATCTAAGTGTGTGTATGTATGTGTAAATATGTACATTTATACACACACATTAACTTACAAATGTGCATAAGATTAATGTATTTATAAATAATTGTGTGTGTGTGTGTGTCCGCTGCTTAGTGGCGATATCGGTATCAGTATAAATATAAAGGTATACAGAATATCTGAATAATAGGTATTTTCTTTTCTTCAAAATACTAAAACAAACATTTTAAAATTCCAAAGGAGTACAAAGTCCTGAGCTGATTTCTTACACATACCGTATGTTTAACATAGAGAATCATAAACTTTCTTTCTTTCTTTCTTTCTTTCTTTCTTTCTTTTTTATTC
This sequence comes from Hepsetus odoe, assembly GCA_017165825.1. Taxonomy (NCBI): domain Eukaryota; kingdom Metazoa; phylum Chordata; class Actinopteri; order Characiformes; family Hepsetidae; genus Hepsetus; species Hepsetus odoe. The sequence goes on along the minus strand of CM029366.1, from coordinate 16,842,181 downwards.
CCACCTTACTTCCTTCCTGTTTGGTTTGGTCTATTGGTTTAAGTGGCTACCAGGCGATTCCCCACCCTGGCCTGTAGCCTAACAAGTCTGTCTCTTTAATGATGACTGAACTTGAAATAACATCCATGGGAAATGAATCTTATGTACGTTCTGGCTGCGTCAATAATTCTTTGTGAGAAAAGAGAGGGCGTGTCTTTTTGAACCATAAGGCCAACGCACTGCCATGAAAAACCAGAAAAGTTGGTCGACTGTGTCGTCATGACTTAATCAGAGCTGTCTGTCTAAACTCATTCTCTAACCTCGTTGGCAAGAGGTACTACGAAGTATCGGAACTGAGAGAAAACCACTCATCTAATGGTAAGTTGCTACTTTACTTATTAGTCCTATTTTTAAAAAAAGACCAAATAAAAAATAAGTCTTGATGACAGGGACAAAATTGGAGGAAGCAGGAATCAAACTGCAGTGATTACAATCTGAATCTCGGGTTTACCCGAAACTCGCTGGGCTGTTCCCTACATATGCTTAATTATAAAAGTCATAAGCATCAGCTTTACCCATCTTACATACACACTAATGAACTGGTATGAATTAAGCCAAAATAAAAGTTATACAAAGTCAATAGAGATCTCTGTCAAACAGAACCTCTGCTCAATTCTGTGAGTTGAATGGCAGCCTGATTTTCCCAGAGGAGGCCAAACTAAAAACTCCCTTTGGGTAAATAACTATTGTTTATCCAGAGGTCATGTCAACCTTGAAACATGTGTTTTGGGAACAAGGCTTTTCAGTTAGCCAGATCCTAGGAAACCGAATACAGAACAATATTAATGTAAGTCACATCCATATCCAATAGTAATGGGGCGTTATTGTTTCTTCCTTATAACAAGAGGAGATATTGGAGGAAAATGTATCAGCCTTTGAAACACAAGAGTAGAACTGTATGAAAATCATACTGTAAGTACATGTTGGAGTGTCAATAAAAGGTTGTAACTGCCCACCTCTGAGTATACGTCTGTAAGATAGCCTAAACTGACCAGCTACCATGTCATCATCTTCAAACTGCAAAACAGATAGAAGTGTGAACAGGACCAGGAACAGCTGTGAACAGGACCTCTTAGTCAGCCGGAGAGTTAATCCAAAAATACAGGGTTCTGGAGGAGAGCTGCCTGTTGAGTAACATAGCTGGCCATTTAAAAGGCTGCCCATAAGCCACACGTGAAAAAAAAAAGAATGAAAAGCAAGTCAGCCTCTGACTAATTACTACAAGGATGACCGGACAAAATGATTATATTTATTGATACTGTGATCAGTTAAATCACACCATTTCACAACATACTTTTCTGACCATATAAACACAAAAATAAGTTTTGAAAGAATAAATACAAATTTTAATTGTTGTAAGCAATACTCTAATGTGCTTATGATAATGTAAAATCTGTCCTAAACATTTCTTGACTTACCATCATTACTACGGAGAATGAGGAAAAGTAGGCCTCTAAGAGATTTTTGTTCCCCGCATATACAGCGTGAGTTAGGCTGGAGCAAAAACATGTCAGAAAAAAGCTCTGACAGTCTACCGACTATGTGAGACACACACAAGGTGTTGAATACATAAAACTTGTGAAAATGTGAAAAGACGATGAGATGATCATCGTCTAGGCCAGTGGATTCCAAACTGCACACTGAATTCAGCTCATAATGGCCAGGACCAAGAATCACTCTCTCGCACTCTTTTTCTTAGCTGCTTGTCCTAATTTAAGTGAAAGTGAAAAAAGTGAAAGTGACAACCCTTGTCATTGCGAGGTCACAGCTCAGTACACAGTGAACCACAATGAAATTGGACCTCTGCATTTAACCCATGCACTCAAACATCGTGCAGCTGGGGGCAGCTATTGAAAGCGCCCGGGGAGCAGTGACAGGGACAGTACTTTGCTCAAGGGTACCTCAGGGCAACCTACCGGTGAGGGAATCGATCGAAAAACAATCTTCCAATGCAGGGGCAACTCCCTAACCACTAGACCACCGCTGCCCAATTAGGACCAAGAATCAGCGAGCATGTATTTGCCACATATTTATATATATATGCATTGTGAATTAAGCTGGAGCAAAAACATGTATCGCCTGGTTGTCCCAGAGGACCAGTTTGAACCACAGGTTTATACTTTTATGAGCTGAATTCAATGTGCAGTTTGATCAAGCTCCAGCTGGAATACTTTCATGTCCAGCAGTTCAACCTGCATATGTCTAACATAATTAGTGGACCATCAGAATTTTTCTTTATAGACTTTAATGCTAGTATGTGGCTTATCTCACTTGTCATTGCTTTTTATAGGAGTGGACGTTCAATCTTCCTTGTAAAATGGTACTTATTATGTCTTGCATCATTACTCCACTCTCCTGGGTAACCCAGTGAAGAATGTCTTTCCTTTGTCGTGCATTAATAGTGTTTTTCCGGCAGCTCTCTCCCTCAGCTGAAACACTAGGGGTACCCTTAGGTACCCTTGAACATGGTACCGTCCCCATCACTGCTCCCCGGGTGCTTTCAGTAGCTGCCTCCTGCTGCACGTGTGTGTAAGGGTGAAACGCAGAGGTTGAATTTCGTTGTGTTGTGCTGTGCTGCGTTTCACAATGACAAGAATAGTCACTTTCACTTTATAGCAATATAGACGTTTTGAAGAAGATATAAACAAAAATAAACATACAAATTGTTATGTGCCCCAGTCAGAGTACAAGTTAATATTATGTAATATATTTATGTTTATTTATTTAAATGTATGTAATTAATTTAACATAAATTCTACATCTATAAAGCGTAGCGCCATTTTTGTACTTTTTTGGCTACTTTTTTTTTTTGTTAAGTTTAAACGATTCATTGCTTGAAGAAATGGTTTCTGTTAAAGATGAGGTAAAAACGAGATCGTCACCCAATCTTTTGTAAATGACTCTTTATATATAAACTGTGAACAGGTGGGCTATTATTAAAAACATGTTAATACATTTTTACTCCTACTATTTTAGTTTTTCAGTACTTTTTACTCCAACTATTGATGAACACAGTTTCTCACAGTCAAAAATCAGGAGTCTTATTTGTGATTACTGCTAAGTGTGGAGGTGTGTGAGCTTGAACAAAGCCCCGGCCCTAATCTCTCTTTAAACACAGTAATGGGCAGCTTTGCTTTCAGAAGGTGAACATGTGTAAACATTGCTCCACTACAGTAAAAGTAGGCACACGTGATCTGAGACACAATGTCAGCTTTTTTGTTCTTTAAACAACCGATAACACTTTTCCATAACAAGACTGGGAGACTGGGAGACTGGGAAACAGCGGCATTTTGGGTAATGTGATTTCAGGAAGCTCTCCGCTCTAGGCTTCAAACATTTTACTTTTTTGTAACTTTCAGGGGAAAAAGAACAACCCTGGGGTAAGATCACCCACACACACCCCCACCCCCACCCCCACACCCACACACACACACACACACACACACACACACACACACACACATTGTTGATCAAATGTTGAGGCCAAATCTAGCCCCCTAATTTCCTCTTATCTAACTTCAGAATTCACATCAACAACGAGATCTTCAGCAACAAGAAAAATCCAAAGAAATAACACCCACTAACGACATTTGGATGACCTCTCCTGTATTACTGAAAGAATAAACTGGTGCAAGATGACCGGATTTGGATTTAGCCCAGTTAGGGGGGATCTTGTGCAATAAAAAACAAAGTGATATCTCTCTGAATTACACACAGGTCTACACATTATCCTGTGCTACAGTAACTTTGTTTTTCAGGGCAGTTCTCCCCAGTTGATCACAGATAAAGCCATGTCTCTGAACGCACAGCAGAGGGCCCATGCTGCTGTACCAGGAGGCTAGTGCGCATGCTCAGTCGGCTACAGTGTCGTGACGTATGCAGGGCCCGTTTGTTGGCAGGACAGTGTGGAGCTCCAGCAGTCTGCTGTACACACACACACACACACACACACACAGTGTTACTACCTAGCAAGCTTGCTTGAGCTCCAAGGACTGCCTGAAATCCTGCTCTGTGTTAAAAAAGCCGCCAGTGGACGTTGTTTGGACTGTTGTTTTCCTCGGTCAGGATCATGCAGCTGCCCTGCGCTCCAGAGAGCTAATGTTTAGCTAAATCCCGGGACTGAAGTAAAAGCCTCCAAGGTAAAAACAACTGCTCGCTTTCCCACTAACAGCGTGTCTCCGGTCCTTTAAAGAGGGAGGAGAGGTGCATGGCTGCTGTTGCTTGTTGTTGCCCGTGTGTTTTTAAAGAATACATGAAGCTGTCCGGTCTTTTAGCCTCAAACTCTGGAGCTAAGACTGGCCCGCTGGGCTTGCCCTGCCTTATACCGGTGCTGGACCTTCTTTTCTGCATGCAGACCTGCCAGCACTGCTCCTGGAGCACTGTGCTCTTTCATATGATCTCTTCTCATCCCTCATTCAGCTTCTGAACTGGGGAGTAATGCTGGTTCATGAAGAGCTCAGGCAGCTGTGGAGCAGCAGCGCTGGAGCTCTGCTTAGGTTGAAGCTGAACTTGTTGACAGAGCAGGTTTTTGCTTGTCATGCTTGATTTCATTCATTTTGCTCACTTCTGATCCCCACAAAGAAGCACCACATCTTCAAGCTGCCCAGTGCTGTGGAGGAAGGCACAGTTAGGCCTGTCCAGTCTTGCTTAGTGCAACAGGAATCTAAACTCCAGCTTCTGTTTTAGTGTGAAGCTCTTCAGATGCACACCGCTCTCAAATGATATTCCTCCATGGAAGAGGCCCGGAATGGATTGACGCTCTTCCCGAAACATTAAGCTTGAGTTGTAGTTGTTTCTTTATAATTTATGGCAAGAGATCCAAAGCCTAAATTCTGGTGGGGAGGATTTAGTATATCTTGAATTTAAGCGGAAAAAACGCATGTTCTGAGCATGTTAACGGGTACTGCCCCACAACATGGCATGAAGCAGACAGGAATGAGCAACTTAGTCAGCCTGAATCAAAGTGAATCTTGTTTTTATGTCCTTCACTCTCTTGATCAGCTTGATCACAAACCTTAGCCACTGGGTTTCACTCATGCAGAAAGAAAAGTCAGGTTAATTTCCAGTTTTTAAACATTTTGAAAACATGTCTACCAGTCAGAAACAAACTCAGTATATTGCAGGCTGCAAGGCCACAGCTTGGGAGGACTTATGATGGCAGAGTAACTTCACATCATTGCTACCTGTTTTGTACAAAATGGTTCAGCAGGTAATACTGTCTCTATTAACCACACAGAGTAAACCATATAGGGTAAAAGTGTTGGACTGTGCCCATACTGTGTACATGTCTGCAACGTGCACCACTGGATCTTTAACCCTCTGATGTGATTACAGTGGATCGCTTCTGATCTCTCTACTCATCCTCTTTAGTGCCCAGCCCTTCCCGCCTCACTCTTGGCTTACAGGGTCTACTGTTGGTTAGTTTAAAAAATCACTGCGATGCTTATGTTGCTGGTTTAAGGTATGTCTGGGTTGGTCTTTTGGGTACTATAGAAATTTACTACACCTAAAAACTACAAGGGGTGTCTTGCACAGTTTAGAGATCTTTGGATTGTGTTTAGAGGTTGTCTCATTTGGCTCTGGTGTTTTATGTCTAGACATCTCAAAGTGTTTTTAAAATTTTTTTTTATTTGGAGGTAAAGAGCTTGGGACGTCAGAGCCCCATCATTGAGAGACACACATGCATGTCTGAGCGTGCCTGTACTTGTACAGTTAAACACATTTTGGTATGTCTGTTAAAGAGCCCATCTGCTACATTTTCCAGGGTTTTTTTTTTTTTTTTTTTTGTGCGCTAATGTAGCTAACAAGTAATCTACTGCACTGTGTTTTAGTTAAACTTCTAAAAGGCTTGTTTATGTGGTTTCTGGCTCTGTATGACATACTGTTCTATAAAGTAGACATAGATGCAGTTGATATTTAGGGTTCAAGGTAGCTGATAGTGTTGTTTTTAGCTGTGCAGCAAGCTTTTATCTATTTTGATGTTGCTAGACACCAAGCATGTCTTTAGTAGTCATGTGGTTTAGGGGAACATTTTGTGAGTTTGATGATCTAAAGCGTTGTCCCTGTACCATATTAAACAAGTCAGTGGGATACAGCTTAAGCAAAAACAAGGCAAGCGTTATTCTTCTTCTTCTTCTTCACACCTAAAGTAGTGCTGGCCTTTTGTGCTTGCTTTTTACTCCAAGGTATTTCATACCTTCTTAGGAAATCCTTTCTTTTTATGTTCGTTCAAGCTCGGAATGGAGAGGCCTGATTCTCAGAGATTCTGTGTGTATGTGTGTATGTGTGTATGTGTGTATGTGTGTGTGTGTGTGTGTGTGTGTGTGTGTGTGTGTATAGATGCATTTTTGTGAAGAAGAGTGCAGGCAGGTTGGAAAGGGTGGAGAAGGATGGCTGGAGTGATTTGTGAGAGACGGGTACCAGCGAGAGTAAAAGGGAAGATTTACAGGATGGTAGTGAGACCAGCTATGTTGTATGGTTTGGGGATGGTGGCACTGACGAAAAGACAGGAGGCAGAGCTGGAGGTGTTTTTCGTTTGGTGTGGTGAGGATGGACCGGTTTAGAAATGAGTATATTAGAGGGACAGTTCAGGTTAGATGTTTTGGAGACAAAGTAAGGGAGTTGTGTTGTGTTGGTTTGGACCTGTCCAGAGGAGAGACGGGGATTATTTTGGAAGAAGGATGCTGAGGATGGAGCTGCCTGGCAAGAGGAAAAGAAGGCCAAAGATGAGGTTTATGGACGTGGTGAGAGAGGACATACAGTTGGTCATGTTTGAAGGAGGAAGATGCTGAGGACCAGAAGTGGGAGCAGCTGAAAGAAGAAGAAGAAGAAGAAGATGATACAGATGCATTTTTAAACTGTGGGCTGAGCTTTTTGAAAATTTCTCTTTGCACCCTATCTTTTAAAGTCTGTTTCTCTCATTTGTTGGCCTTCCTCTCCAGAAAATCTTGGGATTGGCAGTCTGGTTTTATTTAAACTCTTTTTCTCTCTGCCTTGCCATGTCAAAAATGTAACGTGAAGGGTGAAGAGAAATTCTTCCATATCCAGCACTAGAAGAAAAGCACAGCATTTGAAGCTTTGAGTTCTCCAAGAGTAATAAATAAGCAAAATGTAGACGTATGTGATAATCATATCAGTATGGGCGGATATTTGCTATTAAAACAAATATTGGCATCTGATGGGAGTTTAAATTTGACTAGTGTTTTTAAATGGTGTTTGATGATGCTTTTATTGTACTCAAGGAGAGCAGATTGTTTAAGCCAGTGGTTCTCAGCTCTGGTTCTGAAGCCCATTTAAGCATTTTTCCTGATCCCAGTACACCTGGTCCAACTATCATCTCTTTAATAAGCCTGTTTGTGGGTTTAAAAGGGTGTCTGTAAGGGAAATGGCCAGGACCCCCCTCCAGGACCACAGTTGGGAACTGTGGTTTAGCTAATGCAGATTACTGGCCTTGAATGTCTGGATTTTATTTGTTTAACAAATTGTGCTGTTCTGCTCATCAAGGTAGAGCTACTTTTGTATGTTATTTATTTATCTAGAGGGACCGTTGTTTTGTTTCGCTGTATGCTAGTATATGATTTAAATAAAAAACAGCCTACTTGACTTAATCAACATCAAGTTTCCCTGGCATGTTGGAACTCCCTGTACTGTTGCATCCCAAGTACATAATACATAGGCAGCCTTAGCGGGTCTCGTTTAGCTGATTGCTGTGTTTTTATTATCACACTTCGTCGTTCATTGGAAAGGTCTTTATTCACTGTGCCCCTTCATTTAGTATTCTGCTAGTGTCTCTGCCTCCCTGCTAAAAAAGAAAAGAAGGAACCTATCTTTGCACACTGTCTGTCCCTTGTGTTGCCAGAAGAGATTTTTAGTTAAGACGCCACCTGTGAGGGAGGTCCCTTTGGATGAAGCAGACCCGACATAGGACTCTGTTATGGAAGGCAGCGGGGTGACGAACCCACTCATTCCATAACAAAGAGGGCAGTAAATCAGAGGCCTAGTCACACATAATCAGGGAACAGGCCATCTGGGCTTTGTGGGAAGACACTCTTGAGTAAAGGAGAAATGATTCCTGTTGCGTTTATAACACAATTTTAACCAGGGGAGATCAGAAATGGTTTGGGGGGAAAAATAAAATGTATTGACTTCATTAAGAAAGTCATAACCCCCCCCCACCCCCTTCTCTCTCTCCAGTGTGCAAACTACATTTCTAAATCTTTCTACACTTGCTATAAAGAATGTAAATGACCTCAAACAGACTTATGTATTTTATGACAGTACAGGCCATAGTTAACTTAAAAATTGTGTGCAGTGCAGTTATCTGAAAATATCCTTAGATATTTTTAGATATAAAGAACTGACAATCCAAATAATTTTTGTGTTGGAGCACTGCTGAGTATGTTGCCATTTGGCACTGAAATGTGAATTGCAATTACAGAGGGAATTTGTGGGCACTACAGTTTCCCACAATTCACCTGTAATTTCTAGTAAACATTAAAGATAACTCAACTCAAAGTGCTGAATATATACAGCAGGGAGAAGACGTTTTGAACATGCAATGTTTTTCTCAGTAAATCTATTTCAAATGGGGCTGTTAAAATGAAATTTACTTCAGATGTTAGTAACAACCCAAATAATCCATACATACAAATAAGTCCATCAGTTATGTGTAGTAAAGCGGAATGGCACAAGAAGTAAGGACTGAACACAAAGAAAAGGAGGTTAATAAAGGCAGTCGAAGCCAAGAATCAACCCTATCATTGCAAATTATTTTCAGCTGGTTTAGTCCTAATTGATGGCCTATAAAAAGGTTTCTCATTACCAAGGTATCAATCAAGAAGATCAACAGCTCTCTCAAACCTTTGCAAAGCTTTTTATTGCAAAACACACAGATGGCATTGGCTGCCGATGTTTTTCTACACTTCTGAATGTTTAATTGAGAAAAAAATAAAGCTGAGGATCAGAGTTTATAAATGATGCCTCTGGAAGCTTCCAGATTTGAAGATAGTTTGTGTGGAACAATGGGCCAAAATCACACCTGAGCAATGCATGTAACTGGTTTCTCCATGTTGGAGGCATCTTGAAGCTGTCATTACCAATAAAGGCTTTTCTGCTAAGTATTGAATACATTTCTGTAAGCGTGTACAATACTTATTCCTGGTGTCATTCCTCTTTACTTAACATAATTTATGGAATTTGTTTTTATTTCTTTGTATGTGTGGATTACTTGGGTTGTTACTGAGATCTGGTGTAAATTTCATGTCAGTTGCCCCATTTAGAAATATGTTTAACGAAATGTCGACGTGTTCAATACTTATTTCCCCTAATGTCTTAGTTTCATAACAAAGCAGTGAAGTATGGCACTAGCTGCTGGAAACAGAAAACACAACTTTTAGACTCCTTTGATTTACTGTATGATTAAAAGGACTTTAATGCTGCACAGAAAACGTGTGTGTGTGTGTGTGTGATTGGTCAGTGTACTTTCACATGCTGTTATTAGGTATAATAACGTGTTGTAACATGACATTTGAATTGTGCTCTCTCAGTATGTGACAAAGCTTTGGAGAAAGAAAAATCTGTTGATCATATGTTACCTGATGCATCTACTTTTTTAAAACACTGACGTTTACACTCCACTCTCCCTGACTCCCAACTCTTGTGTTTAAAGTGCACTTTACTCTTTCAAAATTATAATCAGAATATCGTGATGAACTCACAGTCTGAGTCTGGTTTTTTTAATAAAAATGATCCTAATCATGAGCATTATGACATTAAAACATATTGCTGTGAATGATAAAAAAAATGTACAGAGCTGAAAACAGTACTAGCAGCCATTTTAGAGACAACAAATATTTGTGTTGTTTCAGAGAACAGGGATATACATGCAATGTCCTGCTGTTCATGCTGAAATAAATTGAACCTGTCCCATCATTCATCTTCAAATCCTGAAACTCATCGCATGTCTCTGTTGTCAGTGAAAATCCCCAAAACTTGTCATTTTCCCAGCCAGTAAGCTTTACAGGCATGGCACATTCAGGTCACCTAGACTAAAGAATCTTATCCCCTTCCAAGCTTTTCTCACCCAAGATGTCATTCTTAGACTGCAAGAAGTTATCCGTTTAACTGAGAGAGTGCAAGGCGTGTTGAATTACTGTATAGGATTATTTGAGTTTCTTTCCAGTGGGGGAATATATATTTCTGATGTATTACTGTGCACTGACAGCATCATGCATTGCAAAAAGTTTGTGTGATGTGATGAATGTTAATTTTGGCTCTAAATTGAGGCTTTCTACACTATTAATGTTGCTCTGAAGAATTTAAAAAAATAAGAATGAAAAATCTAAACTTTTTAGCAAACAGTCAAGCATTGCAAATTTAACCTCCAGACTCCGTTCTCTGTTACATTTGTAACGTTATCTTAGTATCGTATTGATTAATTCAGTATCAGACTTAAGCTCACTCCTTCTCATGTACTGCCTTTGCCTTTATTTCATGTGCTAAAACAATTTTTTTGACAAACTAGATCATTCAGTGTGACCCCTCAGAAGCCGTTTTGTCTTGGTCCAGGTCTGAAAGTAGTTTATGCGACTCCTAAGTCACTCCTGTCTGTATATTGATCTGTTGGATGTTATGTATTCTTATTCAGCAGTTTTTCCCTCCTGTAGACTGTGTTTGGACAGCTGGAACAGACTCCATAACAAACAGTCATGGGGCTTTTTAATGCCAGTGGTCCAGCCAAAAGAAATGCCCCCTCACCTGGCATGATACTAAAATAATACTGAATCAGCACTGAATTTCTTCCCTATGCCCTCTGAATTAGGGCACCAAGATTGATACAAGCACAAGTGTAAGCCTGATTATCCGATGAAGCATGTTTGTGATGACTGAGTACTCTCCTGATATTGTTTCCTTTTGACTCTAAAGTAAGACCAAAGTATTTTCAAGAAACATTTAAATAATTCAGTTTTTAGTCAGTGAGTGCCATAATTTGCTGGTTTTATTTATGTATTTATTTATTTATGTATTTATTTATTGCATGTTTATTGAACACAATGGTCTATGAAGGCCTTAAGACTAAGTCAGTATAGCATCGACTCCGGTTTTCCAGTAAAGACGTTGTTGCACTAGTGTGGCCGCAGCTTTTTTAATAAAGTGTTTGGTACGCTGTAGAACACGAGCCGTTTGCTTCATCAGTAGAAACAGCATGTTTGGTCTCTGGTCTAGGCTTGAATCCAGTGTGTGGATTGAAGTGTGTAGTGTACTTTAATCAGAGCTGCAGAAAACCATAGGCTGTGTACTTCATCTTCAGATCAGTCTCGGGTTATAATGCTAAACACAGTGCTAGAACGTAGCCTCTGTTTCCTGTTTTTCTATACAGGACTGGATTTATGTGTGTGGGTGTGGGTGTGGGTCCCTGCATAGCGCTGCCTGCTAGCTTCAACAGGCTCTGGGTGGGCATTCATTAGCAGAAAGTCTGTTGCACATCCAGGGCATTCTGCCCTGGTCACTTCAAGAGCCTCTGTTGTTGCTGAGCTTCTTGGTTCCTCTTTCCTTTAATTTTTGCAATTCTCTGTTAATGGAAAACACCTTAGCACCACATGTCTTTAGTCGTACTTTCAAGCATCCAGCACAGACACTCCTCTCTGCATGACTGTTCCTCCACATTTGACCTCCACTGCATCCCATGGAAAAAGAAATACACTCCCAATTCTCTCTTCATTGCTCACTGGCCCCAGTCCAGTTATAGCTTATGGCTGTTAAAAAAAATACACTGTTTCCTAAAGATTAAAGACCATTTATTGTAGAAGCCAGTGATCACAGGAATTTGAAACTACAAAAAATATAAATGTTACATTCTAATAGTATATTTATTATATCAGGATGGAAAAAGATGGAATGTCTTACCAAAATTGCTATTATAGTGCAAAAGCAATTCTGATTACTTTTTATTTCCCTAGGTTTTGGTGGTATCCACCCATGATCAGGCAGGAGCCTGTGAAAACTCCACCCACACCACAGCATTGGTAACCTATTATTGTATATTTTTCATATTACACTACAGATGCAAGTGTTGAAATTAGGCCTCAAGAAAGTAGAAGAAACAATGATGTTAAAGGAAACTGAAATGGTGGGATGAGAATATTTGAATGTTTAACTTGATCACATTGCTTTATGGAGCTTATCAAGGTCTTGGTACAACAATATTTAGGGTTGCTTTCTGTCAATGTCTGGTTAGATGTGTGTTTAAGAAAAACAGCTGTGTAAATGCCCTCTAGACAATTCCTGAAGCAGCTGTGAGGGCTTGTGTACTGAAGCTGAGGGATTATAAAGGGCCAGTGGTACCCTCACTGCCCCTACAACACTGTGTGCATGATTATTAGTCAAGGGACTATTTTTAGCATTAATATTAATATGGAACAATACAGTGTATCAGTCGATCCAAAATCATCATAACCCTGGAACCTGAATGTTTTATAAAGGAAATGGGGAAAATTCTAAGGGGAATACATACCGTATTTACTTGTGTATAAGTCGCACCCCTGATTTGTCCTTGAAATTTGGTCCAAAATTAATTTGAGAGTGATATCTTGACATTTGAGATTTTGGATTACATGCAGGCAAAAATGCTAATATGTGTATATATGTGTAACACATAACTCAGAAATACTGAGAATTACAGTAAAATGTATTGAGTTGTTACGTACGTGGTCACCGGTTTAGGTATTCAAAATGGCGGCATGTGAATTTCCTGGATTGAAATTTGTGAAATGAAAGTGATTTTTTGTGGATTATGTTGAATGACACTTTCAGATTTTTACAGGGAAATATAGTGCTATGTGTTTTACTTGGTAGGAAAGCACCAAAAACGTGTATTCGGTAATAATGTAGAGGATAATTGCCTGGAAATTCGCTGGTCTCTATGCAGAAGTGTCAATCACTGAATTCCCATGTATAAATCGCAGATTAATTCCATGTGTATAGGTCGCGCCCCCATTTTTATAGTGGATTTTGTTACACATTTGTGCGACTTATACACGAGAAAATTATGGTAAATGTCTATAATTATCAGGCGACTATTAGTCGTCTTTTTCTTTCGGTTGCTCCCGTTTAGGGATCGTCACAGTGGATCAGCCATTTCTTCCGGTCCTCTGCATCTTCCTCCTTCAAACCAACCACCTGTATGTCCTCTCTCAACACGTCCATAAACCTCTTCTTTGGTCTTCCTCTTTTCCGGCAGCTCCATCTTCAACATCCTCCTTCCAATAAAATCCTCGTCTCTCCTCTGGACATGTCCAAACCAACACAACCTCGCTTCTCTTACTTTGTCTCCAAAACGTCCTACCTCAGCTGTCCCTCTAATATACTCATTTCTAATCCTGTCCCTCCTCGTCACACCCAATGAAAATCTCAGCATCTTTAACTCTTACACCTCCAGCTCCGCCTCCTGCCTTTTCGTCAGTGCCACCTTCTCCAACACGTACAACATAGCTGGTCTCACTACTGTCCTGTAAACCTTCCCTTTTACTCTCGCTGGTACCTTTCTGTCACAAATCACTCCACCCATTCCAACCTACCTGCACTCTCTTCCTCACCTCTCTTCCGCATTCACCGTTACTCTGAACTGTTGATCCCAAGTATTTAAACTCCTCCACATTTTTCTACCTCTACTCCCTGCATCCTAACCACTCCACTTTCCTCCCTTTCATTCACACTCATGTATTCTGTCTTTGCCCTACTCACTTTCATTCCGCTCCTCTCTAGATCTCCATCTCTCCAGGTTCTCCTCAGGCTGCTCCCTACTCTCACTGCAGATCAAAATATCATCAGCATTTGTTAGTGTGCAGAATTATTATGCAACTAAAAACCCTTTTTCACTTCTTTTCATCTGTTAAAGTAATAAGCAAAAAAACTCAATGTACAAATAAACAGTTCTGACATTTTTAAAGATCTGTCAGTTTCTTGATCTGCTGATGATCAATTTTTGTGCAGTAACAACCACAGACTCCCAGCTATTATTGTGCAGAATTACTATGCAACTAAATTAAAAATTAATAATAAACATCTCCAAATTTGCAAATAAACATGTCTGACATTAAAATAAAAACTTGCAATAAAGCCACCCTTCTTTTCAATAACAATCATAAACTTTCCATTCATGGTGTCTGTCTGGGTGGCTGTGTTGATCGTCAATAGATCAAGAAACTGACAGTGTTCAGAGAGGTGGACTATTTTCTTTTTCTTTTTTTTCCCCTTCCCCATAAATTTCACATTTAAGAAGCAACCTCAAGTTCTCAAGTTCTTAGGTCAGGTGAGGAAGGAAGGCCGTGTCATTATTGTTTAATCTTTTAAGGCATTTACGAGCCACCCAGTGGAGAACTTCCATGCATGCAATGAAGCATTGTCCACAAATGCACATCATCTGATCAGATTAAATCTAATTCGCATTCAAGTTTATACAGCTTGGAGTTGGAATATATGCATAAAAATTATATGGTCAAAATACTCACTTGCCTAATAATTGTGCACAGTGTGCAGTATGTTCATGAAATAAATACCACATAGTTTGAGCTTACTGTTTACATCTTGTTTTTATTTTTCAACAATGTTAGTTTAAAATTATTTATTACTTTAAATGTTGGTGTTGCAGAGAGATTAACATGAACAGTTCTGCTGTCTCCCCTACGCTTAAAAAAAATTCAACAAAGATGTGGTTTTACTGGAGTTTTGACTTGGCTCATGTAATAAAGAATAACAACAATGGCCAAACCAAACAGGTGTGTTTTGCTGGGGTTTAGATCTCAATGCCTAAAGAGAATATTGTTGCGAATTAACACACCTCTGATAACAAGTGTGTACTGATTTGGGTAGCTATTTAACACTCAAACACTGACAAAATTAACTTTTTATGCTTTAAGCTGTATTTGTTTTTCAGAATGACTTGATTTCATCTCAAGCTACCAAGTAATTCATTCTTTTATGTGAAGTCGATTTTACTTTCTTTTTTTTTTTCTTTTTTTTTTGCTTGTTTGTGCAAGCGCAAAAAAACTTTGTGGCTGATGAACTGGTGGTATACGTCATAAATCTATACTCGTCTATGTTTGCTCCTTTTTTTGATACTACTTCTCTCCTTAATCTATCTTCCTGCCTGTACTTTGCTCTCTCTCTTAGGCTTCCTCTTCTTATCCCACCTCTTGTCTTTTCTCACTCTATCTTGCTCACACTCTTCAGTTAGAGTTAGGGTTGGAGTGATTCCCATTCGAAAAAGGTCCGTTATTTCTAGGAATAAGGTTGGGGAGTACTGCCATTTCCATCGTGACTTAAGAAAAACCACCGAGTCTGGTGTGTGAGGTTATGTGGTCTTTCTCAACGCTCAGCCAGTGAAAAGAGGAAACATGAGCTGGGTGGCTCAGGATTCGCAGAAGTACTTCATGCAAATGAAAAGCGCACTGCGATCTGAAATGATCTGCACACTTCCCCTGGGGTTACCGTCATGACGTGTGCGTACTTTGGTAATGCCACGCAGCATTTTCTTTTGTCAGGTGGATTCCAGCTTCAAAGTGAGTTTTGCTGTAGAAGCGAGGGCAGAGTGTATTCTTTACCTCGACCTCAACCTGTCTCAAAATGGCACTTTGACCCTGAATGATACCGTGACAACCGGATGACCGTCAAATTCCCAAGGATCAGTGAGCAAGCTAAGCAGAAAAGCGGCGAGATGTACTGTGGTTTGTATTTTGAGGGCAAACTTAAGGATCTATGCTTGGCCTTGGCTTATGAGAATACCTGCGTAAAGGACTTTGCTCTCTGCAGGTAAGCATATGTGTGGTTCTGATAAAAATAACCCATATTGAGTAACATTACAGGTGTCCAAAAGGTTGTTCTTTCTTCATGGTGAAGGAAATGTTTCTCCATTCACTATCGGTCACTCACAGTTTTACCGGTTGTTGTTGGTTTAGTTGAAATTCTCTTTTATGGTGGATATCCGTACTTTTGGTTCTACGCATGTCTGTAAAACAGACATAGCGGTTGTTTTGAGTGCCAGTTCATTGTTGTGGTGCTGCAGTGCTAGTTGATTTGCTATTTGACTTGTCTATTGGCTGAGGGAAATATTGCTTCAGTCTCTTTTGGGCACAGATTTCTTTTTTTCTATTAAATGTGTAGACATACCCAGTGTTCCTTTTTTGTTTTGTTTCCCAACTTCAACGTGGTTGGGTTTATGTCCCTAATAAAGACCTTATTCAGCAGAATCTACAGCTACTCAGAGAGGAAATATGCTGGAGGATAGCATGTGATCTTTTTCTAGTCGACCTTGCATCAAAGCTGACTGCCATAATGAAGAGATACCACTGCTCAACTTTGCTGTATGTTGCTGTACAGTCTCAAGTGTTTCAGCCATAAGTTTTTCATTTCATTCAACATTTTCCTACTTAAAAGGGCCAAGTCGTGATGGCTAGTTGACTGGGAGAGGGCGTCTATTAAAAAAAAACAAACCAAAAAAAACCCAAAACAGTAGGTGACCAGGTATGCAGTGGTTATTACTTGGTCCAAGGAAAGACAATGAGTGAACTACTAAAAGATTACTGGGCACCAAAGGCTCAGTGATGTTTGTGGGGAGCACAGCTGGCTGTCTGGTGCTAAAGTTAGTGATGATAAAGTGTCAGACTATAATGGTCATTGCTGCTTGCTGAGTATAGGCCTGCATAGATACTGGCTGTTCAAATATTGACCTCTATCCACTCTAGCCTGGTTTGGGTCATGCTTTCTTTTTCAAAATGTGCACTACCTGGGAAACAGAGCGCTAGGATGCACTAAGGGAAGACAGATAAAAGTGTCATGATTTGTTTTATTGTTTAGCATAGATGCTGTTTTGTAAGCTAGAATAACAGGTTTGGTTCTTGGTGGCATTGAATAGTCGTGAAATCCCATGGGCAGAGCGCCAGATAAACTTTAAGCAATACTGGGATGTAATGAGGAGAGCTATTTGTATTTTCTAATTGTAAATCTTTTGCACTGCGCTTTGTGTATATATATGCATATAAATTAATAATTTTATTTTAAAATACTTAGCACTACACATGAGGTGTGTGTGCGTGTGCCACTCCGTAAATGTTGGATTCTAGTGAGGGGGATTTGTCACATGGGTTCGCTCATGACCAGACGTAATCTTCTGATTCCCAGAGTACATAAACAGCTGTAGGGTAACTAAAACACTGCTTAACATAACTTAATTCCTGTAACAAACATTTTTTTTACTTATGCATGCCCAGACACTGCTAACATACAGACGTGCTGGTAATTTGAACCAGCCATTTACCCTGAGATCAGCTGTTGCCGAACACCATAACTACTAATTTATTTATTTATTTATTTATTTAGTTTCGGGATTGAAAAGAGGATATTTTCAGCCCTGTATTTATATGCATGTGCTGAGGTAGAAGAGAAAGACCATGATTCAGGGGGTGATGAAAGGCTTGAGTTTATTTATAATATAATGTGAAAACTTGTCTGTTTTTGGTGCAGTGCTCTTAAGTTTGCTGTCTGTTCAGGAGAATGTAACTGCTTTCATATCGTGTTGCTTCCTGATCATTTGAATGTAACAGCCGCTCTCACAGACCCCAAAAAAGGGGTCTAATTATGGTTGAAGACAAGTGTAGCTGTAGGTTGGAATTCAAGCCTAAAGGCTCATCCAGCATCTTCATGTATATTTCATTCAGTGTACTCCACTGTTTATGTTCAAGTTTTGTAGTTTATTGGCCTAATTCAGGAATAGCAATAGCTGTTTTGGTCACATCTGGACACCCCTTTACTTGGCTTGTGTTCTATGTTTAATGATTCTGTAATGCACATATATATCAATGATGCAAACCAGGTTTACCAGTAATATAACCATATTTATTTATGATGGCAAGGGTGTCAAAATAGAGTTATGAGGTAACTTTATGATAATGAACTATGACTTGGTTCATCAACAACCAATCAGTTTTTTTTTGGAGTGCTTCACTACAGAGAACACTGGCTTCTAAATTTATTTTTCTGACCATACATTAGTTCCCAATGACCTTGAAGGAGATGGGCATCATCCATGTGTTGGGTATATATACTAAGACTGTGGGTGGTGGTAGTCTAGTGGTAGGATACTTGCCCATGGACCTATGGGTCAAGATGTCCCAGTTTTGAATCCCACCTCTGGCACTACCACCACTGGGTCCCTGAGCAAGACCCTTAACCCTGAGTTGCTCCAGGGGGACTGTCCCTGTAATTAGGACATGGAAGACGCTCTGGATAAGAGCATCTGCTAAATGCCGTAAATGTAAGACTAAAATAAAAATAAGGAAATGTGGACCAGAGTGTGTGCAATTCTACATCATAGCATACATTGGAAATGCTATTTATAACTTGGAGCTTATCTTTACAAGAATAAGCATTTTTCCTACTATTTCCTTATATTTATATGCTGTGAATCAGCAGGTGGTAGTGAAGCTATGAAATTGCCTGCTGATTGCCACATTTCACACCAAAAAGAAAGAGAGTTGCCAGCCTCATTATCTGTGCTCAACATAGGCAGGCTGCTGTATGATCTGTTTTGATTCAGTGAGTCATTTCTCAGTACATTGGAAATGCATTTTAAACTTCAGCTGTGTGTTTGTTTGCTTTGTGGCCTCTTTACAAAAGTTTCAAGACCAAGTAATCCAAACAGACTACCCAGGATACCCCAGACTACCCACCTGCTTCACCTACATCAGAGAGCATCCACAGCGTTCAGCAGCATTACTGGCACAGCGGCCAGAGTAAATGTTTATGCTCTTGCCGCTCCCAGTGGAAATGTGATGGCAAGTCTAAGGAGGCAAACTCTCACTCCTGGAAAGATGAAACATTTGTGTTATGTGACCATGCAAGTGACCTCCTATCTAACTGACCATCCAAACTTTCTACAGGTGGCGACAGACAAAGTAGCCGGCAAGCTGAGTTCAACTCTTTCATGGGTGAAGAACTCAGTGTCGCACACAGTCAGTCAGATGGCTAGCCAGGTGGCCACGCCCTCCTCGCTGCATACCAATGCGGGCTCATCCACCGCCTCTCTGACTTCACCCGGCCTCTCCCCTTCTACACCCTCCCCTGCCCAGCTGAGCCCAGACGAAGTGGAGCTGCTGGCCAAGCTAGAGGAACAGAACAGGTGAGAGAAACCTACTCGACTACAGCGTGTCCAGTTGGAATAAAAGAACGTTATCATGCATAAAGAGCCCATATCATAATTGATTGGCTGAAATATGCTGAAGTTCCATAATGGCAGAATGGCATACCATTTATTCCCCAGTCCACAAAGTCCATGAATGTTTACTTCACACATGCTTAATATGATGGGTAGCTGGAAAATGGAGAGAGCTAAAATGGAAAAATGATATTCATTTATCATTGATAATGATAAAACATTATAAGAGAAAAACACAATAAAATAAGGTCTTAAAGAGAGCTGTTGTGTGAAACATATTGTGGATTTTGTGTTCTTATATATGTCCTCACCCCCCAGTGAACACTTTACAAAAATCTTTATAGGGCACCAGATGTTCAGCCCAGTTTTATGACACTTTTTCCTAAGTAGCCAATTAAATCATAGTAGCCAGTGAAACCTCATCACTCAACTGCACATAGCTGGGTAGCTTTAAATAGCCCTCTCGCTATGCATACTGAAAGATGAGGTTGATGGGGGTAGGCTTTGAATTGTTGGATCACTTGTAGACTGGAAAATGCTTAGACCTGCTCACCTATACATGGTTTGATTTGGTTTGGTTTATGGATATTGGTTTTGAGGGTTAAAGGTCAAATAAAAACTATTCTGCTTCAGTGGCTGCTGTTGGAATTTTGCTGGAATCAAATGATCTTGTGTTGTGACCTTCAGTTGTTGAACTTGTGTCCCCTAGCTGTCACTGAGCTATTATGATGTATAGTTCTTAGTCCTGATTAAGCTGCATCATATATTGAAATATAAAAGAAGCTGCAACTGGTCTCAAAAGTTCAGAGTGGCATAGGATTGGTGGAACCGTTTGGCTCTTCAGTGGAAAACTGTGTTTTTTGAATGGGCCTAATAAAGGCAAAATCACTTTATTTACACCATTAATGACAAATTTTCATTTATTGGTGTAAACAAAGCCAAAACATAAGTAGTGGCTTTCGTTTGAGATGCTTCTTTTATTTTAAATGGTTAACTAATCCATGTATACTGTATAACAACTGCTGCTTGTTTAGAAGCAATACTGGATTTTCCCAATTTAGAGTCGGCACCTGTATGTGTTGAGCAGTGACCGAGTAAAAGCAGTGACATGGTGGTAACACAGTGGTATCTCTGTCATGTGACTGGTTTGTGTGTATTAGGCTGGTGAGAACAAACCACAGCTCTGTCCCCACAAAAGAAGCATAGCAACCCCCTTTTTCATTTTTCTTTTCTTGTCTTGTGCACAAGCAACAGAATGTGTGCCCGTGTTTGCATGTGCGTGCCATTTAAAAAAAAAAAAAAAGAATGCCTGTAGAAGACATTTCCTCATATGGGTGAGATTATGAGTATGTATTAGGACTATTTGATTAGGACTATTTGAATGTATTTTGAATCAAGTTCAAAGGAAAGTGGGACTTTCCTGGGACTTTTAAAAGGCATTTCGAACATCATTAATTTGCTGAACACTAGTCAGTGAGCTAATTTTGTTAAATAAATGCAGCTGAGAGCATTTAAGCTGCATTTGAAGTCACTTGAAGTTTACTGCCACCTGCTTTTATGAAACGGTTTGTTTTAAGATTGATTGGATTATTGGATTTTTGAGTCTATCTTGTAGTTTTTCAAATGTAACGAACGTTTGAATATTTGTTGTAGTTCTAGTATGTATGTACGTAAGCCTGATGTGTCATTTGTGTGTGCACGTGTGTTCCATAAAGATGGAAACCGCATGTGTGAAAGTGTTGGGGTGAAACAGCAAATGTGACATGTCACTGTGTGTAGGAGGGAGTAGACCAGTGCCATCATATTTGAAATTCTGTGTTTGAATGTTTAACGGTAGGAAAAGGAGAACTCATGTGAAATGTCAAATACAGAACACCTGCAGCTTAAACCAACCAAAAGAAATTATTGAATAGTTTATTAAATATTAAATTAACCTGATTAGCATGCATTATCTTTCAGGCACAGTGTTTGTTTCGCACAGAACGCCTGCATGCCCTCTTTCTCCACATCCATAAACCCCTTCTTTGGCCTATCTGGTCTCCTCTTGCCAGACAGCTCCATCCTCAACAACTTTTCCCCCAGTATGTTCATCATCTCTCCTTTTTACATTTCCAAACCAGTGCAATCTCACTTCTCTGGCTTTCTCACTAAACGGTTCAACCTGAGCTGTCCTTCTAATAGACTCGTTCCTAATTCTATCCATCCTCATCACTTCCAATCCAAATCTTAGTATCCTTAACTCTGCCACCTCCAGCGTCACCATCTGTCCTTTCGTCAATGCCATCGAGGCAGATGGAGACCTACCCCTATCACAAAGCTAGTCTCGCTACCATCCTGTAAACCTTTCCTCTTTTAAACTCTCGTTGATGCCCATCTATCTCAGATCATTCTGCCACTCTTCTCCCCATCCCAACCTGCCTGCACTCTTTTCTTTACCTCTCTTGTGAACTCAGATACTCTGAACTGTTGACCCAAAGTATTTAAACTTTTTCTTAGTCCTGCTGACTTTCATTTATCTCCTCTTTAGAGCATCCCATCTCCACCTCTCCAGTAACATACACAGTAAAGCGAAGTAATAATTCATCATTTAAAACTGTAATACAAACACAGCATAGCACAATGTACCTGTGTAAATGTGTAGCTGAATAAGGTAATACAATTAAAAGAAGATTTGGCACAATTTAGGAATAGCTTTTTCCTTTTGTTTATCCTGTAAACTGTTTCTATATGTACAATCTAGGGTAATAAAAAGGATTGTCGGTTCAGAGCGCATCTTTGCTCCTTACCAAAGAGTTCATTCAAAAGAGAAGGTTTTTTTCTGTGCATCAGCAAAATTCAAGCGTAGTATTTGATTAGACCTTTGATCTTTTTCCCCTCATAAAACTGATGGCAGCCGTGGCGTTCAGACCATGTACCCTCTGACCCCGACCTCGGCCCAAGCGGCCACCACTGCAACTGTGTCCTTTTCATATTGCACAAACCCCTCTGTGGACTGTCTATGGTTAACACCACCATGCCCCAGCACCCTCTGCTCTATACAGACTGCCAAGTGTCTCCCTACATAAACAGCTTCAAACACATCGGCGCTCAGGGTGCTCTCAAACCACCTCGGCTTTAGCTACCGTAGCCAAACTGATGAAGGAGAAATCTCATTCCTGCAAATTACAAATCCATCATGACTAAAATCTAGACATTTTGTCATGAAATACTTGAAAGGGTTTAGAAAGGTCAGTTGTCTTGTTATTTCAGAATAGATACTCAAATTTTAAACAGCCTAAATTTAATTCTAAACAAAAATGTAAGTTTTTCCTTTTTTAACAGTGATTTTTCTTTCTATTGCCGCAAGAAAAATAAAATGCGGCCTGGGCAAACATTATGGCTCATGTTAGATTTATTTGCACAACAAAAACAAATTTATTTATTTAATTTAATTTGTTTGTTTGGTTTTTTTTTGCATATGACTGTAGAAGCTGTAGAATAAACCTTAAAAGATGCACTAGGTTTTTCAAAAACAGCTACACTCTCTCTCAATTTATTGGTAACAAATTGTAAAAACTGACTTCAGAATTCAAAATTGGATCAAAATCAACTTGTGGTCTAAAAGTTCAACCTGAGCTTCTGTAAAAACTCCACAGTGCAGTACTGTGACCCTCTAGGAATGTGATGCGATACCACCTGTGTAGATCTGCACACTGTGTTAGAAAATAGAGTTTCATTTTGAATCTAAGTGACATTACAATCCTTGTGAAGTACAGAGTATTTTGGGGAAACCCTGAACCACTGATGACTGAAACAGTTGCAGGCTTCTGGTCATCTTGGCTGCTTTGGCAGTTGAGGGTTTGCACTTATCTGAAGTTGTGTATTAGTCACAGCAGTTGCTGTTTAGCAATCTGAAACAAGTGCGTGAAGCGGTTGTCTGCCTGCCATGTTGGGTACAGTAAACACCAAGCAGCAGCACTGAATTCTGGCAGAGTTCACTGCAGGCTTCTCTGTGCTATAATGCTTTAAGGACTGTGGGACTCTGTTAGTGTTGGTAGTTCATCGCAGTCAGACCCAGTTTTAGTGTTTAAAAGGTATTTATTGAAACAGTATCTCCCGGTGAGTAAAAAACAAGACCTGCATTAGAAAGAGTAGAAAGAGAGGGGGGAGAAATCAGCTTTTTCCTGTAGCAACCAAACCGTCATTCATAAATGGTCTAAATTGATGGTAGCAGGTGATGTAATAACCAAAGCCATGTGTAGTCGCGTACATGTAAACTTTAAAAACCAAACGCCACTTAAGATGCAAGAATTATAACTCTGGAACAAGCTATTTAATGTTTTGAAGAATTTTTGTGTAAAGATGATTGTAATGAAAAGTGATTTGTGAGAATTGGGCTCTTTCAGCAATCAGAGATAGATGCTTACACATCATAGTAAAAGTAAAGTATTGACTGGTTTAAAAAGATTTTGAAGGTTTATGAATATAAGTAAAAAAAAAAAAAAAAGTTTCAGCATCTTTTACGGGCGGGTGGAGTGCTGTCTCTAGAGTGATTTTTGCCATGTCAAATATGCTTTAGCTCCTCCTACTCCTTCAGTAATAGAGCAGGACTGGAGCATTGTGTTGTGAAGAGTGGGTTTGTGTTCAGCTCTGTTTCTCCTGGGGTGCTCCCAGTGTCGCAGACATGCTTTGATGATGGAACACGGAATCAGTGATTACAGTGAATTAGTTGCGGAGAGCAGAACACCCACGCTGAGCTGAGACCCACTCACGCGCACTCTCAGTGCTGAAAGTAGGCCAATGGCTCAGGAAAGCAACTGAGCGATGACTGTTTGGATTCTGCCCATGTGGCTAAAGTGGCACCTCACTGCAGCTGCTGTGTGGAAGATGGCCTATGCATCACTCGGCTCTTTGTGAAGCAACACATTACTGTTACACAAACACGCAGTTGCACTAGCAAACACTAACAAACACAAGCAAACAATAAAACAGTTAGTTCCCCATATGGGTCATTTACTTCTTTCAGATTGAAGGGGTAAGAGCAGGGTACAGAAGTTAGTTTTTGCCAAAAATGAACCCCCCCACCCCTTTTTTTTTTAATATAAATAGAATCAAATGACACATCTCTACTATGAATTGTTTCCTACTATTAATATTTTTTTAATCTAAATATTTCAGCCTAGCAAAGTAACTGAGGCAATTCAGACACTGCTAGATTCTTTATTTATTTTTGCATAAAGATTTGAATGAAATGTTAATATATTGCAGATTTTGTAGTGATTATCTGATATCTAGTTTGTCTTAACGTTGCTTTAAGTTATATCAGGTGTGTTGCTGATAGAAATGAACAGATTCGTATAATGGTTTAGGATGTGCCCATCGAGTGTCTCTTTAGTTTCTGTTCTCGTCTTGCTTTGCAGTTTTCGCTTTTTTGTTTTCTATGGGTTTATTATGAAGTGTCTTATCTCTCAGGACTTTTTCTTGGTGGTGTGTTTTACTGTTTTATTCAGATTTCTTTGTTCATATGCTGGGTTAAAGCGAACCCTAATGCTGAGGATGTACTCTAGCTGGCTAGCTTGTACTGTCATTTTATTATAAATTATATAGAAGAGTATTCAGACACTTGGATTTTTAGTTATTTAATACACATCCAGCTAATATGTGTACCATCCACCATTGGATTTACAAATTTAATGTCCTTTGTAGAAAAAAGAATGTAATCAGAAGCATAATTAAAAGGGAAAAAAAATTTAACTGATGTTAGGAGGAAAAATTCTCCTGAATTTTCTGAATTCAATTAAAATTAAATTCAGAAAATTAAATTTAATGGTTTCTCCTTCAATGTGAACCTTCAGACATGTTAATAGGCTTCCTGTGTAAAAATGCTGAATTTTTTGCTATGGGAATACAAGATGATGACCCAAAGCACATAAAAAAAATATATATATATATATAAATATATTAAAAAACAAAACAATTATTCTTTTTTACCCTACTTTAGCTTACTACATAAACAAATAGATCTATGAAAGGTTTTTATTCCAGTTTACCTTCTTGAGGTATAATCACGTTGGTGTATTTATTCAAATGGACATGAACACATTTAAATCAAGTAAATTTAATGTATTCCTTAAATCCGTGTTTATACACACACCTGTGAGGGATACTTTGCACTTTTGACCCACAGGTTGAAGGTCTTTTCACTTTATTGATAGTGTGTGTGTGTGTGTGTGTGTGTGTGTTGGAGAGGGAGTCTCTGCCTCTCTTTCCCCACTCGCACAGAGACAGTCTGTCTGATAATTAGCTTACTTTCAGTCTACCTCTTATTCGCTCATGGCCATATGACACGAGAACGGCAGAATGAACTTCAACTGGTGAGCATCTTAAGAACCGCACTGTTCTGACGTATTAAGGACGTTCTGCTTTTTCTTGGTCCTGGTGGTTTACTCGGTGAGCGTGAGTAAGGTTAGACGCTAACAGAGCCTTATCGGTTTTGCTTGTTTGCTTTGTTTGTTTATTATTCCTTCCTTCCTCTTGTGCAGACAAACAGCCTAATGTTTCTGAGCTGAGACGCGGATAAACCTTCAGAACGCACTTCTGTCTGGGGAGATACTTAGCCATGCGGTAGCCTAGTTTGTAACCTGAGTGAAAACATGTTGTACCTTTGTTTAACAAGCAGTGAATCATTTGCAGAGAACTAGCAACGATTCTTTTCATGTTTAATGTGCTCTGAGCAGACTGAAGTGGCCGGGAATGCTTATTAATGGTGATGACTTTAAAAGGTATAAAGTTGTTTACAGCTTCATGGCTCTAATAAAAGTAAATCTGAATTACTAATGCATATCTCTGCCTGGGCCTCTGTCAGTCTGATTTTTACATTTTTTTTTTATTAATGCACAAGTACATTCTACAGATGTCTGTCATAATGTAATTTCATTTCCATGAAATTCCTGTGTTTATGGTTTATGAACAGTAGTGGATTACAGTGAGAGATTTAAATGTGAAAGTGAAAGCGACAACCCTTGTCATTGCGGGGTCACAGCACATGGTGAACCACAACGAAATTGGACCTCTGCATTTAACCCATGCACTCAAACACTGTGCAGCAGTGGGCAGCTATGAAAGCGCCCGGGGAGCAGTGACAGGGACGGTACCTTGCTCAAGGGTACCTCAGTGCAACCTACTGGAGAGGGGTTTGAACCCACAATCTTCTGATGCAAGGGATAACCTCTACAGTTTTATATACTTTTACTGAATGTCAAAGAGCAGGAATAAAAGTCATGTTACTTTTAATAATAGACAGAAATGAAAGTACTAGAAGAAGCAGAAAACTTCATTAACACAGTGTTGAGTTAGCATGGAGTTCACTGATTTTTAGTGGTTTAGTGACGGACTGAATATCGTCATGTCTAAAATGATCTCTGAATGAACTCTGTGGTCAAGTGTTTAGTGATTATATGGACTTTATTTCTTGGTTGTATGCTTTAGCTCCACTACACATTGCCTCTGAAAGTGTTTAACCAGGCTGTTGGTGCTAGACATTTCTAGATAAGATATTAAGATATTAAGACTTCATAAATGAAGTGAAATTGTTTGTAGATGAAATAAGACAAATAGATCTACCTGAACTTTTCGTGTTTAAATACAAGTCTCACCCTGTGTTTATTAGTCATTGTAGTTTTAGTGTCTGCAGTTTAGCTTACCATCTTTCACCCTTTCTTTGGTGCCCTGCAATATTAAATAAATTAAATAAATTGTGAAATTGTTTGTTTTTTTTAGTCCCCCCCTTATTCATCTTCATATTTGTTAAACGTGTAAGAAATCTAAGAGTTCTAGAGTACATTTAAGCAAACATTGTATTACAACCTGGTTAACTCAATCACCCTTTAACTTCACCTCTGAGCCTCTCCTCCAGCATAGCTCCTCCCTGTACATCCACATTTGGGTCAGACATGGTGAAATCAGACCCGGCCCCTCAGCACAGAGCTTGACTTTACCCGCTGGGGCTCCAGTGGCCTGGCCTCGGCTCTTTTTTCCCCTGAGATCAGGTTTCCTTGGCTTTTGTGTGGGCTGTCAGTTTGTTGGTGCTGGATGGGCATTCCTCATGTGCTGCTGATCTTAGATCAGTCATTCACTAGCACTCTGACACCTTGCTTGTGTTCTAGGCACTGCTAGTCTGTGTGGCTTTGAATCGGTGCTTATATTTTGAGGTGTTCTTAAGCTCTTTACTTACAATTGCCATCTAACAGAGGCCAGTCTCAAAAACTCTGCACAGTATGGATTAGATAGCCAACCTGGTTTTACAAAACTAGAAATATATAATTTTTTTTTTTTTTTCCTTCTTCTTCCTCCATGTTATAAAGTTAGCCATGTAGCTACTGTAGATGACCCACTTCAAGCTTCAGTGTTTTGTAATGTCTTCATATCCCATTCAGCACATTCTTCTGGTTCTGCCATGCTTCTGTTTATTGTATATTGCACCGTCACCATCTCAGTGTCCTGGGATTTATTTCCATTGGGTGCCTTTTTAATAAACCAATTTGGCAACTGCAGAGTTAATTTTCAACACATTTTGTATTTGCGCTCAGTCTGGTTTATTCCATGGTTAAGGGGACTACTCGAGTGGGTTTTTAATTTGACCTTTGGCATACATGATTTGTAAATCATGATCATTCATGTTGTGTTAAATAAATAAATAAATAAATAAATAAAAATCCAGATCACTCTCAAAAAGACAAGCAGTCTCTATTTTCCAGTCACCTGAATATCTGGAATGCTAGTTTGTGGACCTGCAACAGCCAGGATGATTATTTTCTCAGACCTGAATTAGGGGAGTTTTAAGACAATGCAGCGAAAATATGACAGTTTGCTTTGTGGACATGTGACAGTGGATCAGGACAACTGAAATGGACATAAGAATATACTGATTTTTGGACATCAAGAATGAAAGCTCTGCCTACATTTAACCTCCTTTTTTACTTTATATATATATATATATAACAAGAAATATTTTGGGTTTATCATAATATGGTCCTTTAAAAATGCAAATGGCTTGTAAGGTTTAGAGAACAATCCTTCATATGACATGGTAAATATGTATAAGTTATTTTTCTCCATTTCAACATCCCTGATGGCTTTTTGCAGGTTGTTGGAGACAGACAGTAAGTCTCTGCGTTCGGTTAATGGCTCGCGGCGGAACAGTGGCTCTTCTTTGGTGTCCAGTTCCTCTGCCTCCTCCAACCTTTCACACCTGGAAGAGGACACTTGGATATTATGGGGGCGAATTGTCAACGAGTGGGAGGATGTGCGCAAAAAGAAGGAGAAGCAGCTTAAGGTAAACATGACAATTTACATCCAATATAAAACCAAAGGCATACGGTGTCTTCAGCTCTAAGTACCACTTCTGTATACCTAAAGCTACGCATCTTCTAATAGTTCATATTAAACTTTTTAAGGTTTTAGTGAGTGAGGGACAGGAAATAAAGTATACAATGTCTGTAGCAAAATTTAAGTTTGTTGGCAATTGGATTATTTAAATGGAAAAAAGGGAAAATGTTTTTTGTCCTATTTGGGGGAAAAGATGCTGAAAACTAGTGTTTTGATGATAAAAAAAACAAACACAATTCGTTCAGTAGTTCTGATGTTCCCTGCTGCACTTAGAATCTCTGTACATATTACAGTGGAGTGCTCACCTTGGGCAACAAATTGTAATGTTCTAGTCAAAAAGGATCGATTTATCGATTCTGCGATAGCACGGATACTGTTAACATTTGAATGAGACCATTATGTGGGTTTAAGGACTGAAAGTATATGAACAAATTTCTTTTTAAGCATAAAAACAGGGTAACCTACCACATGGTATTAGCTTAGTACAGTAATTACATTTGGCTGACTCAAAGATTGCACAGTTGTTATAAACTAGCTCATTCACAACATAAACATAAAAGAAATTGCCATTTTATTATTATTTTTATTATTTTTATTTTATTATTTTATTTATTATTTAACTCTTAGAGCTATTATATTACTATCATCAGCTCTCATTTTTGAGCCTGAAGTTGCCTCTTATTCACCAGATAGAGAATTGAATTGTCCATGCCTCCTTAAATGCTCAGGTGCCATAATGTATAAATTGAATTATTGAGTAAAAAGCCTAACACTAACCCATAACCAGATGACCTTAATTTGCAAGACTAGGTTATCTTAATAAACATGCAGTCTTATTAGGTGTTTTGGATTTTGTCATTTTGATTGTTTCACTCAAAACAAACAACCTTAAGTTGATTTACAGTAATGCATTGTTATTTTATAGTATTACAGATTGGTCTGTGCAGTTTCCTTTTTGGTCCAAATTCATGCAAAATTGAAACGTCGGCTTTGAAATATGTTGCCCATGTGGCTCTTAAATGGACTTAGATTTTGTGTCCTCACATTTTAATGTAAGATTATCATTTTGTGCCAAGTTATATTTAAAATGTTCATTATACCTAACTAAATTACAGAACAACAAACTGTTATTACATTTTTTTGGACATGATTGCATTATTGTCTTCTACAGTGTGCAGCGCAGAGGCCTGTTTTCACCTCTCCATTTGTATTACGACTGGGATTTATTTCTGCAGCTTCAGCTGTACTACTCTTACTCTATTTGTCACCCTGTGGCACTTTTATATTCTACACTGATACTTTCCCCAACTCTGGCTCAGCTTTCAGGCCAATGTTGTACATTTATGGTGCAAAGGCTGTTCTTTATATGTGCCCTGTCAAATATGACTACTTGGCTTTTTTTTTTCAACTGTATTCATTTCTTTCATTCATTCATAAGGTTTCTGATTTGCTCCTTGGGTGTGGGATTTTAACCTGAGTGCTTTTGGTTCATTTAAATCGAGTCTGTCCTCTGGCCACTGTTTTTCTCTGGAATGCATTTAAACCAGTGTCCTAGAACCTAACCCAAGTTGCGTTAGGTTTAATGCCGGAAAAATGTTTCAAATATGGCATTGTTGTCTTCCTTTCCCCTTATGAAACTCTTTGAGAACAGTGAGAAGTCTTTCATGACCTAACTAATTGCTCAGGTACATTTTGGAAAACAAGAAGAATTTAGGAAGAGTTTAATCTGTTTAGCCAGCCTCCATATTCCTGAGATCTCAGTCTGATGAAGCATCTGTGGGATGTACTAGCTCCATCTTGCAACTAAACTCCTCTTTAAAGTGAAAAACCTATGCAAAAAGTAAGTGTTAACTTCCTAAGATATCTCAGACATGTAAAATATCCTAGGTATGTAGAATTCTGAATGGGCCTTTAATTTAAAATTGTAAAGCAAAATGGGTTTTGCCCAATGGTCTGAGTGTGCTTAAACAAAGGGTTCATGTCTAACAGCCTCCTTCAGCACTGTTTTAACAAAAGACCCTTGTCAGTTTACTTCCCTCAGCATTGTGTGATCTCTACAGCTTGGGTGAGTGGGTGGACTTTAGTCTCAGCTTCTCACTGGAATGACCAGCTGTAGATTACTGAACTATATATCATCATCCTCGGTTAAGCAACCAGCTTCCTGCAAGTAAAGTGAATCCAGAAAAGCTCTGGGCTTTGGTGAAAATGTAATTGCCTGATTATTTTTAGCAGCATAAAATGGCATTATCACATCCAAGTTACATTCTGTGTTGATGGTAAATAACAGCAAGCAGAAGCTGTGTGTTAAAATGTGTTTACCCACTGACACAAGAAATGTGGAAGTATTCATCAATTTTGTTCTGCTCTTTATGGGTTTTTCACAAAGGTGTCAGTGGGTGTCCTTCTATTAAATTGCACCCTGTTGGTACTGATACGCAGTTGTTACACCATGTGTTTCAGTGTAATTGTTACCGAACTGAACCTTACTCATGACTTTAGGATTATATCCCTAAATGTAGAATTCTATGTCTTTTTATAGGAGCTAGTCAGGAAGGGAATTCCACATCACTTTCGGGCGATAGTGTGGCAGCTGCTATGTAGTGCCCAGAATCTGCCCATAAAGGACCAGTACTCTGAGCTCCTAAAGATGACTTCACCCTGCGAGAAGCTGATCCGCCGAGACATTGCCCGGACTTACCCTGAGCATGAATTCTTCAAGGAGAAGGACAGCCTGGGCCAAGAGGTTTTGTTTAATGTCATGAAGGTTTGTTCCCTTGTAGTCATCTTCAAAAAAAAAAAAAAAACTCAGCTTTTGCTCAAGAAGATTTTAATGGGTGGTGTGTTCAGATCACATGATTTACTGATATTCTGCCAGTACAGTGTCAGAAGTTTGTGTGCAGTTTACAAGTGGCTAACTAATGGGAGTATAAGCTTCTATAATTAACAGGCTGAGTGGTATTACATTAGCCTCTGAGTTGTAGGTCAAAAATAGACTTGTTAGTTATGGCAGAGGACATTTTTGAGGTGCTCTCAATGTCTTTGGTGAGATAAAAGCAAATCATTTTTTTTTTTTAGTAAAACATTTAAAACAGGTCCCAAGCACAGGTCCAAAGGGGAGCTGTTATATGGATTCATTTTTATTGAAGAGATCCCAACTCTGTTGGTGCCATTTCCTGAAGAAAAGCACTTGGGTCTGTTTTCCAGGCACTGCAGTCATGTAAAAAAGTGAAAAGTGAAAGTGAAAGTGACAACCCTTGTCATTGCGAGGTCATGGCACTGCACACATGAACCACAACGAAATTGGACCTCTGCATTTAACCCATGCACACTCAAACCCGTGCAGCAGTGGGCAGCTATTGAAAGCGCCCGGGGAGCAGTGATGGGGACGGCACCTTGCTCAAGGGTACCTCAGGGCAACCTATCGGGAAGGGGTTTGAACCCCTGATCCTCCGATCATGCGGCTAACACCCTAACCACTAGGCCACCACTGCCCCATGTAGTAACATCATCTGGTTTAGTTAGATGTTTTCTTTGTGAGCAAAGAAATAGAACCAGTGATGCTGGGTGTCTTGCTGCAAAGTTAGATGTTGCATTAGATGTAAAGTTGCTTTAGCCTTCGAGGTGTTGTGGTTTTGTGTTACTCTAGCTATAACGTAATACCTTTTTTACAGTGGTGATGTCATTCAAAGCTTTTCTAATTTAAAAGGTTTCCACTTGTCAGTGTAAAAGTCTGCTGTCTATTATTTTTGTTTCTGCTTTTGGTTGAAGCTCTTTTGTCTGCTGACAGTGTCTTTGTCAGTTCTTTTTACACATCCGCTTGAATCAGCTGGTTCAAGTCAGTTTCTTGGGTAATCAGGCTTGGGCTTGGATTTGTTTAAAACCGTAAAATGTAAGCCACTGAAAGTAACTCATGAAAATCATATTTGTGGTTATTTAAAATTATTATATTTATAAACATTATGTATTCCATTGTAATGTCTGTCAGTATCCACATTTAATGGATTTAGTTCAGTGGCTAACGAGCAGAAACAATACAAATGTCTATCATTCAGTGATTGTAATTAATTGGTGAATTATTGTGTGATTAAACATGTATTATAGGCATGTTTCTTAAAGCTGTCTTTCGAAGTTTTAAATAAACTGCATAAGCCCAAGGAAAGTTTAAAACATCTGATTATGCAACTATATGTCAAAACAAAAAAGTTGACTCTGCAGTTACACCTTGACCTGAAAATCCCTTTATCAAGCACTCTGTTCTGTGTGTGTGCGCGTGCATGTCTGTGTGTTTCCCTGTGTGACTCACATGCTCATTAGAAGTCACTTCCTGTTGTTGCAGGCTTACTCGCTGGTGGACAGGGAAGTGGGCTACTGCCAGGGAAGCGCTTTCATTGTTGGCCTGCTGCTTATGCAGGTAATTATGGAATGATATAAAAAAGATCAATTGTAAATTAAAAAATAAGAAATAAACCAAGTCTCACAAGCAGTAAATGTGTAAAATGATCTACATACCAATTTTGTTTGCTAAGCAAACTGGGTATTTTTTTAAGGTCACATCAATGACATAATGACTAATATGTTTGTCATTAGATGCCAGAAGAGGAAGCGTTCTGTGTGTTTGTGAAGCTGATGCAGGATTACCGTCTGAGGGAATTGTTTAAACCCAGCATGGCTGAGCTGGGCCTCTGCATGTATCAGTTTGAATGTATGATTCAGGTAAGTGCTGAAAGTGTGCCATATCCTTGAATCCTATGAATCCTGAACACTGCTGCTACGATAGTACTGAAAAAAGAGCAGCAGAATTAAACTGCCTGTCCCAAAAAAAAAAAAGGCTCACACTCATTTCATATTTCACATATATCGTTGGACTGCCTTTGATTACAGCATGCATTTGCTGTGGCATTGTTTCGATAAACTTCTGCAATGTCTTATTTATTTCCTTCAGTGTTGCATTGATTATTCACGAAGATTTTGTAGAGATGATGGTATTAAGGTCTGGACTGTGGTGGCCAGTCCATGCGTGAAAATTATGTCTCAAGCACCCTGAACCACACTCTCACAATTTGAGCCGATGAATCCTGGCATTGTGATCTTGGAATATGCCCGTGCCATTAGGGAAGAAGAACTTCACTGATGGAATTACCTGCTCATTCAGTATATTCAGGTAGTCAGCTGACCTCATTCTTTGGGCATGTAACGCTGCTGAACTTAGACCTGACCAACTGCAGAACCCCAGATCATAGCACTGCCCCCACAGGCTTGTATGGTAAGCTATAGGCATGATGGGGGCATCATCATTCTGGAAGAGGGTAAATCTGGACTCATCAGAACACTTGACCTTCTTCCATTGCTCCAGAGTCCAATCCTTATGCTCCCTAGCAAACTGAAGCCTTTTTTTGTGATTAGCATCACTGATCAGTGGTTTTCTTAAGGCTACACAGCTGTTTAGTTCCAATCCCTTGAGTTCCCTTCATGTTGTGCATGTGGAAATGCTCTTACTTTCACTATTGAACATAGCCATGAGTTCTGCTGTGTTTTATGATTTGATTTCACCAAACGTTTACGTAATCGCTGATCACGGTCATTCAAGATTTTTTTTTTCCCGACCACATTTCTTCTGTGAAGATGATGGTTCCCCACTATCCTTCCAGTTTTTAATAATGTGTTGGAAAGTTTTTAACCCAATTTTTAGTTTCAGCATCTCCTTAGATGTTTTCTTAGCTTGATGCATGGTAATAATTTGACCCTTCTGAAACAGATGCACATCTTTTCCATGACCGCAGGATGTGTCTTCCAGAATGGTTGTTTAAGTAATGAGAAAAGTAATGTGATTAGAAAATAAGTAATGAACTCACTGCATCAGTTAGAGTAAAATAACTTGTTGCAGCTGAAACATAATGGTAATTATGCAATGGGAGGCTCTTACGTATTTGCTTTAAATCAAGGTAGGGACTTTTTTTTTCTCCTTGGACAGACAGTGTATATTGATTTGCATCTTTACTTTGTCACTATTGCTCAAAAATCAAACTTCAAACTAGGATAACCTTATTGAACTTTTCTATGAATATCATCATATTAACAAGAGCAGTTAATCTAGTTATGATTTTCTTAATTATGATATCTTTATTTAGTCATACTGAGTACTGTACACAAGTGTGTTTTTTTTTTTTTTTTTTTTTTTTTTTTTAAATCAACAAAGTTGTTAACAATAAGCAGGACCTAAACATTGACAATGTTCACCATGTACTTCCGGTTGATACATGTGTATGTAATAGTAGTTGTGATTTCCTGACTGTCCACATGTTTCCATAAAGACACTGTCTCATTCCATCCATTTAAACAATATAATGTTGCAACAGTTGGATTTCCCAGACTCCTTACTTTTTCTTTGCTCTTTTTATTCCCCTCAGGAGCAGCTGCCTGAGCTACACATGCACTTCCAGGCTCAGAGTTTCCACACCTCCATGTATGCTTCATCGTGGTTTCTTACCATATTTCTCACCTCTTTTCCGTTGCCTGTTGCGACACGGATCTTCGACATCTTTATGTGTGAGGTGAGGAAATTCTTACATAATGCAAATACAAATTGAATTTGTTGTACACTGTAGTTACAGAAGGATACAGTTGTTTTAGACCCTCTGACGTTTACAGCAACGTGTCATGTTAGGCTCATATTCAAATACATTTAATTACTTTTTTCTCATAATTGAACACAACGCTCCAAAACATTGTACATTTTTTAAAAATGTATTTAGAAATATCCAATTAATTTAAATATTTAGACCCTTTTACTCTGTTTTTAAGTTGTTAATGAACCATTGGCATAAATGTCAACAATCAATCTAATTTACTGAGGATTTGCTGTATATATTTCTGGATTTATCTCCCATCTAACTGACTAATCAAATGGTTTCTGTTGTAAAAACAACCCTATGGCACGATACTGGACCACCATTTTTGTCTGTAGGGATGGTGGTGTTTATGGCTTGGTCTCCTCCATACTTGCCTTTAGGAATTGGGGCCAGTAGTGACCATGGAGTTCTTAATTACCTGTTGGACCAGGTTCTCACCGTTCATGGTTAAATTGGATGGTGAGATCCAGGAAGACTGTTGGTGAAACCAAACCTCTTGCATTTATGTATGATGGAGGCTACCATGCTCCTGGGCACTTTCAATGCCGCAGAAATGTTTTCGTGTTCTTCCCCATATCTGCATGTTGACACAATCCCCTCAAGCAAGTCTACTGACAGTCATGGCTTGGTTTTTAGTCTGAGGTAACACCATTAATTGTGAGGTCGTATTTAGACAGGTGTGTGTCTTGGCTGACTTCCTGCTAACCTCACACAAAAGGTCTGAATACTCATGTAAATGTGACCTTGTGTTCATGTGTTTTTAGTAAATTAAGATAAATATTTTGAATATATTTTATAGAATATAAAGCGTAAAGTACTAAAGACATCTAATATTTCATGTGGTATTTTTCACTGCCACCCACTTGTTTAACCCTACAACATTTCTAAAAGTTGACTGAAGTCACTGTCATCCACTGGTTGCCCTCTGTTGGTTGAACAGGTTCATTGCACACTCATTATAAACCAGGCTTTCCTGTTGGTATAATTCTAGGGTCTGGAGATAGTGTTTCGAGTAGGTCTGGCCATCCTTCAGATGAATCAGGCAGAGTTAATCCAGTTGGACATGGAGGGCATGTTACAGGTTTGCTGCTTCAACTGTTTGTTTTCATTGAAGACTCATTGTTGGTCTGTGATTTTTGATACCTGCCACAACTTTGCTATTTTTCTTCATCTGCAATATTTAGCCATTTATCTCCGGTTCCTGATAAAGCCGTTTACATAAGATCCTGAAATTTATAAGCGTTTATTTACCAGCAACATGGATGTAAAGATTATTGAACAAATTAGCCCAGTAAAATAAAATTTATTTAAAAGAATAGCCCTTTTAAAACTTTCCACTTACTCCAGCTGTATTTTATCTATCAAGCCATGTTTAGTGTTCAGATTGCCTTGACAAATTAAGACCTGGAACTAAATGGACAATGTTAATAATGAACACTGGAACACAATGGGCAACCAAATATTTTCCCTAAATACATCAACAAGCCTTCTCTCGACTTTTCAGTCCAGTCTTGAAGGAGGATGCAAATACTGGTCACTTCTGGATAGGACCCACTGTGGCTCACTACTGAGGGCCTTTAAAAAAATTGCAAAAAGTCAAAGTGTAACCAAATGCTGAAGTGTAACCAAATTTTCAGAAACCACCTCTGTATCCCTGTAGTTGTAATAATTTTTCTGTGTCTGATTAAAGATCAGTCCTCTCCAGCCTTGGTGTTGTGTAAAATGGTTGCCTAGTGGTCAGGGAGTTGCTCCCGCATTGGAAGATTGTGGGTTCGATTCCCTCACCAGTAGGTTGCCCTGAGGTACCCTTGAGCAAGGTATCATCCCCATCACTGCTCCCCAGGGGCTTTCAATAGCTGCCCACTGCTTGCATGGGTTAAATGCAGAGGTCCAATTTCGTTGTGGTTCACTGAGTGCTGTGCTGTGACAAGGGTTGTCACTTTCACTTTGTAGCTGTGAAATTTTGTTAATGGAGCCTTATTGAAGACCTGGATGTGGTTGAAGCTGAAGTTTGGGGACATATTTATAGAAAATATTTTGGCGAATACTTGCAGTTTTTTTGCAGTGAGCATTGTAGCCCTAGCACTAGACTAAAGAACATTTCGACTCCAAACATGTCTCTATTTGGCGTAAGTGTAATATTATTTAAATTCAGTCCCCCCCAACCTATTGTTATGGTTTGTCTATAAATATGTAGAAAAGGCCTAAATGTAGATTTGTATATTTCTGTTGTTCTTCAGTACTTTCAGAAGGTCATCCCTCATCAGTTGGACAGTGGACCAGACAAAGTTATCCAAGTTGCTTACCAAGTCAAATACAATGCCAAGAAGATGAAAAAGTAGGTTTATCTGTCTAGAAAGCATATATTGACTCAAAATAAGGCTGTCAAAGCTATCTAGCTTTGGATGGCAGTATTCATCTGGGGGTTCTGTCAAATCTTTGCAGGTTGGAGAAGGAATACACTACTATAAAAACCAAGGAGATGGAGGAACAGGTGGAGATAAAGGTAAGAATACTACTAAGAACATTATTTTGGGACTAATGTTACACTTGTAATTGAAAGTGTTTTGTATTTATAATCATTTTAAGAATAATGACGTTTCTTTTTGTTATACTAAAATAAAGCAAGTAGGGGGGTATAATCACTTTCCAGACTTAGATTTTGAAAGTACTTTGAAAGAAGTTAATTTTTGTTAGTGGCATGTATCAAAGATGTATATTAATAGACACTGCGCAGAATTTCGCTGAATAAAATTATAATTTTTTTGTAATCAAACTGTTTGCCATTTTAGTCAAAGGAATAAAATTTTAGTGTTGAAAAGTATACGAATCACTGATGGATTTTTATAATAAAGATTAGACAATTACTGATTTGAGAAGAAATTCAAGCCAAATTCAAAGCCAGGAAAAAAACCTTTTTTTTTTCCCTTTTCTTTCTCTCCTTCAACTTTGGTGATCCCCTTAAAATGACTAGCAGAGCAACAGAAATTGTCCAGGATCACTTAGAATCTCTTTTGAAACATCATTGCACCTTATTTTGTGTCATGTTTTATTTTCTGTGTGTTTCGTTGTTTTGCACAATTGATAAAGAGCATCATTCTGATCCTTAACATTTTGTCAATCAGCCATACAATAGAAATCTTCGAAAAAGTCTTGGAATAAAATCTTTTTAGATTAACTTAGATTAAATGTTCTTTCTCACGTAATGTTGCCATTTTGAAGATACAGTTTTTGTTCTGTCATACTGTAATTTCTTCCCATTTTCTACTAAATAAAACGTTTCTAAATAAAAGGTTTTTATGACTGCAAAAATGTGC
Source organism: Hepsetus odoe (assembly GCA_017165825.1). Taxonomy (NCBI): domain Eukaryota; kingdom Metazoa; phylum Chordata; class Actinopteri; order Characiformes; family Hepsetidae; genus Hepsetus; species Hepsetus odoe. The sequence goes on along the minus strand of CM029366.1, from coordinate 16,803,623 downwards.
TTATTCACTAATCTTTAATACGGTTACTTTCTGTAAAATTGAATGTTTCAACGTACAAAATGAACCATATAACTATGACTTATTTCTTTCCTGCCGTTTGCAGAGACTTCGCACTGAGAACAGGCTGTTGAAACAAAGGATCGACACCTTGGAGAAAGTGAGTTGTTGTACATAAAAAGTAAACCTGAACATTCAGAACTAAAGGCATTGTGTAACCACCATCCCCTCATCTCATGCCAGTCCATGACTCATCCTGCTTACTCTCACAGAGATTGAATTCGCATACACTAACGTGTTCGTGCATCAGTACTACCAGTAGCATACGTATTCACAGCGTGGGGCATCATTGAAACTCAGTTCATGTATTCAGCCGTGTGCAGTTTAATCTTGAGGTTATTTGTTATGTGCAAGTTCTTTTTTGAAACGGGTAAGTGACGCATAGCTTGTTGCCCGTCATTCAGGCAGGCTAACGGATTCAAGAGGCTCCTGCGCTGAGTAACACTAACTGAATGGCTGGTTATGAATGAGCTACATTCCATGAAACATTTCATGAATGCTGCATGCAGGCAGCTAAAATGACGGCCTTGCATGCTGGGTCACTGACCGTTCGGCACAAAGTTGTGTTGCAGTGCATGATTGCAAGCAGCGCTGAGACATCTGTGCTGATGTGTGAAAAACGAAGGAAACACATCACCTAAAATCCCATTCCCTTTTGCCCTTTCCCCACAACTTCCTGCATGAGACGCATGCTAACCAGAGCACTGACCAAAACCCCACAACAAATTCTCCCATGTCTAACCTAATTTATTTTTGTGGATTGAGCCATCATAAAAGAGCACGAGTAGCCCATAGATGTATAACTATGGGTGTAGCCTGTTTCTGTTCTTTTTCTACTTGCTTGCCCTCCTCTGCTTTGCCTGTTTTCAGCCTTTCAGCCTGGAGTTTGCTGTAGGGTCACAGTTTCGTTTCATCACGTCTATCATGCTGTCACATATCTGCCACATCCGTACTATAAACTATGTCCTTTTTCTGCCCCTCCTTACTCTGACCTTTGTGCATGAACTTTGGTAATGCTCATACAAGCCTTTGTTCATGTGCTGTATGTAAACAGTACAGCTTTAAATACTGGGAGGAAAAAGAACACAGTTTTCTGTCAGCAATCACTTCTGTTTTTACTTTTGTGTTGTGATATCCTTTGGTTTCACTCTCTTTGCCTTCCTTTATGAATTTTCTCTGTTTGTAGGAAAGTGCTTCCTTGGCAGATAGATTGATCCAGGTATAATCTTTACACTCTTCAAAGCCACTGTTTCTGTCTTCTTTTCCAAGTGGATAAGTTTTTTTTTTTTTTCCCACCTTTTTTTAACCTTTTACATTTATTTGGACAACTGCAGTGATTTTGGAGAGGATGTTGGAATTCAAGACCAAATTATGAAATACAAATAATACATTTCCAAAACATGCCAATCAGTTGAATCCAAATAAAGAGAATACATCGTCCTATATTGTTCTTCTGCCTTTGCATGCTTGATTACCACAAAATTATTCTTCTATGGAATCTCCATAATAACCAAATAAGACCTGACTCTAGATTCAGGAAAAAAAAACCCTATGCCTACTACTCAAAAGGCCGTGTAATTTTTTACACTCAAGGCCGTGCAATTTTTCATTCTGCTAAATCAAGTGATCAATTCCTAATCTGATCACTCACCAGGGGCAAAAAAAAAGTTGCTAACAGCATGTTGGCACTCTAGGCCTTCCACACCTAGCTTTACTCCCTACCCCATCCTTTTACCTCCTCCCATCATTCCCTCCTTGGTTCATCCCGCCTGTTGTCCATGATTGGTTGGGTCAGGGCCAAGTTACACGAGCGCAGGAGGCGGAGGAGAATTACCTGGTCAAGCGGGAGCTTGCCACGATCAAACAGCAGAGTGAGGAGACCAGTGTGCAGCTGGAACAGGCTCAAAGTACCATCAGACAGCTCCAGCAGCAGCAGCAACAGCCTGTGGTAAGGAAAGATCACACAGTGCCTCCTCCTGGGCAGGGGCAACTGCTCTGAGACTGCTGTTCAGAGGGATTAATCACTTGGAGATAAAACAAATGAACAACCCCAAAAAACAGAAGAGCTCCTTTTGAATGCAGTGGCATTTCACAAAGCAAAGCTTGTATTCAGTGCTACTGGAAAACCCTAGGCCTGGACAGTGTCGGGTTTGTCACTTTGCAAAATAATCACAAGCCTTTCTGCTGGTTATGAAAGAGTTCGGAGCAGATGTGTGCAGTTTAGTAGGTATTTGCGTGGCTGGCTATGTCTCATGAATATGTATATGAGTTGACATAATGCTGTGAGCCTTGCTAGGAAGACGCGTACTCCTGTTGTGAGCAGAACAGCAAGCAAATTCTCGCTGGAGAGTCAGAATTATGTCTCATTAATTATTTAAACCCTTGTTTTCAGCAGTGGTACTGCCAGATAATGTGCTATGTGCTGCTGGTAAAGTGCTGTTTTACATAAGAGTGTTTTTAAATCTCATTTAAGAATTTATGAGTTTTTTTTGCAGTTGAGGCCACAAGGTGTTTAATGGCAACAGTCTGGTAATCAAATACTGAATGCTTTCTGTTTGAGAACTGAGTACAGCTGAAATTAACAGCATTTGAGGTTTCTGTGTTGAGATTTTAGAATGGTATCACTAAGTTCAAAGAAGCCAACTATGGCACATGGGCCTTTTCTGGTTTTTATTTTTCTTGTACAGTGTCTGTGAACATCTAGCTGTGTGGAGTCAGTTTTATTATAATTAAGTGTTAAGGAACCAAATGTGTGTGGCATTCTCTCACAGACTCTCCTCTGTGTGTCATTAGAAGGGAAACCCTCGGTACTCTGAGGAGTTCATTCTCCAGTTGGAAAAGGAGCTGGTACAGGCCAGACTGAAGGAAGCAGAGTCTCAGTGTGCTCTAAAGGAGATGCAGGACAAAATCCTTGACATGGAGAAGGTGCGTTCACTTTCCACAGCGTGGAGCTAGTTCTCGTTTCTTTATACAATAAGGTAAAGTGCTGTTGAACGCTCATCTTATTCAGCTCCTCAGCTTATTACTGCAGCCTTTGTGAGTAGAAATTTGTGGGAGAAGAAAGCATGAACAACCATGATATAAGTTTGTAACCTAGAGAAATTAATGCTGTGAGTTTTTCATATCTCAGGGTTTTATTCCTCTGTTGCTGTATAGCTGCTATTCCTTTTTTTGAATGGACTATAAAAAGAGTGTCCTTCAGTGTGTTTATTTTCTACTTGTTGCAGAGGAACACATCTCTACCAGACGAGAGTAATGTGGTCCGCCTGCAGGAGGAGCTGATTGGTGTAAAGTTGAGAGAGGCTGAGGCTCTGACAGGCCTTAAAGAGCTAAGACAACAGGTTAGGAACTTGGAGGAGCACTGGCAGGTAAGTGCAAAAGCACAATGTGTAGTCATACCTAAATGTAATATACCTGTAATATACAATACACTGTACCTAATGTATGTTTTAGTTAAGTGTAGACATTGAAAAGTTAATTTGTGTGTGTGTGTGTGTGTGTGTGTGTGTGTCTGTGTGTCCAACAGAAGCACTTGGCCCGTACAGCTGGGCGCTGGAAGGATAGCCCTAGGAAGAATGCAGCCAGTGAATTGCAGGATGAGCTGATGAGTGTGAGACTAAGAGAGGCTGAGGCACAGGCTGAGCTCCGAGAGACCAGACAGAGGATGTTGGAATTAGAGACGCAGGTCAGAAACTCCCTGCATATGTAGGGGATCAAAGAATTGATACTTTTATATGACATGAGCTCAGATTAGAGCTGTATCCTGTGCCTAGAGGCTAATACCAGTAGGGGGCGACAAAGATAATCCTTGAACTATTCATTGTCGTTTAATTCATTTATTTCAACACTTTAAATGCCTGACAGTCCTATTTGAGTTTGTGTTCTTATGGCTGCTGTAGCCATGTAGCAGACTGGTAGGGATATCTTGATTTGTTTTGTTTATTCAAGCTTTTTATATGGTAACTCTGTAGCCTGGATTTATTTTAATTTTTAAATCGATGCATACTTCATAATCATAAGCCTTTATTGCTAATATTCTTCTTATTTCACATTTAGCAAAAGTCAGTAAACTCCATCCTGTTAAGATTTATTTGATCCAAAAATAAACACCACCCAAGTGGTGCTTGTGTCATTACTTACTCACTAGGGTGTGGCCTTCAGGTTGATCATCATTTAAATCTGGCCTGATGGTTCATTGATACAAAAAGTATTGAAGTTTGGTCTATGAACTTCTAATCAAAGTTGCCTTCTTGCTTTCTTTTTTTTTTTTTTTATTTCATTTTTTTACTGCCTTTAGACCTTTTCTCATTAAATGAAAGTGTAAGGTGATATCTGAGCGAAAGGTTAAAGTATAAACCTTTAGTAATTATATTTTCTACGTGTTCAGAACCAGATCCATAGTAACCAGCTTCGTCGGGCGGAGCAGGAGGCACGCAGTCTTCAGGAGCGTTTGCAGATCCTGACCAGCCAGAATAAAACACTGAACCAAGAGCTACAGGAGACGAAGCGCAAACAGGCTGAGATTGAGTGCAAGGTTCCACATTCATTAACTATAGTCGTGTTCCGTTCCATTCCATAATCTGATATGGAAAGTTTTCACGCCTACTGTGTGATTAAATGAATTTTCAACCTACTGAAATAGTTTCTCCCTAGTTGAACTGTCATCAGAGCCTTACATTTAAGCAGCAAGTTGTTTAACCTTGTTTTAGTGTCAAGCTGTTTCGACTTAGTAAAAGTGGTCTTATCAGTGGTCAGAAACAGCAAATCCAGTATCGTAAAGAGGAATCTGTGGATTTGGTTTCAAGCTTCTGTAAAAGAGAGATATTAAACCCCCCATACTTATTTCTTTTTTCTCTCTTCTAGAATAAAGAAGAGGTGATGGCGGTGAGATTGAGAGAAGCTGATAACATGGCTGCCATGGCTGAGCTTCAGCAGCAAATCTCTGAGCTAGAAATTCAGGTAAAAGACACAGTTACAGCCATGCTAATAGAATGATAAATTACACACAGAACTTTCACTTTTTATCTTTCCTATTGCACAGTGAAGTAAACTGTTGCTATGGAAAAACAAATTCTTGGTAGTTTCTATTATAAGAATTTTTAAACCAATTGCATTTCTAGATAAATCAATACAAACAGGTCAAACCTTTTATATTAACTTGCATTATAACTGCATTATAATCTTGGATATTAGAGGATTGTTTATTGCTGCATGAGCTAAACTGTTCTTATGGCACAACTATGTGTATCAGAGTCAAGTAGGGTCTGAGAGTTAATTGTATTAAAATAGTAGGACTAAACCGTAAACACAGATGTAAACAGACTCAGGTCTAATGTGGTAATCTGGTAAAGCAAAAATATAGGTTACTGCTTGTGTATGTTAAACTGGAGGATATGGTGAAAGTAAACCTTATATTTCCTGTGCAGGAAGAGTGAAGTGATTTAATGATTAACTCTGAAATATATCTCTCATAAGCACCTTTTATACCTCAAGATGCGAGATCTTCCTTCCTATAAACCATAGTTTTCTCAGTTTTGAGCTTAGTATGCCATTATGATGTGGCATCATAATCTACACATTCGTAATGGTAGTATCAAAATTAGTCAAAATTAAATCCAATTCTTGCACAACTGTGATGTCTGTCTGAGAATTTCTCTGAAGTGGGAGTGCGTCAGACACTCCTGTTTTTATGTCTTGCTTGCACGTGTTCTAAGACGTATTACCAATTTGTATGGGTGCATGAATTGCTCATTTCGATATTCTGAAAATGCCTGTGTTTGCTGCAAGGCATCCTTTGCTGAAGGCATGCCATTGTGTTGCAGAACTGAGCTGTGGCTGTGTGGTTTTGGTTAGCCACATTTTTTGTGCTCTCATGGTTGTGGGGATAAGACCATGGTCTAACAAATCTGGCATCTATTGAAAAGGCTGGTAGTGCATGTGTATCAAAGTGTGGCCGAAAAAAAGAGATGAAGTTCTGTGCTTGTACTTGGGTTAATCTTTTTCCATACAGCCAAACACCACACAGAAGGTGCCATACAGTAAACAGAAGTGAAAACTGATCTGCCATCTTGGTAATTTAAACCCAGAACAAAGTATTCAACAGATAATGAAATATATTTATTTCCATATGAGTTTAATTCAAGGGTTCACATTCTAGGCAAGAAGTTTTCAGCCATAAAGCTGCAGTATGTCACAAGCTTGTTCACTTCCCGTTCACCCACACCTAGGCCACATTTCCCGTTTCTGGAAAATACTACAAAGTGATATCAGCTCCACTCGTCTTTACCGGCGGGGGGTTGTGAGTCACCTCAGAGAGGCCTGGGTGGAAAGATCCACTTCACAGTAATCATACAGTTTAAATTAATCAGTTTAATAGTTTGGTTTTGTTCAACATACCATTTCCAAAATTGGAAAAGCAAGACTAATTCGTTTTTGCTATGCACAGAACATATTTGAATTTGAGATCGCTAGATAAATATAAGATTAGAGATCAGATTTTCAGGAGATTTTCAGTGGAGGTACCACATTAAAATTTTGTGGTTTGTCTCTCTACAGATGATTGACTGATGAGGCAGAAAGTTTTTCTCTGTCAAAGTGGTGGAAAGGCCTACATGTGTACAAAAGATATCCTCATGATTGGAAAAAAATATAAGCTTATCTGTGAAGCAGTGTTGAGCTGTTGCACTTGTGTAACTGCTTCTGAAACAGGCTTAGTAATCTTATTTGTTTAACATATGATGTTAACAGCAGAATGAATGAACTGAAGTCTACAAAAACATTTTGTCTGCCATTTTTCAGAGAAATGCATCTAAACGTATCAAGAGGAACTTTATCATGCAGTAGAGAAATGATAGAAAACATGCTGTAAAGTAAACAAAGTGAAAAGTTACTAACTTTACAAGCCAATCACACGATCTTTGCCCAATTGAATGTGCATTTCATCTCCCAAAGAGCAGAATGAAGAGAGAACCGACACCCCCGAACAACCAACAACTTAAAAATTGCTGTGATACAAGCCTAGGCTACAAGAATCAAAGGGGGGAGGGAATGTTTTTTATATATATATATATATATATATATATATATATATATA
>CM029366.1:16525100-16791569 GCA_017165825.1 Hepsetus odoe | reverse complement strand
TCTCTCTCTCTCTCTCTCTGTCTCTCTCTCTGTCTCTGTCTCTGTCTCTCTGTCTCTGTGTCTGTGTCTGTGTGTCTCTCTCTCTCTCTCTCTCTCTCTCTCTCTCGTTCTTTGATTGGATTAAAAGCTAACTTCCCTGATTCAGTACAGTAATGTTATCACCATTGGTGTATCCAAAAAGTAGCTTTCAACATCGCTTGATCACAGTAGATTAGTAGTCTTAGTGAAGTGGTTATGAACAATTAAGATGATACTTACGCTTTCGACACCGCTAATTGCGTATTGCATGATTCAGTTAGTTCCTTTGAATTGAGAGATGATTTACATCACCAGTAAAAAAAAAATTCATAAGTGATACAAAGGATGAAACATGTTCTATAATGACATGCAGAAATGTGACAAAATTACAGCCCTCTTTATACATTGAACACCAAAATCTAATGAGGAAGCATGCATGTGAAGATGATTTTTAGTCGCGGTTCATCTGGTAAATGCTAAAAGTTGCCAAAAAGTATTAAGCCTTAAAATCACAATCACAAAAACTGAATTATTAACACGGCACTAAATATTAAAAAAAAAAAAGAGCTAGTTTCATTCATTTTAATTTACAAAAGCATTTGGGTGGGTGTAACCTAAATCCCTCTTGGTTTACTTTAACGATACACTTTTTTTTTTTTTTTTTTTTTTGGTAGCACTTTTGGTTCTCTGAAAGGATCCAACCTGAATCTTAGTTTTGATCACTGGATTGTGATCATGTGCCAGCTCTGCCATGTAGACAGGGTTTTTACTCCTCACACATTTTCCATCAGTGGATGCTTTTTGAAACCTAAGCTTACTTCAACAAGCTTACAGACAACCAGACAGGTTGTTTTAAAATGGATTTTTTTTGTATACTGCCGATCCATTTACACATTTTGAATGTAAATTAGATGAGCTGGTCAAATGCTTTCAAATTCTAAAACTGTTATTAACATGGCGGGACAAGAAGTCTCTCAGTGTAGACTATGAAGGGTCTTAAAAGCTTTCTGCTGCTGCTGCTGCTGCTGGTGGTGGTTGCTATTTAAATCACGTAGCTGCTAAAGAGCGAGAGGTTTCCTATCAACCATATTTGCACGGAGTGAAACCATACACCTACTAATCTCTCAACACCACCAAGTTATAAGCTGTCAAACGCGAGGCCTCTTGTGTTGAGCTGCTGGTTTCCGGCTTATTCATCTTCTCGTTCTCTTTCTCTCTCTGTTTCTTTCTCAGTCTCTCTCAAAGTACGTTTCATGTTTTAGTATTCACCTCAGCATCATTATTCATTTTAGAAAGGTTCTGTTTAATGATGTACTTAGCAGTTAAGGTATTTACTGAGTATGTGAGGTCACACATGAGGCGTTTGTGTGTTGCGGTTGCTTTGAAATACCCATGAATACCTCTCTTCCCACATGTCTGTCTTGGTGAGGCAGTGTGTTCCAGGTAAGTGTGTGTATTTTAAGCATCTGTCATTGACTTCCCTCAGCAAATGTCTTCAAACCCACGCTTACATCAGTGTCATTATTGCCTGAATTTTAATGTTTTTTGTCATTTGTTTTAGATTTCCTAAGTTATTACTCAATTGTATGGAGAAATTCTGGGTTTAAAGATCGATTTAAATTCTTGTGCTTAAAATGTCTCACTGACTTGCAGTATAGAATGTAAAGATTTCTTAAAACAAACAGCAATTGTGATTTAGGTGTGTGTGTGTGTGTGTGTGTGTGTGTGTGTGTGTGTGTGTGTATGTATGTATGTATATATAAAATACAAACAAAGATGGCATATACTGCAAAATAGAAACTACTACATTCATTAAATGCTCTACTTATTCAGCTTTAATCTCAGAGTTTCATGTGTGAGAGCTCGGTGGCTTGCAGCAACTACTATCATAGTGAAAGTAAAAGGTTGATGTAGAACTTATAACTGGTTCTGAAGTAAGTCAGTGAGACTTCTAAACTTAATGTAACCTTTTGCTCTGATAACCTTGCCAACTAAAAGGGGAGGTTCTTCAGTGCACAGCTATTGAAGTTCAGGTTACTTTTATGTACATGCTGCAGTTATTGCGGTGTGCATGGCTTGGTCATGCAATGTATTCCTCTGACCTCATGAAGGAACAGATGACCTGTACTTATGGTACTTATGGCATATGGTTTGCATGAAGAACATTTCAGTTGTCAAGTCCTTATGTAGGTGGTGAATCATTTTTTCATTTCAATCATGGCTGTCCCCTTTGTTCACAGATTCGCTGTTTAAAAGGGCAGAGGGGTTTACCCAACCAAAGCAATTTTGATGGCATCCACATAGTCAACCACTACGGCGGTGACGATGAGTCGTACCAGTCTTCAGATGAAGATGGGATGAAGCTCCCATCCCACCTGAGTGCCTGTCCAGGTGCTGGACGCATTACACTCCACCCTCGGCTGGAGGACTCGGACAGTGAGGTGGATGAGGACGGGGAGGGTCTGAGGCTAACAGTGCCCTCTAACAGCAGCCATAAGACCACCACTGTGTGAACACCAACACTATCATATCAGACTGCCCCCTGGGAGGCAAAATTACCTTCAGGAGCTCATGTTTATATCCAGGCCTAAAACTGCCATCCACTCATTTACAGCATTCAAGTCTTTACAAACCATGAACTCTGATTTTAGTTCACATCTGCCTTACCCATTTTGTTTTTGCCAAAATGAGTCAGATGTTCTTTGTGGAACTTGCTGTAGAAAGGATTCGTGCAGGAGTTGGAGTTGGCCCCCTTTAGGCCCCTTTAAGACCATGCTGGACTGGAGCAAAAACCGAAAGTCCCCCTGCTAACTGGGGTCACTTAGTTTGCATTATTCTGTGCTTCGCTGTACCAGAGAAGAAGCGATTTGTATGATAGGTGTTTTATGTATGATCCTAAAACTTCATTCTACTAGTTTTTATTTTTTAATCATTTTTTAAACAGACCATAAGAACTCCATGGAGTGCATTCGTGGCAGTACATCACTTTTGGGGGACATATGTTTAAGGTTAAGAAACACTATCTTTTAGAGAAACATTGTACAGAGTTTAATGTAAAATTGGGTTCGTGTCATATTAGCCACCACCAACAAGAGCAAAGTCTTTAGATGTTGGCATGCAGTACCTCTGATCTGTGACTCATGTGAAAGAGGCCTATGAAGGATCCCGCAACCATGTATATATGTACATGTTATTTGAATTTTATTTTCCATTTCCATCATCACTTGAAATGTATCTATTGTATTTCATATCCTCAGTGTACAGTGTACGATTCAGTTGAAAGGGACATGATCACCATGTTTTGGGAGATGTTTTGATGCAACACAGCACACACATGTCTTCTGTACTGTAACCGAGTCTTTGATTTCCAAGCTCTAACAAGGATTTTGTTATCGAAATATTGCAAATTATTGTTTTTTTTTCCTGGAAAGTTCCTTTTTTGTGCTTTGTCACAGTGTTTTTCTGGCATGGTTGAAAAGAGCATGTTTCAAATTTTACAGAAATGCCTGGAACATTACATGGTGTATATTGTCTTGCTGCACCCCCCCCACACCAAAAGCAAATGCTCAATCACACACAAAAACAAATCAGTTGAGAGTTTGTGGGAAACTGGAATTGGGGTGTTTCTCTGTTGTTTGTCATGTTCAACACATTTGTTGCATATTTGCACAGAACAGAGAGCTCCAAAAGTATTTGAATTGTTTTTGCTCTTCTCCCCCACTTTGGAAATATCATGATAGAAAGCAGACTGACAACATTCAACATGATTTGTACATACGCCTCCTTTTCAGGCCATCTGAAGTTTTGGGACAAACTTTTGCAGTAAAGAATATTTTAATATTTGGTTGCATATTGTCCTGTTGTATTGTCCTAGCAGTTAGACCACATCCTAAAAATGTGAACTACTTCCAGTGGTATAAACACTGGACATTTATTTATATAACAGCAATATCTATTGGGTTTCAGAAGTGAAATAATAATTTGAAATAATCTTTCTTTATTCTCCATTCATCAGAAAAACTTTCTCCTTTACCCCACGAATTCTAATCATTTTACCCCAGCAAATCGATCTTCTTTTTTTTCTTGCAAACTGCAACACGGCCTTTCTGCTCTTGAGATTTGACAGTGCTTTTGCCATCCAAGGTTCTGCAAGCGGGGTTTCCTGCATATGGTGGCTTTTGACACATCTGCCTACACCCGTGGTTTCTTTTTAGTGGTGGTATAAGCAGTGAATTTAGGTATGGCTTATTTTAATATTTCTTTTAGCTTGTTAATGACCTCTTGTGTTGCTAGATCAGATCAACAAAAACACAAGCAGTCTCTGCAGTGAATTCTAGACTTGAAGCTGTCGAGAAGCATCTTGGCACACTTGGCAAACATCTTTAATATAAAATAACCTGTGTTTTTTTTTTTTTTTTTTTTTTTTTTTTTTTAAAGATAATTTGATTCCCCCCCCACCCCCATGATGGCTCAAAATCTGCAAATGACAAAAATGACAGTCTGCATTTAAATCAGTAACTTAACAGATTCAGATCCAAAGTTCTGGGAAAGGACAAAGACAAAAAAAATCAAGGTTAATGTCATTGTTCAGATACTTTTGGATTTTTGTATTACAGGCAAGGGACTTGAATAACAGTAAATGAAAAAAGCCATGTTGATGGCAGTGTAATTTTTTTTCTCCATGTTATGAATGTAATGTTCTGACTGTAGATACGTGGCAGGTGCCTTGTGAAAGCAAGATTAATCAGTTTAAGTGTAGTTTGACATTTGGCCTTCAACTTATTTAGAGATCAAACCAAAAAGTGTCAGACAAGCATTCAAAACAGGAAACCAGTGCGCACAACTACCAGAGTACCAGAATAGCCAGTCCACCTGCTTAAATGAATAATGTTCCAGATGCACCAGAGTCATTCAGATCTCCTGTAGTTAAACCTCCAATGCTGGAGGAGTTGGCATGGTTAACTTTTGTAAAGAGACAAAGTTTTATGGAAATTTCTCTGGTAAGGCTGGTTGAGTAATGACAGAAGTGCTTATGACGGAGCATTAACACTAAACGTAGGCTGACTGTATGATATTAACAGAACTTATCAATCGAGAATAAAATGCTGTTTGAGAAGTCGTTTGGTTTTTGTATTCTTAATACCATAAAATGGTAAGCAGATCAGAATAAGATTTGACTGAATCAGACTAAATACTCCATTTGGTGTGATGAAAATGGAATCTGCACATCATTATGATGGCATGTTCAGCAGTCTGACACAGTCTGAACATTTGCCACTAGGCTTTTTCAGCGCATGCTCTGTTTCATGCATCACTGAAAGAGGAAACAACAGTGAGATCTAACCATTTAACACATGGAATTACAAACTCTGAGATGAAATGCTTGCTGCTCAAACCTGGGAATGATTTCTTAATTGATCCTGCAAAGAAATTGCTAGATTACTCAGATGTTATTAAAAGTGGCATCCCTACTCAGTTCAAATCTGTTTATATTTCATTTACTTTAAAAACCTTCATTAAATGCAAGTTACCTGAAGGGCTGGCTAAACATGTGGAAGTTTCAGTTTTAAATGAGCTTAATGCATCACCTTTCTCACTGATGGCATCCTTTTTTGATGCTGTATGTTGTTTTTATTTGCATGCCCATGCTCTATGGGCTGTTAGAGGGCTGTGCGCGGTGCGGCAGCTCCACCAGAGCCCTTCCTGCACTAGGCTCAACTTCGCTAATGAGACGTGTTATAAAGAACGTCTGCAGGAAGTGATTTCTCACAGCTCAGACGCACCAAAAACAGCAGCTACAGAAAAGTGGCAGATCAAGACAGAACACAGGACAGTCAAGCCTTACAAAGATCAGGTAAGCCATGCATATGTTTGGAAGGATTTCTGAAATAGTGGCTGTGCAGCCTAAAAAATTTTCAATCAGAGCTTTGAAATCAACAAATCACGCCCTGCGAGAGCTCCTCACTGTCAGCTCTGCTGCCCAAGTGCCAGTTCTGCCTGATTAACTTCTACGCCTTATGAAGATGCACTGTATTGCAGAGCCTGCAAACTCTGCATTAGGCAGCACTTTTTAGTCTGTAGAGCAGCTAGATGAACTGAAGATTGCAATACTTCTCTTGCAAGCCAATATGTATGCTACTGAAGTTTGATCTAAAGTGATTTTCATGTAGAAAGTATGCCAGTACACCTGTGGTGCAAGATGTTTGTGTTCATGCTGAAGATTATTTCCCCTCCAAATGTTTTTTTTTTTTTTTTTTTTTTGTAGTTAAGAGATAATCTGGCCTGAAAATCCCTTCTAATAACACATTAAAAGTGGTGTTCTTCCTGGTGCTAAATGAAGGGTGTCAGTTACTCTTTTTAATTTGAATTGATTTTGCCTGCTTCTTTTAGATCCTCTTTCAAGATTATGAATAAGTTCAAGATTCTAAATTCCACTGATCTTACAAATAAAAAAAATTGCACATTAGCCCCCACTTTCATTTAAATGTAAATGGACCGTAGATCAAAAAGAGGAAATATGAGGCCAAATAAACAGAGAGGTAAACAAATAGGCAAATAAATAAATAAAGCTAAAAGACATAAAATTTAATATGTTAATGACTGTCCTACTTCTAAGCGGCTTGAACAATGGGCTCATTTCCTTGCTGATGAATTGAAGTGGTTAATTGCCGCTTTCGTGTAATTTGCTGCAAGGCTGGTGAAATGGAGCGTTTTATGGAGCCTCTATCAGTGGAGGCCTGGGGAGCCCCGGGGCCGGTAACTCTAATCACCGGAGGGCACATTGAGCTTTGATTTCCTGCGATTGCTTCATGCAGACATTTCAGATGTAGCATCTGTCCCAACATCTCGCACTATCAGCGCCGTCAAACAGATCAGGCTCAGTTTGGTGTGTGGAGATTATGATAAAAGGAGCACATCTGTGCCATTGTGGATTCTCATCCTGCTTCTGAAGTTTCTACATAATTTAACCTCTCTCAGGATTTTAGTGTGTTCAGCTGCACTAATGCACTCATTTTAACCTCAAGCTCGGTACTGAGCTGATGAGGGGGATCTGGTGTGATGAACTGTGCGGGACAGAAGATGCTTCAGGAGCAGGAGAGGCTGATAGAGCTTCATATGGATTAGTTTTAACCAAATCAGGAGACAAATACAGACTAGAACTCTGAAAGATCTTGAAAAAGTTGCTTAGCTGTTAGAACATCAACAAACTCATGCCTAAGTTTTCCATCTGAAAATGTTCATTCTGGAAAGAAAATATCTTTATGGTCTTAAATAACTAAGCTTGCTTGCAGCTTTTTCATAACGTACACCTCTACCATTTACAATTTTGTTATTAAGGAACCACGGAGCAAAAGTGAGGCATTGACTTTATTTGATGCTAAGATGTTTATCATTTCCTCAAGGCTAAAATACATTATATTATATTACATATTATATTAGTGGCGCACTCAAACATTCTCATGTTGCTTTTTAGCGTTAAACTAGCTAGTGCTGGTCAAAACTAATAAAACTGCACATCATAGTCTTGCTAAATGAATAAATTGTGGGCCATTATTATACATAAAGTCTGCATTGAAAAAGTTCATTATTATAAAAATAACTAAAGGTGCTAAAATAAAAAAAATAAAAGCCTGAGATGATCATCTAATGGGACGCTGCGTTCCGCTTGCATTATAAAGACCAACAAAAGCCAACGTGCTTGACCACAGCGATTTCATTTTATAGGCATATAGATGGATATAATGATCATTATCTGTTGCACCACTAAAGATATGATCAGATCTTGAAAAGAAATGTGCTGGTATTCTGAAATCCCCTGAGCTAAACGAGAACACCTTTTAGATCAGTGTGTTCTGGAAAATATAGCGACAGCTATATTTGCTCAGTAAGTATTTGGTCAGTGGAACGGATACTTTCATCTTTCTCCCAGCCCACAACTTTGCATGTTGCATCATTGTGAACTATTTCTTAGTCATTTAGTTAGAATTAGTTTCATTAACTAACCTCTCCAGTTTATTCGCTTCATTTTACTGTGAATCCGACTGAGTGCACATAAGAAAATGAGAAACAGAAGTTGTTTATCGCAGTTGCAGTTTATTGTTTTGCTAGTTTATTTTCAAAAGTAAGCAAAGTGAGAGATGAAACTGAGCTCATATAAATACATTCCACTGATGTGGAAATGAACGCGCTCTCTCAGCAGTTTCTCTCTCAGACACTCAGCACCCAAGCTTCTAGGAAAGCTTAGCCAGACTGAACATTGCCCCTTACCTGCTGATGGCATGAGCGACTACAGGTGAGACAGTGGCTGCAGCCTTGGTCGTCTACCTGCAGCCGCCGTGCTGAACGCTCCGTCCTGTAAGAGGCCATGCCTGGCAAAGCAGGTGTCACGGGGTCGACATGGGTCAGCAGCCTGGAGAACAAGGCTGCTTTGTTCCACTGACTGAAAAGCAGGGGTGCGTGTAAAACAAAGCACCCCCATGAACATAATTCTTCTGTTTCATAATTCAAATAACCAAACTTACATAAAGAATAAATCATTTCATTCTAAGAAGGGAGATCATGAGGATGACTATGGAAAAGCACACAAGCAAATAAACACACACATGGAAAAAAAGCATTAGTTTGTTTGTGTTTTATACTCTCCTATAAAAAGATAGTAGGGTGTTATCCCCCAAAATACCAAAAAAAGTAAACATATCTATGCAGTTTACGTTCAGAAATGTCTTTATCCTGACCTGACATTTCATTTGACCTTCAGACACAAGGATGCACTCATCCTTTGAACCTTGATGAAGGAAATGTTTTTTTTATGACAGTGCAGACCGAAAGCGCCCGCGGTATGTTGATTAGAAATTCATAAAGATCTCAAATCAGTTCCGGACCAGAGGAGACCCGTCAAATCACTTCATTAGGAAAAGTAGATTCCATCCAGCAACTGCACCATTTCCCTCAGTGTGTCTGAGAACGTCACCCTCAGTCTGAGAGCTGCTGATCGCTTTTACGGACTCTTCTCAGCTGCTGCTTTTATTCTGAGAGTCTCAGCGGACTTCATTTAAATTAAACCAGTAACTCACACTTGTACCCCCTCACTGTATGTGTGTGTGTGTGTGTGTGTGTGGTGTTGAAACAGCTCCGCGTTCAGCGTGATCGTCTTGCGCTTCCTGTGCTCGTGCTGCTGCAGATAAAGCGTGTTATCGCCCCTCCTGCCCCTCCGGACACCCACTGGGGGCAGCAGCGCGGGGGGCAGCAGCGCAGGGGGGCAGTTCCTTTAAAGCACCTGTCTGTGAAGGAGAAGCAAACGCACCTGGCAGGCGGGCGGACAGCGGTGCGCATGCGCAAAGAGATCTCCCGCGGCTTTTAATAGCGGAGCAGCGGCGCTGAGGCGGAGTGGCCTTCAGCTCATCACAGACAGTAGAGCGGCGGAGAGAGACACTGAGACACGCAGACACGGAGACACACTGAGACACGGAGAGACACTGAGAGAGAGTATCGGACACCATGCCGCGATCGTTCCTGGTGAAGAGTAAAAAGGCGCACAGCTACCACACCCCGCGCTGCGTGGAGGAGGAGTACAGCAGACTGGAGGCGCTCATAGCGCACATCTGTACAGGTACCGGCACCCCACACACACACCCACACACACCTCCACACTCACCTCCACACACTTTCACCCTGCAGCACTCCTCTAACAAATCACTCTCTGTTTCTACAGAGCTCAAGTGTGCAATATTTAATACCCAATAAATAAATACAGGTTTAAACATTTTTATTTTTGATGATCGTTTTGATGATTGATGATCATTTCTATGTTGTTTTAGAATAATTGTTTTTTTGTAATATTTGTAATATTTCTTACACTCCCTGCATAAAATTTAACAAAGCATAAACTACGAAAATAGTCTCAATATTTCGTTTATTGTTGATATCTTGAATAAAGGAGGCTTATCATTTTAAAGTCAGTTATATAATAAATCTGGAAAAAGGGATTAATTTTACAGTGTTAATATTGTTTATTCTAAAGCTGTTTTTAAGATCGGGGTCTATTTATGTACAAAATCTTGAACAAATGATTGTATTATTATTATTATTATTATTATTATTATTATTATTATTATATTACAGTTATATTTTAATGTTTATTTGTCTTTTTAAAACCGTGTGTAGGCATTTTTATGTTTAAGCATTTTAAGATTTGAAGGCCACCTTTAACAAAACGTTTGGAAGATACAGTAATGCGCTGCTTTCTCCGTCAGTCATGGTGAAAACCTTGTATGTCCCTACACCAGCAGATAATAAGCTTGCCGAGGAGCCGGAGTGCTGCCCAAATGGCCAGTCCGAGCCGGCAGGAGCCTTTTCGCCGGACCACGCTGACCTGTGCTCGAGGTCTCCTCCTCTCAGCTGTGGGGGGAGTGTATGTGACCGCTCCTCAGATTTTGAGGACTACTGGAGACCACCCTCGCCCTCAGCATCACCAGGTAGGGTCTGCGGTCTTCTCATTATGGCAGTCTAATTTCACACATAATTTCCATCCAACTCAAGAACCATTTGCAGGTGGTTCTCACAGATACATACTCCAGGTAACCAGGCAAAAAATATTTAATTAGTCACAATTAACCACTGCCCTTCAATAAAGAAATTCAATTTTTAATTGTAACAATGACAGGTCCTGTATGAAAGGTTATTAAGAAAATTAAAATATTTTTTCTATCATAGCATTTAAGTCGACAGAAAACCATTTTGGCAATTGGTTCTTTTAGTGTGTTTCAATAAAGAAACATTTTTTTAGGACTTATCCTTTTAGACACATTTGAGGGTTTATTTAGGCAGAGGCAATGTATGCATTTGAATGAAAGTGAATATAAAGCTTACGTTTTATTTTCACTGTAAAAGAAAACTGTAAAACTTAGAAAGTAACTGAACTTCTTTTACATTTTGAGCTCATTGTATCTCCAGCGGTAACTCAGATCACTAAAACACTGGGGCACCAAATTTGACAGCAAATCAGGAAAAGTCCTGATGAGAGAAAAGTCTAAATTACTTGAAATTTTTGTGTTCCTGAACAAATCTGAGCTGCTCTTGAGGTCGTGTGGTTATTAAATTAGAGATTAGTTTGAGGCAATAAAACTACAATCTTTTCTTTGTCTCACTGTGTGTAAATCAAGCAGGGGTTGATTACCTTTTGAGAGCCCAAAACACAGCAGGCTTCGTTTAACCAACAAAACAGGTATAGCCTGCAGCAGATTGCTGCCTCTGCAAATTAGCATGGCAATGCTGACTCTGTCTTTTTTTTTCATCTTTCCCCTTCAGCAGACTCTGAGAAATCCTTTTCTCCATGCGTGGATGAAACACGACCGTTTGCCATCCCCTTTGGCTCTTACCCATGGAACTTCAGCCATCATCCTCCTCCTCCTCCTCCTCATCACCCACTTGACCAAGAGCGGAGTTTTTACACTGAAAGAGTGTCTGAACCCCCTCTCTTCAGTGAGAGAGGATCTGGGACAGGTGTTTTTGGCCATTATGAGTCCACTGCGAACCTGTTTGAGCGAACCAATGCCCCTGGGCTTTATGTGGACAGGAACATTCACGGAAATGGACCTGAGATGAAGAATGACACAGCAGGGCTGTGTGGTCGCCTTGTGCTAAATGGAGCCTTCAAATGCATCAAATGCAGCAAGGTACGAAAAACAACTCTTCAATGATGTTATATCATGCAGAATGGAGAGGTGTAGATTAATTCCACCTGTGGTTCAGCTCCAGTGGTCAAGTTGGGTTGCTCAGTTGAACAGTATGGAACAGTTAAGTCAGCACAGATAATGTCTGGAAGAACCTGCTTTACTTTGTATTCTCTTGAGCTTCTTTCTTTAGGGACTGTTCTCATTGTTACTTGCGTTTAAGAGATATAACTAAAGTTTAAATTAAATGTATTCATATTTATTTGGAAATGTTTATTTCCTGCCCCACAGGTGTTCTCCACACCACATGGCCTGGAGGTCCATGTCCGGAGGTCTCATAGTGGCACAAGACCCTTCGCTTGTGACATGTGTGGGAAGACCTTTGGCCATGCGGTTAGCTTGGAACAGCACAGAGCAGTTCATTCACAGGTACAGGACTTTTAAAATGTTGTGTCCCACACTTACTCCAAACACCTTACTCTAACCCTCATCTACCACACCTGACCCCACTAATATCTTCATCAGATCTTGATTAGATGAATCAGGTGTGGTGCCTTTGAGGTGAAACCTGTTGTAAAATTGAGCTGCATTTAAATATTTCTAGACTTTTTTTTAATCTGTTTCCCTTAATTTTGCTTGTAGCCATAACCAGATCTGCCAATATACTTACTGAGGCCATGGGCACAATATAGAACATGACATAGCCCCTTCAAAACATCCGCTTTCAAGAAATTCATTTGATTCTTGTCTCATCACTCAGGAGAGGAGTTTTGACTGCAAAATCTGTGGGAAAAGCTTCAAACGGTCCTCCACCTTGTCTACACACCTCCTGATTCACTCGGACACACGGCCTTATCCATGCCAGTACTGCGGCAAGAGGTTCCACCAGAAATCGGACATGAAGAAGCACACATTCATCCACACAGGTAATACAGCCTCAGCAGCCCTTGTGCTGTTTTGAAAGCACCATGATGATCCGTATTTTGTGGATCAAGAGGCCCTGGGATGAGCCTGTCTATATCCTGTCTCCAGCACCATGAGACCCAAGTAGGTCCAGGAAGACTCCCCCTGTCATTAGACCATTTATGCGGTTGATGAAAGTCTGATAAATGTGAACGGGAAGCCCATCAAGTGTCCCTTCACATTAGTCATTGTTTTCTAGCTGAAGTGCACACCTGCTTAGTGTACCTTGATTACAGCTCCTGGAAGTAAAGCGTGAAGAGATTATGCTGAGACTTTGCAAAGGAGAAACTCACATTTGGTTTGCATATTTATTTATTTATTTATTTTTGTTTGCTTCACAGGGGAGAAACCACACAAGTGTCAGGTGTGTGGGAAAGCGTTCAGCCAGAGCTCTAATCTGATAACGCACAGCCGCAAACACACGGGCTTCAAGCCGTTTGCCTGCGAGCTGTGCGGGAAAGGCTTCCAGCGCAAGGTCGACCTGAGGAGGCACAAGGAGACCCAGCACGGCCTCAAGTGAGGCACAGCGGCGATCCTGCCAAAAGCCCAGTATGTTCTTTTTTTTCGCACCCGTTTTCCGACGAACCAGAATATAGGTGTGGATACAACGAGACTGATGGACAGTTTCGGGACTGTGTCGGACAGTGAATACTCCGCTTTACTGGACACTGGTCAGATTTACCTTTGAGACATTAGACCAGCATGTCTGGCAGCAACTCTATGGGCGGTCCTTGGTGGTCCTTTGCCCCAAAAACCCACATCCTAGGAGGATGCGAACTGAATCTTTGTGAGAAACAACTGTGTGCTCGAAACTCACACCCTTCTGCGGGGATGTGGAGAGATGGAGGCACTGGAGGTGCAAACCATTCTCTTAAATTAACGAGGGTCAATACTGAACCGGTTTAACGTCGGTGGCTCACCTGCGTGTGTGTGTGTGTGTGTGTGAGAGTGCGTGCGTGCAGGTGTGTGTGTATTGCAGCCCCGTGGTCTGAACCCAAAATATTGTCCCCAAAATATGGGATGCTGGAGGCGCTATCAGTGCAGATCAGCTGAGAAGCAGAAAATCAGCGCAGCGCAGAGCAACTGCGGGCAAAACAGCCGCGCAGAAACCTGCGTGATTTCTCTGTTTGGGGACGAAAGACCTTAACTGATCTGAGCACTGCTCAGACCCGTCCCACCCAGCTCAGTGCCCGGATCAAACGACACTCACTTCTCTTTCTCTGTTCTTTTTTATTTCTGTTTTTAAATCAGATTTGCCCACGAGGATCTGTTTTTGTTTCCATGGAGAGGCTTTTCCCCGTGACCCGCTGTTTTGTGTTAAAGGATGAAATGTTGGTTTGAAACAGTAAACGCTATTTATTGGTGAACGTGTTTTAAATAAAAACGACAGACGTCCAAAACGACTATATCGATTTTTTTATGTTGATTTTTTAAAATGAAACTGCTTTGAGAAACCACCCGAACGAACGAGCGAAAAAAAAACGATCAAAGGAAAGAAAGAAATACATATAAAAAAGAGACACAATTTAATATATGATTAGAGAAAAAGAAAGACAAAAAAAGAAAATAAATGAAGTACAAAATGTGAAAGGAAAAAATGTAAAAATAAAAAGAAAGATAGAAAGAAAGGAAAAAGGAAAGTAAAGTGAAGTAGTTTTGAGTGGAGTGTGAAAAACTGGGGGAGTGTGTGTTCTAGGGCAGAGGGGTTTGGGAGTGAAGGGCAGGGGGAGGCTGGAAGCTCTGAATGGTGAACACACAGCGAGGTGTGATTGGAAAGGTGTCGGTCTTTTAATGTGGAGAAAAGAACACATTAATAACACATTAATAACACATTAATAACACACTAACAACAAATGAATAGCACATTAATAACGCGCTTCATCATCACTGTCTCTGGCTTTGGGCTCCGAAACACCGAACGCGGCGGGCTTTACAGTCCCAGATTACATTTAAACAAAAGAAAAAAGAGCGAAAAAGAAAAAACCTACCGTTGACACTACTATACTATGATATACTAATGTCCCGCAAATAATTATGCCGATAAAGATTATGAAAAATAGCACCACCACCACCACCACCACCACCACTACTACTACTACTAATAAACACGTCACATTATCATTATTCTTTTATTACTATAATTAAAATTAATACTACTGCTACTTCCAACAGTAACAACAGCAATATGTATTATTATTATTATTATTATTTTATTGTTATTGCTATTATTATTATTTGCTAAGGCAGTAGCATAGAGATTTAAACACGAGTATGAAGAGCATTAACAAAATGGAGTTAAAGACCAGATGCGGATTATTAACTCGTGTTTAATGGAGACAGTATTTTCCAGCATCTCTAAATCAAGGATCAACGCGCAAATATACAAATATAAATACACAGATTTACTACCTGCCTACCAACCTGCCTAATAATAATTATTATACTACTACTACTTCTACTAATAATAACTATAATATTCATTATTATTCTTATTGTTGTTGTTGTTATTCAAATCTATCATTGAAAGTAGGCTTTCCACGCAAACGTTAATTGGGACTAAAAGCAGTTTCTCAGTCCATGTAAAACCAGGTTGAGAATGATTTCTGCTGCACAATGTCATGCTCTGAAATATGCCTTGCTGTGCAGATGAAGCATGAAGAAATGATCAGACTGTACAGCTCAACACACTCACTGCTCCACCGTTTCTGCTTCACTCCCTGCCCTCTGTGAAAACAGGACAGCTGTAGAGGAGACTTGTCTGAATGGAATAAGTGTAGAAAGTGCTTTCTTGCTTATCTTATAGACCTATAAAGCTAAATCCATATGGCTGCTAGAGTGGTCTGAAGCGTGTTAAAAGGGTCTTACTCGTCAGTAGCTGACCTGACACACTGGAAACAATAAACGCTCTGTTCAGCCTCTTATTCAACGCTGGACCATTTCATCAGCTGCAGCTCAGCCTGTCCCGCACGAGGGAAGCAACCTGGTGCGGTGAAAGTGAGCGTGCGACAGATGTCTAGTGGAGGCCACCTGGAGAAGCTGCTATAGGATGACAGTAATGAGGCCTGAACCCTTTATTTATACGTCAAACACTGAAGCATCTCACCTGTTAATGGAAAATAAAAGGCACAATGCATTCAAGTCACACAGGTAAGACTGAGAGGTAGAGAAGAATGGAGGGGTTCCTTCAATCTGAGGAAATCCAAGTGCTCACTTTTAAAGCCACTTGCGTCTTTCTTTTATTTCTCAGTGACTTCAGCTCAGTCCAGAGGGGAAAGCAGGAGGGGGTCTGAGTTGGGGGTCGCCCTGGTGGTGGGGTGTGTGGGGGGTCTTGACCAGATAGAAATAAATAAACGTAATTGATATAGGATGAGCTTAAAACAATTCTAGTGATAGTCCTTCATTCTTTTTATTCTTTCAGGTCATATTCCAGTGATCCGAATGAAGGTGAGCACTGCGGCGAGGGGGGAGGGAAATCTGGAGAGATATGATTATGAGGGAATATTAGATTGAGGACTAGAGCAAACTGAAAACCCAATGCAGAGGCAGAGATGAGAGGATGAGAGGTGAAAAAGAGACGTCTCTGATGTTTCCCGAGAGCGTTTCAGGCACTATTGGAGCACCTAATTATTGGAAACTGAATAAAACAGCTGATTTATTTATAGTTAGTATTAAAACGGTTTCTTAACTTCGAATATTAATCTTCCCCATCCTAAAAAAAAAACAAAAAACAGGACAAATTTAAGGCTCGTGCCAATTATTAAATACTTCGTTTGATATACAACTGTGCAAAAGTCTTAGAAATATGTCTTAGAAATACTTTTAAATATTCTGCGAGGGAATACCCTTATTGGTGAACATTTCTATGATTGTCAATCTGTCTTATTTTGAAACATTAAGTAGATTAAATAAAACTAATGACTAACTAACTAAAAATTAATATTTTAGTGTGACAGGCTGCAAAGGGCCTAAAGATACTAGGTGTCTAGATAAAGGAGTTCCAACCTCTCAGTGCTCTCAGTGCTCATCTAATCACCGGCCTGATCATCTCCACCTTTATTATCACTACTTCATGCCGTAGGACGACTTCGGTCATTCTTTGCATGAACCATAAATAATAATAAAGCTAAGAAATTAAGCATCGCAGACCTACAGAATGGGACCGGGCAGAAACTAACTCATCTCCATCTTTATTCAAACCAAAGCGCTCGCCACAAGACTCTTGGATACATTGTTTTCATTTAATACTAATTATCCAGGCTTCTGTTTTCTTACTTCATTCGTGTTTTCCCCTCTTTCTGGGTATCACTTTCTGTAGGTTATGCACATAGTTTAAGGATCAACTTTTGGAGGCTTCTTTCGATCACATTACGTTCTTGGATGTTTCGCTTTGAGCTGATGTTTCTGATGTGTTCCTCACTTTCCAAAACGATACATTGTGGGCTATGAACGCTGTCGTTCAGCCCTTTTTGGTCAATTAAATGATTTGCAGTGCTTGAATTAACGGTCCTTTTAAATTACAGTTACATTCCGTTACGAAATGTATGAAAATAACAATAAAAAGTCATGTGTACTAAATATTTCAAACATTCACAATTTTGATCCAAGATTTCTGTCATTTCATTGAATATCGTGGTACTGATACAGCAAAAACTGCACGCGATACCACACCCACTTCGATCACATACTATAAATGTGTGTTTTTTCTTTTTTCTTAACAGATGGCCTTTTACAAAAGCATTAGTGCTGTTTTCCGATCATGTTCATGCCCATTAAAATATGTTTGCTGCAAAGTTTAACTCTCATTTTGCCAGGTGTCCTATGTTATCAATACTCATCCGAACTTTATTTATTTGGGTTATTAAAGGCCAATTCTTCTTTGTCTTTTTGGTCGTTTTATTATTCTTCACTTTTTTCTTGCAACTAACCCACTCCTCCTGCAGTTTTCCAGGAAAGCCAATCAAGCAGTGCGGGATCGGAGAGACCCGGCAGGTGTGCTTGTGTTGTTTGGAGCCAACCGATTTCCTATAGACATTGAATGGTGAAGAGAGTTCAGGCAGGTTGGAATGGATGGAGACAAATGGCAGGAAAGGAAGGAAAGGTTTAGAGGACGGTGGTGTGACCGGCCATGCTTATACGGGTTGGAGACAGTGGCGCGGAAAAAAAAGACAGGTGGTGGAGCTGGTGTTAAAGATGCTGCAAATTTCGTTGGGTGTGACGAGGATGGACAGGATTAGAAATGAGTATATTAGAGGGACAGCTCAGGTTGAACGTTTTGCAGACAAAGTTAGAGAAGCAGTGTTACGTTGGTTTGGACATTTCCAGGGGAGAGACGAGAATTATATTGGGAGATGGATGCTTGGAAGATGGAGCTTCCAGGACAGAGAAGACCAAAGAGGAGGTTTATGGACGTGATGAGAGAGGACATGCAGGCAAGACGATTGTGTGGTTGAAAATTAAATCTGTCAGTGATGATGTCACAATGTGCATATTCTACTGACGTCAACAGACTTATTTAAAACTCACACAGACACAGTGTTGCTGAGTACAAGAGATACCATAGCAACCACCTGACAACGTCCTTGCAACCAACTGCGATATTCAAGCAACATGGCAGCGTCCTAGCGTCCACCCGGAGTTCCTTAGCAACACTTAGTAACCACCTTATACAACACAGCAACATCTTAGAAACTACACCTGTGATACCATGGTAACCCACTAGCAACACCTTGGCAATCACCTAGGAACACATAATCAACCAGTAGAGGTGATATAATATTATTCAGCAATACTTTAACAACCTCCTAGGATCTAGCATCAATCAGCCAATTAGCATCTAAGATAGCATAACTGCCTAATAACAACTTAGCAACCACCTGGAATACTCTCACAATCGCCTAGCAACTTCTCAATGGCTGACCAACGCATTTAACAGCTAAACAGATTAAATTCAGTTGTTATTTTTGTCCCCATCCCTCCCTATGAATGATCAACCATTGGTCATTAAACAACGCGTTTGTTTTGCTGTCACTAGTGCAGTTCATTGATGTGATATTTAAAAAGAGCTGGGGTTACTCATTGAGATACAACCTTGCATTTCTAGTCTTTCTGGATCTGTTTTATATGTCCTGACAACCCTTTCTACCTCTTCAATTGTTTTTTTCATTTCTAAGAATGGCTGTATTTGTGAGGATATTCCTGTATACTGGTTGTGTTTCTGCAGGATATTGCAGCAGTCTTCTCCCTGATTGAAATCACTGACTTACTGCTTTAATGCGCCTGAATCTTTCTGCTTTCAAAACTGAGAAAATTATGAATATTTTAAACCCCAGCAGATCAGACTTGGGAGAAAAGAAACATGCAGACATCTTTCCATTGTTCACCCAGCAGGCCTGAAGCAAAGGAGCTGTAGTCAGCAGGGCTCACTGATAACACATGAGGCTTCAAATTAAGTCACTTTTAATACATTTACAAAGTTATTAAAACCAATGAGATGGATTAATCCCACAATCTAACAGGTGTAAAGAAAAGAAGTTAAAAAAAAAAAAAACAGTAAGTAGATCATGGTTGGAAAAAGTGTATAAAGACATTTAGTGTATAACTATGGTTAGCCTCAGCATCATTATAAATTATGATGTAGTTCATTGCTCTATATTTCAATATGCTTCAGTGCACTGATACACTTTTCTACCCCCACCATTTAATACTAGCAAATATACGCTTTAGTTCAGATAAAAAGGTTACAAAAAAGTACCAAATACTTCAATGTATCGCAGCAAGGTTGCTCTGTAGGGCTGTTCCTGACCTTGAGTGAACCTGGGATTGTAATGTCTGTACATGGGTCAGTACACAGCTCAGCTGCTTCAATCCTGTGTAGCTCACTCTCAAGGAAAAGGGTTTCATGTGCACTATTAGGATGGGCAGGTTGGTCAGGTTTTTAAAACCGTTACCCCACTGCCTGCAGGCACATCAAATATGAATAGAAAAGTCTTGGAAATGGGCCCAATCGATTTGAGTGGTCGAGTAATCAAAGCACTGCATTCTGGGGCTCCAAAAACACACACACTTGCATACATATTAAGAGTACACACACCCACATAGAGGGTGCACTGAGTTTAGTAGTAGTTAGCAACATTAATAATGCCCTGTAACTCTAGTGCAGTGTGAACCAAAGAGTCCTGCTTTTCTGTGGTTTAAGGTCATCTATAATGGATATCTGCAGCACATAAAAAATGAAGAGGGCATCTAATGTTGTGCTTTAGCTTCTGAGGTTGCCGATGAATGAAGACTCTACAGGTTTTTTTTAAATCAGCTTTGGGGGTTTAAAACTGTTTAAGGAGTCTACACCTCTGGACAGTGCAGTGCTCAAACTGTAAAATCATTCATCAAGTAGACAAAAAAGGGCTAAAATATAATACTTCATTTTTAGCAATCAATATGCTATTCATGTACTCTAAACTGTTTTATTTCACTTAAAAATTGTTTTGATTAAAATGAGGCTAGACAAAATAAGAGTAACACTGTTATCCACCTCTCACACTCTCTAAAACACCTTTTGCCAGCATAATACAAAAATTACCAGTGGGGTAAACAACAGAGCTCTATTATGGAAACTCGGGAGCTACCTGGAGGGAATGGTATTTGGGGGATGTTAAGCAAAATTTTCAATCTGTGAGGGCAAAAGCAGAGAAGTGTGCATAAAGGTGATGGGGTGGAGGCTTACAGATGGAATTGTCAGTAGAAAAACTGATAACTATGAAAAAACTAATGTAAAATAATGTAAAAATGTGTTTAAAATGTGTTGCTTGGTATTAACAGTCATCTCAGTGAAGAGCTTTAGAAAAGCGAAAATCCATTTGCTAAAAGTGGCCAAAAATGATCATTTGCTTGGAGCTCTCTTCTAGACGAATACCACTGGCAGCTGTGGGCTCAGTAAAGCCTTCTATAAAAAGTGTATGTAGCTAAAGTAAGTTAGTAAGTGTGAAAGATTCTGCAGTAGATCAAGAGTTTTGAAATGCCATGTTTAACGGAAGAACCATCGTAAAAGAGTTAAACTGCAGAAACTGAAGTTCATCAGCAGGTAGGTAGAGGTGCTTTCCCTTTTCAGATGGGCCAGAGAGCGAGGCAGAATCTGGCAGGATTCTTTTGTTGTGCTGCTTTATTCATTATTTACCTGATCTGAAAAATAGACCGCGAGACTACTGCACAGCTGTCATCAGGCAGCGGGGCACAGACACAAATTATTCATGATATTTGAAATGAAAAGGAGTAAGAAAGGAAGAAAAAAGTGACATGGCTAGCAAAAATGAAACAGGCTCTTTAACAGTTTGGGGAAATTGGGTTCATCCCTAGCGAGCACAGACTGATCAATGAGCAGCATTGAAGTGTACAGACATTTAATTGTATGTACAGCCTTATTACCATTAACCAGTGTTAAAATTACTTTTCCTTGTTATTGAATTTTTATAAAAGAAGAATTCCAATCATTTTTGGTTATGTGGTTAAGGTGTAAACACAATCATTGATAGTGGTTTGAGAAACTACACAATGCAAATGAATCTGAATTACTTACATTTGAATGGCTATATTATGTTGAAATTTTTTCAGAATTGGTGGAATCCCCTAAATTATACAGACAGACATTCCTTGAATGGTTTTTTTGTAGAAAGTGAATATTAGCAGATTGTGTGTGTGTGTGTGTGTGTGTGTGTGTGTAGGTGAGTGTGCGTGTGTGTGTGTGTGTTTGAGCATAACATCAGGTCCCCTCCTCTGCAAGCCCATCCCAGCTTGACATGACACCTCAGCCCATGCTCTGGGGAGTGAGCAGCGTTTTTCCAGTCTGCTGCAGGACGTCCCGGCCGAGACTGAGCAGTGTGCTCTCATCGCACGCACACCATACACTTTGTTTCATGAGCGCTTGTTGTTTTCTGGACTCTTTAACAAGGCAAGTCCCCAGACACCCGTCATACTCCTGACACACACTCTGAAGAGACACACATTATGGATGGTGGGGTATGCGTGTATATGTTCAAAAAGGAAGAGAGTGTGTTTACTGGGGGGGATGGTGGCAGTGGAAGGGGTGGGGGTGCTGAATGGAGAATGGGCCAGATCCCATGGAAGTGACCACAATTGAAGGGCATCAGAGCAGGCAGAAAGGCCAAATGTGAGCTGACGTTTTCCTCCAGCTTGCCACCCTGAAAGCTTTTCCATTAGCCCCCTCACCACAGGGCCAGTAGTCCCTACACAGAGCAGCCTGCCCACAGAACCCAGCTCAGAGAGGGGCCAGCAAGGTCATCTCACATCTAAAGACATCTTTACATGCTTCATTTAGCATTACATATCACTGACCCAGAGTGGACACTCACTGCCATACGGGAAACAAAAAGAATTTTAGCATGACACCATTTCCACATTAACGTCCACTGAGCTAATCGGTTCTAGATATTTTGAGATTAGGCTTTTGAACATTAGAGAATCTATTCACTTATTCAGATGCTTCAGACCTGATCTCTGATCAGCTTCATATAGTAATGATTATGAGTTTTGAATCAGCAGAAATATTTTGAAAGAAATGAATGTCTAAATTTAAATAAATGTGCAATCAAATTATAATGAAAACTAGATTAAACTGGAAAACCGTTTTGTGATCAAGGTTTCATTTACCAAAACCTAACCTTGCAATTTTGAGATTTCTATTTTAATGCACTCTGACATCTACTTAAATTCTATTTAAATAGGAATGAATCCACTTTTTCCTCACTTTCACTTTAGACTTTCATAGTAACCTGTCTGGACTTTTAGGCATTTCTAATTATTTGTTTTTGGGTTTATTTTCACTTTGTTTTGTTTCACCAATTGGGCTAGTTTGTTGTAGCTCATATGGCTTATGTCTGACCTTAAGCACTTTGTTTTAGACCAGGTTTGTCCAATCTTATCCTTAAAGAGCTGAGGTGGCTGCAGATTTTCATTCCAACAAAGCAGGAACTCAAATGATCTGGTGTTTAAAGACCACTTGATTAAATAAGTGGAAACCCTTGAGCTCTTGCTTGATTGAATTCTCTAGAAAGAGCATTTCACCAAACAAACTTCAGTTCCTGTACTGAAAGGTAGCAAAAGTTGTGCTGCAGTTCTGTGGAGAATATGGTTTCTTAGTTTTGCACCTGATTTTATTTTGGTAACAACTTAAAAAAAAAAAAAAAAAAGCTCAGATCAGTATTAATACCTTTAACTTGTTTGTCATTTCAGCTGCTCTACTCTCCTGTAATCCTAATAACTAACAACCCCTGAAAATGTAATCAGTATACAAATAAATATAAGGAAAAAAAAAAACTTTAACTACATAGTTTTTATTAGGAGCATAATATTATTCATATTTGACTATATATTACACTTTATTACATGTACATCAATCAGTGATATGATAACCATTAATGATATGTAGTAGCTACCAAAAGTCCAGTGACAGGGTCATGTGAATTTTGTAGACACTTATCCAGGGCAACATTGTGCTTTGCAGCTGCTTATTGGCTAGCTAATAAAAATTTGCTATACGTAAATTCTACCAAATCAGATACAGCAAGGCAGTTTTTTTTTTAATGTGTTAGTCTTAGATGTGAAGGTGTATATTATTCTCCTACGTTCTAAGAGCTTGATAGCTCTAAGAGCTGGCCTGTGACCATTTTTGGTTTTAAAGGCAAGTATTAATGCAGGCAGCCATTGTATGAGAATTTGGGTGCATTGAAGACCTAGTGTGATGCTACGTTCTGAATCTGAATTTAGCATCCTGACAGCCTTTAGAAGAAGGCCCTCTAGTATCAGAAGTCTAGTCATAAGATGACGAGTGACTGAATGAGTAGCCGTACAGCATCAGTGATGAGGAAGGAACGGATTTTCCTGATGTTGTGAAGTAAGAACCTGCATAATCAGAACACACAGTGTATTGCTGCTTGCTGCGTGTGGGGCTCTGTAGTCTCCATGCTGACCCCCATCCACCACACAAAGTGCCTACAATGGGCATGTGAGAATCAGAGCTGAATTTTGGAGCAGTGGATCTTGCTGTGGGTAAATATAAAGTTTGAGAGTAGTTTGAGGATGATAGCCCACTTTTACATACTCAGGAAAAGTATTTCAGTTAAAATCAACAGTTCATTTTTAAGGTTAGTAGCTTTTAAGGATGTACTGGACCATCGCGCACCAGTATTAAGTATTAAGAAAAGTGGTATTATGCTATTTCCACTTATTATTGTAATTGCTGCTTTGTTTGCTAATGTCAGTTATTTTTCATTTCAAATTGCTATTGTTATTTCCAGCCGGTGCGCATCATGTCAGCTTTGATCCTTAAACTTTTAATGTGTCGTCTTATTGCACAAAAGCACTAAATGGATTCCTGTTGAGGAGAAGGCGGAACAAAAGAGGCTCCATATGTCTGTGTGTCTGCGTAGCAACAGATCTGATGTGACAGGCAGGCTAGGGGAACACGGCTGCTACACAATTAAAAGCCTCAAACTCTTTTAGGTAACAGTCAACACTTTTGTTCCTCTAATACAAAGTCCCTTGCCTCCCCCCTGGCCTGTCATCTACATCCACAGAAAAGTGCGGGGGAGTCACTGAAGTTTAGTGTAGCTGCATGTTTCAAATACATTAGGTAGCAAGATTCTTGTTGTTAACACAGAAACACTGTTAGATGCTCTCCATCAAAGCAGTGCTCCGCTCTTTCAGTCAGCTTAAATCTTGTCTCCTCATATAGTGTGTGATTTTTGAGAGGAGAGGAAAAAAGCTGCTCACTGATACAGCCACACACTTAACCAGCCTGATTGAAGCTATAAATCTCTCTGAAAAATTCATAAGATCCATTTCACGAATTAGCAAGCCAAGCGTATGGCTGTATCAAAATAGGAGAGAGGGGGAAGGAGAGAGAGAGAGAGAGAGAGAGAGAGAGAGAGAGAGAGAGAGAGTACAAGAAACCAGCAATGGTAAAAAAAAAAAAAAAGACAAAAGATTTATTCTCAGCTATAATAAAAAATTAATGCTTAGGCGTTCAAGTAAAGTTCCTTTTGATGTTCTGATTTAATGAATGATTTGAGGCTCAGATGTAGGTCTGCTGAAGCCTGTACTAATGCCCGGTAAGGGGACTGCATGGTCATGTGTCAGTCTCCTGCAGCATCAAGTCCCTTCATCTTGCTGTCTCTTCAGTTCTCTCTCATAAAGACACACCTGCTCTACAGTAACAAACAAAACAAACAAAAAAACTCAGTCTCACTAACACATTTCCACATTTGCTGAAATATCCCTTGGCGTGGAACAGAAGTTGAAGCACAACAGCAAAGAGTCTCAATGAGGCACAGTAGGGCAGCTGTGCTGCTGTTTTATTGTTGTGCTTTATTGGAGGCTGTGATGGGCAGCGAACTATGAACAGAACAACTCTGCTCACCAAGCACGACGGATCTCTCTGAAAACAGTCAAAAACAAAGCAGAATTAGCTTCCAAGACTGTTTTTCCTGAATGTACTGTTTATTAATTTTAAAATGTGTTTTAATGAAGAATGGCAGATGTTACTGAGAAACCAGTGAAACCTATTTGTAAAGTTTGATTATTCAGAAAGCGTTTTTATCTTAACCAATTTAATCAGAAAATGGTAAAAACTAAAAAAAACTTAATTTCAATTAAGCTAGAGGAGAAAATCTCACACATGCAGTTCAATACATGTCAATACGAAAGTAAGAATCCTACAAATAATTTTTACTTCTTTTTCACATCTCAATTTATGGGGCTATAATTTTGAATCTGAGATTGCTGGGAGGGAATTGGGATTGTTTGAAGCTGACGGGGAATGTACACTTTTGCCAGAATTATGCTCTAATAAAATGTTGAAAGCTGCTTGGTTTCCAGGGTGCTTTAGCTGCAGTGAACTGCTAGAAGTATGAGGAAAGGCTGTAGGAGTTCTCTGACTGATCTGAGACTACAGTCCTAACGGCTGGTGCACGCTAAAACATTTATGATCACAAGGAGAACCTGATCCTCTCTCATCGGCTCAGAGTTTCTCCAAACCATACTCTACCAGCTGGGCCAGAAAAGCTTTCACGACAATCCAAAAAGAAAACTGCAACAATACTCTCTTAAAAATTTAAAGTTCTTGGTTTTGGATTTCAAAACACAGGAAAAAAAACTTTAATTGGTGTACAAGCTTCACATTAGGCAGAGGTTCTTTAAGTTAAAGAAAATGACCTCCTTCATATGTCTTTTACAAGAGGCATTCACAGAAAGTTTATTTAGGAAACCAAAAGTTGTTCATCTGTAGCATCTATAGCACCTTTTAGGTTCCTTTATTCTTTAGAGCAAAAAGAACTAAGACCATATGTACCATAAAGTGGGCTACAAATCACGCTAGCCTACTTTCTACAAACAAAATAAATGATCAGTACTGTGGTCTTAATGAATTCAGGTTCATGCTCCTCTCCAAAAGCACTGCACTCTGATGTAGAGCATAACTGTATAGAAATAACTGGTCTTATGCAAAGCCAAGTGGAGGCTAGCTGACCCGAATGACTGTGCACTGTGGTGCCTATGAGACATATTCGGCAGGTGGAACACAAATTCTAACACTTGAGCAGGCACTCAAATGAATAAAGGGAGACTAAAAGGAGGGGAGGGAGAAGGAAAAAAAAGGCTAAAAGCCCTCCATCACTTCGATAAAGACATGGGTACCCCTCAACACAGCGCCTGTGCATCTCTAAATACCAGAGAACAAGTGGGCTGACAAAATCGTTTTGACAGCCAGTTCACATGTAACAACCCAGCCTCTTCTGCCATGGGGAGTTGCCTACGGAAACAGGGCTCCATCGTTGGGGGTAACTAGGCAGTATACGGGCCAGCAAAGAGTGGTGTCTTCTATGCCTGAGAGTAGAGACATGCAGCGGTGTATTGATTCCAGCCAGACACGGTGTTTCTCTCGTCCAACGACAGGCCTCACGTTAAGGTCGCCACTCTGTACATATTGATTGGGAACACACTCGACACTGGTAATTGCCATCAAAATGCCGATTTACAAAAGGGCAAGCAGGCTTCAGCAATGACTGTGCTGGTGTGGAACTATAGATCTGCTATTTCCTCTCCCTGTGGTCCTACTGTGTGAGCACTGAAAACAATGTGTTCAGGAAAGACTGAGGACTTCTTGAACTCTGGTTTTGGGATTTAACATTCAATATTTGAATGGGCAAGGATCAATTTAATTGAATTAAATCAGGGTGCAACATTTTAGTAAAATTGTATGGATATGCTCAGCTCATGAATGAATACCACTCATAATAGGTTGTACAAAATCTGAACAAAACTATCACTATATCAGTTTATGTGCACCATCTGCTACTAAGACTAAAGCTGGGAAATGGTGGACGTGAATCTGAAAAAGAGATGCATATAATACCAAATGCTCTGGCCTGGGTAAAGTTGGAAGCAAAGCCAATATTCACACTATGAAATTGCATTAGATGGCAGTTATTATAGTAGAGAAAAAAGATCTGTAATTGAAATCTAGCTGTTGCACCCATGACAGGTAGACTCAAAAATATCAGCAGCAAATAAGAAAATCAATAGAAAAGGGGCAAGTCTACCAAAATACAACTCAGATTTTGACATCGGGCTTTGCTAAGCCATTATAAATGAATAAATTACAATATTCAGATAACATTACATGATACATAGCAAGAGTCAACACTCAATATGCCATTTTAATCTCTATTATAATACCAGAGCATCCATCAAAGACTTAAAAAATCTGAGTCAATTTCTGTCTGTTACAGAGAGCAGCAAAATTTTTAAATCAAATGCAGTCTAGCAGCAGAAAGGGCAGATAAAGCTAACGCAGAGCCTCAGGGGAGAGAGCTTTAAACATCACAGTTTTTCCAAACATGCCAACTGGGGCCTGGGGAGGGTTTTTGGCCAACAACTTCAGCTCAAGAGTAATTCTCTAAGGATTTCAGAAGCCACTCCTGTGCTCCAAAACTAGCAGAATAAACACACAATTTCTGAGCACACAATTCTACATAAACAGAGAAAACCTCAGCATTATCTAGTGCTTCAGTAAGCAAGTATATTGACATAAAAATGCAATGATATCACAACATGCTTTTTCATTGCTTTCATTATGAGTTCTTCACCATTTATTTATGCGTAATTCTACCAGCTTAGTCTCCACATCACACAATGCCATGAAAGCTGGGTCAGGGTTAACATGTGCTTCCTCTAAGCCATCACATCTTTTCATTGCAATTGCAGCTAATGTAACACCACTGTGAAGCTCAACATGACTGAAGGAGATTGCTAACTGCCTATCTGTTACATCGGCTAACCGATACCCAAATTGGCTAGCATTTTGATAATTGATGTGGGAGGAAGTAGGGCTGGGCAATATGATGATTTTTATTGGGATAAATTACAATCACAGTATTCTTTTCTGAGTATATTGTGATATTGTCATTTATCTGAACACTAATCCACTTCATGTTGAATTACAACAAGCCAAATTAGTTTTGTTTAACTGGATTTAAAACAGTACAAAGTGTAAAATGTTGATGAAAAACATTCATATTTTCGCATATTTATAACTCATCTGATGTCAGTATCAAAAATAAGTATCATATTTCATTTAGCGTTAAAACGTTATTTAGAGACTCTTGAGATATTATATTTTTACCAAATTGCCCCACCCCCAGAGGGAACACCATCCTACTCCCCCAGAAAGTGCATGAGCAGTAATTAAGAACAAAATAGATTCTTAAAAAATATTGCATTCACAGCTTTTGATCGTGAATGTCTTTAATGCATTATTTTTGCTTCTTTCAACTTAAACATTTAAATTTGTATCAAGTATTGAGAACACATTTTGCAGAAGTATGAAATTATATAAATTCATTTGATTATTGTTTAGATTCAAAGATCTTAGCTTGAAAGGTCAATGTGTCTGTCGGGTAGTCGGGTTACAGAGGTGTTGTCTTGTTGCTGGTGCCTATTAAAAAATACATGGTTACATGATAGCAGTGACCTGAGGCAGGCTGGCTACTTAGCTCATGCCTTTAGCGAGGCCTACATAGAACAATGAGCAGCTGGATCAGATGAAGACACACTCACACGCTTGTGCATGTTATAAACTAATTCTTCCATCGAAGATGAAGCAACTACTTTTGTTGGAACTCTAAACATGGTTTAATGTGTCTGTTATTAGAAACATCACTCATTAAAAAAAGCACATTCTCAGTTTCCATTCCTCACATTTTCCATACAAGCTTACTCAATTTATATTATTTACCATCAAAAGTAAATCAGTTTATTTGTTTCAGAAAGGTTTTATATGTAAATATAAACAGATTTTATTCGATACAGATTAGATTTCAGCTGAACCTCAACTAAATGTACCTAAAATAATAAAACATCAAACACCTGACAACACCATCCCTAACATCCTTTTCAGCATCATATGTGGGAGAGGCATCTTTTCCCTTATTCTCAATAAACATGACTAGCCACTGTCAAAACACAGAATCAGCAGTCTCCAATTAAGCAGGAGCAAATCTGAGGCAGACACGCAACCTTCCATAAGCTGTATTTGCACTATGCCCTTTGTAGAAGCTTTTCATCACACAGCAATAGACAGAGCAAACGTGCAACCAGCTGCAGGTTAAATCCGAGAGCTCAATCCTGGTCCTCTTCCATTCAGCTGAAATCAGGGTCTCCTATCCAAATATGTAGCAGGAAGTCAAACATACAGTCCCTATCAAGTTTCATGCATTGCAGAAATGTTGGATTAAGGCTTTGTGATAACAGATTGCCCTAAAACCAAGCAATCTCAGATGTCTTTTTATTATTTTCATGGCATGACATGCTTAAATAACCACTGGCTCCATTTGAGAACAAGATCTGATGGTGCTATTATGAAGGTGGAAACTACGTTAGTTATATCTCGATAGCAAACAGTGTATGCACGCGCGCACACACACACACACACACACACACACACACACACACACACACACACACACACACACCTATATATATATATATATATATATATATATATATATAGATAGATAGATAGATAGATAGATAGACTGATTGATTGATGTAGATATAAATATATAATGCATAGTAAACTAAACACAAGTATATCTAAATATTTGGGTTCTTGGGATTCTTCACAATAGTGTTCAAGAAATGCATGTCCTGTCTGAGACCATGTCAGATTGTGCTGGTGTAATCCTATTAGCATTCACTCAGGCACTGTGCTTACTAAGAGGTTTACAAAGGTCCCCTGTCAGATCATTCCATGCTGGTGTCCTTTCTTACTTCTCAGTCTCAACAATAAGGCTAGCTACATTTTCTTTTGTATATAGATATCATTGCAAATGGCACTTTGATCCTGGACAAAGAGGACTACTGAGTAATCCAGACCTGATTGAAACGATTTGTGAGGGCACGTTGTGGCAAGGCAGACATTTGGCAATGGCGGCGAATCAACTGGATGACGTAATCCAAAGATGGGTGAGTGATCAGGAACCTAAGGGAGCTCATGAGACTGCACATTGTACCGAAACCAGTTTGTCTGTAAATGTGAAACAGTGGCTGAAATCTTTTGTATATGTACATAAAAATGTATATTTGAATGATGTATTGTGTTTGTGTATTGCTGTAATGCACAGTCCCACAAAGGGTGCTAGATGAATATACCTGGTTGGAATTGTTTCACAAACTTAATATTAATTAATTACTAAACCAATACTTAGACGTTATACATACTAATACATTTACATGTTTTTTTTTTAAAGCGAATGACCAAAGAAAAAGATCTGAAACCAGAGGATCATGAACTCTTTCAGAACATTGGTCGTACTTGCATTGCTCAAGGTGACAGTACACAATTACTTGACTTCATCAAAGATGAGAAAAATCAGGTAAATATAGATCCATCTACATATGAGATTTAAAGAAAAACTCAGAGCTCCTGAAAGGTGAAATTAACATAGTCTTGCCCCTATAATCTGAGGTCAAGAAGTATGAATATAGCTTTACAGCTGTACCTACAATCATCCCTTCGTCTGGCCTCTTCACCCTTGGGTGTAGGAATGTTTACCGGAAAATCAGTCAGATTTCTCGCTCCACTTCAAACATTCAGTTGTAGCACTCCATTAAGTGCCCTTGTGCATTCCCTTCCTTGCACTGTTCCCCTCTTTCATGCATACAGAGTCTCAGGAGCATGTGCATTGCATTAATCTCAAAC
Organism: Hepsetus odoe; assembly: GCA_017165825.1. Classification (NCBI taxonomy): domain Eukaryota; kingdom Metazoa; phylum Chordata; class Actinopteri; order Characiformes; family Hepsetidae; genus Hepsetus; species Hepsetus odoe. The sequence continues at coordinate 16,760,651 of CM029366.1, read as the reverse complement.
CAGAGCTTAAAAAAAGGCTGATTTCAAAATGTTAAATCAGTGTCCACTCCATGTAAGTTGCAAGAAATCATGGTGAACAGTGCATGTACAAAGTAAATAAGACAAAGAGAAATGTATGCTTCTGAAAACTCAAATATATGGATACTTTATTATTTTCCAGGACATTGTGAGGTCTATGGGTTGTGGTCTTCTAGGACCTCTTATTAAAGAGATTGTGAAGAAGGCAAGAGACCCTGTGCACTGTGAAGCCATTTTCACATATCTGGTGCAGGTGAGGACAAATTAGACAAACAATAATCGATGTATAGTGTTGTATGGGTTGACAGCAGCACAAAACTTCTGTAATTTTACCATTTTCAGACCTGTGATGCAAACAGTGTCCTGGATATTCTGCTTAAAGAAATAGAAGATGGTGATGCTGATACTATTGCAGACACCATCATCCTTCTCATGCCGCATATTCGGCCAGGTAATCAGGCACTTGCTGTAGCCAAGCATTAACTGACAACGATATCTATGATGACAAGAGTCTAATCCAACAAAGTTGTATCCTGATTGCTTTTACAAAATAAGCAGCACATTATTTAAGTGCACATCTTAAAGGCATCATTAGGGTAAAATAATTTTAAGGAAAAAACTTTGTTAAACAGTACTGTGCAAAAGTTTTAGGCAGGTGTGGAAAAAATGCTGTAAACAAAGAATGCTTTCAGAAATGGAAGTGTTAATCATTTATTTTCATCAATCAACAAAATGCAGTGAATGAACAAAAGAGAAATCTAAATCTAATCAATATTTGGGGTGACCACCCTTTGCCTTCAAAAAAGCATCAGGTCTTCTAGGTATACTTGCACACGGTTGCACAAGGAACTCGGCTGGTATGTTGTTCCAAACATCTTGGAGAACTAACCACAGATCCTCCGTGGATGTAGGCTTCCTCACATCCTTCTGTCTCTTCATATAATCCAGACACACTCAATGATGCTGAGATCAGGGCTCTGTGGGGGCCAGAAGAATTGATGCTGGTTTGAAAGCAAAAGATAGTAACACCAAATATTGATCTGATTTAGATTTTTCTTTTGTTCGCTCACTTTGCATTTTGTAAACTGATAAAAATAGACAATCATTATTTATATTTCTGAAAGCATTCTTTGTTTACAGCATTTTTTCCACACCTGCCTAAAACTTTGGCACAGTACTGTAAGTTTGGGAAAAAAGTTATAATTCCTTACCATTTTACAATAAAAATTATGTTAAGTACAGAGTAAACTTAAGGTAACAGGTCACTGCATGTATTTTAATTCTTGCGCATGTTTAGGAATCATAGAATGTGGCTCCCCCTGCTGTCTAATAAAGTGTTTCAAACTTAACCCATACAGTGGTTTCAAGATTGGGTGATTCAAAGGCCTCTTCATTGGGCCTGTCCCTGGCAGCTCTGCAAAAACAGATTTCAAAGTTGCCTGTACCGTATTCACGGAAACAGGAACAGGAAGACAAATATGGCCTCTGTCGATGCTGCACTGCACTGCTGACCTTTGTGCAGCCATTTGTGCAGGAAGTCAAAAGTCAAGGCACTAAGAGTCCAGTGACAACCAGCTATGATGGAACACTAAGGACTGTGCTCCTCAAGTTGTAGGTTTTTAACACAAAAACCCTTATAAGTGTGAATTGCTGCTAGGAATATTTTTCCTCTTCTAAAGAGTAGATAAAAAAGTGAACTCAATTTGCTTGCAGTTGTATGGAAAGTCTGAGAGAACCTCTCCTTGAAGCTCAGCTTGAGAGAGAGGTCAACATTACACAAAACTCTCCTCTCTGGAACTTTGCCACTGAGATAATGGTAAGCATTTACACCCCCACCTCCCAAAAAAGGACTTTAGCTCTGAGAAAGATATATTCTACCTTTTTTTTCTTCTCAATTAAGGCTATTCTGTCAGCTATCCAGGAGCCTCTCCCCAAACTGTTGTTCTACTATCCATTGAGAAGGAAAGAAAATATGGGCAATAAGAAACAAGATGACAGCTACCCAAATGAATCCAGGGCTTGTCTGGCTTACTTGCTCTTTGTTCAACTCATCGCCATGGAAGTGTTTCCTATGGTCTTCAGGTAGGTTATATAAATGATTATGTAAATATTTTAAACTAAAAAGAAAGTTCTAGTCTTTTCTCATAAGAGGACACTTTTATTTTTTATGTCACGTTGTCATTACTAGACAGAAGAAAAATGATCTTCCATGTGTTTTTACTGCAGGTTCTTGGCAAAAGCGACATCCAGGAGCTAAAGAATTAATAAGCTATACAAGTTTATAATTATTTTGGTGTTTCATTCTGCAATTTTTTTTCAGCCCTGCGTTTGTCCTGCAGTGTAACATGGAATACATCAGTATTTTGTTGAGCAGGTATGTCATTGATAAAAAGGCTATGTGGTACCATAATGATGCCTGTTGGCCTTAGAAGGATGTGGTATGATTTTGTCTCGATTTCTTTTATGCAGAAAAGATGAATCATGGATATTAAAAGGACTGGTAAGTGGGCCAAATTTCAGGACTACAAATGATTTTACCACTTCATTCATACCCTAAATATACAAAATAAACAAACAAAAAACCTGACACAAACAAAACCGTTACAGCATTTGGAGTTGTTAGAATGAAATCTGTTTCATGGCTCAGTTGGATTTTTTTTGTCATTAAAGGATCTGTGTGTCAAAAGCTTGGAGAGAGTTCAAGACAGAAGTCTCCCCGTGCAGCTGTTAGAGCTGAGGGCCTTTTACAGTGTTCCACAGGTAAGAGACAAGGCCCTGTTCAACAAAGTAGTATACATTATAAAACAGTTATTGGGCGGTTATTTAAAGATTGTAAAGAAGTTATTTTTGAATATACTTCATAAAAAATATTAGTATAGTACAACAGTTTCCAGAATTTTAAAATCATTCAGAAGGTAATCTCTATGGCGTGTCTATGTTCTGGTGCAGATTTTAGTAAAAATTATGATTGACTGTCCGATCCAGCATTTGGTGAGTGCAATGGATTCCTTGTCTATTATTTTCATTAATTATTATTATAAATTATTATAAATATTCATCATAATCAGTACATTGTTTTGGTTAATAATAATGTACTAATGCAATGATTACTTCCTTGCCCTTGCAGAGAGTCAAAGCTCTTGTGGTGTTCCAGCTTTTAATTGAGAAACTCAATGGGGAGACAAAGCATACATTTTTCAGGCATGTATACATTTTAAATGATCTACACCTTCTGTATTTACTATTTAATTAAAAACAATTGTTTTCACTCTTTTTTGAAAAAAAAAGACGCATCATGAGAACTAGTCAGCATGCCGGGGTGGAAAGCCTAATTCTCAAAAACATCAGGAATCAAGTGGAATTTTCAAGAAAGGTTGGACACAGATTTCTAACCTGAACTGTGAAAGTGAAGTTTAGCTAGACTTTGCTGTTTACATTTATTGTATATAGCTTTTGTTCTATGTTCTGTTTGGCTCTCTTTATGACTTTATGACTATGATCTTTTAAGCACCCTTGTAACTGAAAAGAATGACACTGGGGGGGTCTGACAAAATATCTTGGGTTTACTGTTGCTAGTAACACATGAAGGAGAAGAACAATTGTTCCTGCCCTGTCTCTAATTTGGGATTTGTTTCTATAGCCAGAAAACAGGGATGGTTGGTTCGAGGGGACATTATTGATATCGCTTCTTAGTGACACTGTGAGTCTACCTCAAGGCCGAGAGACTGACTTACTGCATGGAATGGACAGGTCGGAAAACTGGCTTATAAAGTTGAATGCAGTTTCAGATGCATGTTTCCTTGATGCTTGTGTAATGAATGTTTTTTTTTCTATTTTTAATGAACGTTCTTGTGCTATAACTGAAAAAAACAGTTCCAATACTAAGCTTAATGTTTTTACTTCCTTTTTTATTTTAATACTCAAAAACAAATTGTTTTATTTGAGTAAAATATGAAGCTCAATTTGCCTGGGCTGTGTCCATAAAAGATGGTAAAGGATCTATGTTGACTATGTTGAAAAATCATCCTTCATAAATCTATAATTCTTTCTTAAAGAAAAAGCCAAACCTATTTCAGGAAAGTATCTAAAAACATGTTTACAAGTAAACATGTGGCATGATAAAGCGATAAATTACTGTTTTATTTGCAAAAATGTGATGCAAAAATATGATTATCCAGGATGAATTTATTTTAGTAAGAAATGGCAGTATAAAAGCCTTTAGGTGATAAATGAACAGCCTTTGTTGTCAGTGTCTGTGTTGTGTCATTATAAAGATTGTAAACGATCTCTTACACATCACGCTAGTTATCTTCACCAGTATCACAGGGCCCAGAGGGAAATATGCTTCTAGGAGTTATAGCGCAATGTAAGGCAAATGATCTAAAGGGTGAGCTTGGCAGTGCTGTTGACATGAAGTACCCAAATGGACATACTCATCTTTAAAACAATCTAGACTACATAAATTGTAACCCAAGCCTAAACACAAACTTCATGTGTGCCACCTGCTTCTGTTTTGAGACAATGTTTTATTAACACGATATCATCCAGCACCGACAATCATTTATTGATGAGTGTGGTCTAGTAATATAGTCATGATCCTGCAACACAGCATATGGCAGGCAGGCCTTTGCTTAAGGGCAGCTCTTGTGTCATTCCTAAATAAAACCAACTTGAGTGATTGACATACTCAGCTCTAGATAATCTCTCTCTGATTACTTTAACCTTCTACCTGTGCTGGGTAACATAAACTGATTTAAAATTGCCTGTCCAAACAACAACCCTTAACCTCCACACATGTTAATCAATTTGATGAAAGATAAAATATCAGACTGCAAATGTAAAAATATAAAAAAGTCAATTATAACAAGAAGTTATAATTATATAATCTGTTGTTGGACCTTATATTTGAATAAATTCCCCCCTTCTCTGTCTTCTAGGGTCATGGAATCCCTAAACCTTCTGATATATCTACTACTCAAGGACAAAAAAACATCTGTAAGGGTTTTCAAAAATACATCGTTTGAGGCCTATGCTGAACAGACGAATTTCTTTTCATCTGCTGATCAATTTGACTGTTTTCAGACAGCAGTTTGGACCGAACTTTGTAATATTGCAGAGAGCTACATAAAGATACTGCGTGTGTGTCTGAGCATGTCAAAATCATACTATAGGACAGAACTAAAGCGACTTCATGAAGAAAAAAAGATCAAAGCAAAAGGTAAGAGTGTCTTTTCGATCATTTTAAAACAGAGTTTATGCATTTGGTAGTTTAGTTCAATAGTATTCTTTTTTCAACAGAGTTACATATACGTTTAACGTATACGTATACGTTTGTATACGTTTAAAGTGTTTGTTTTTATCTAAAATGTTCAAAAGTGTTTTTGTTCCTTCAGAATTTAAAGAAGCTGCAGGGGAGAAAACAATCCAGCATATGATTGTGAAAAAAGAAATGTTAGGTGGAATGACACCTGATGCCCAAGAGAAGGTACTTTTGACATAAATGGGAAATTCTATTTTTTTCATATTTATATCAGCTAGGTCTAGCAGCTAGTAGCTAGGTCTAAATTTCTAGTAACTGGAAATTTTAGGACAGACATTTTTGAATCAGAAGGCATTAAATATTGGTGAAACATTACAGGGACGTAGATACTTTTCTTTCAAATATGATATGATGAATCACAATTAATATGACCAGTGACCTGAACTAGAAAGTCAAGGAAGGTAACATTGTGTGTATTATTTGACTTTAATGCAGTGAATTAATATTCACAGTGTTTAACAGTGTTTGAGCCTAAACAAAGAATGTGCATTTGGCAGGTTCTAAACTGCGCACTTGTAACCTATGACCTGATGGAGAGCCTTGTGGTCCGAATAGAAGAGATCATGAAAGAGAGAGGCTGAGATGAACATCTTTTCTTTTTTTTTTCAGCATTCGTACGTATTTAAAATGTATACTTTCATGCTATCCATTTAATCAATGTCTTTAAAAATAATCTGCATATAACAAAGGAAGCTCCAACCGCCAAGTAGAAGAATACTAACAGAACACATATATAATGGTAAATATGATAGATTTAGGTGAGTGTGATTTTAGAACTGCAGTCTCCTGTGGCAGTAATAAAGTGAGGCATGACTTTTATTTTATAAAACAAGCATGCTCACTTTGGCTGACGGTGGAGTCTCAGCTGCATGTCACCAAGTAACTCCCAAACTGGGCTGCTTTCAATGATCCGAGCTCGAGCTAAAGCCATCCTATCCCGTACACTGTCCACATGGGGTTTAGTGGTGGCCTGTGATATAAACCTGCGCTGTTACCTCACATGACAATAAAACTACCACAGTTACCAAAAAAGTGTGTATTTTGTTTTGGAGACTTAAGAAAACATGAAATCATGTACCATAATCACAAACCAAATAAAACATTTCATTAAGCATTATAAAACTGAAATGAACATGAACAAAACATACCTTAGCAATGGTCAGCACTGCTTTAACAACATCTGCATTACTGTGTACGGGTAACACTTTGAGATTGCTTCCAAATAATCTGGCCAAACAGACAAACAAACAAACAAAAGATGTGACAATATGAGAAATGCATACAGTGTAACCGAGAAAACATCTACGCAATGATCTACACGTTCTACCAAAATATCGCATAAAACAAGCTCAGAGCCATTAGTCTGAAAAAAAAATGATTATGCTGAGACTGAGGCTAACTTTGTGGGATTTATGAACCTCTTCTGCACTGTGGACACAATGTCCCATTCCCTCCTTCCATATACGGGAGACTGAAGCAAAAGAAAGCTGTTTCTGTGGACCTCTACAAACTTTTGGATCCGATTAAAAGGTTCTGCATTCTCTGCATTTTGGAGGAACTCCTCTGGGGTGATTAGCATGAACGCCGTGCCTGCACAACACAAAGGCGAAGAATTAAATTCCCAGCAGAAGCAGCTCAGTCAGAAGAAAGTGTTAATCAATGGCTGCCCAGCTGCAGTACTTGTCCTCTGCAGGGCAGTGAACTCAGCAGTCTGCGTCTTAGTCCAAAACCACTAAAAAGGCCTTGAATGGGTTCAAGGGTTGAATACCAGCACAGTCAGTCAGTTAATCAACAGATGTTATATTTTATACTGGTATGTCCCGCTCTTACGGGTGAGGGGAATAAGGGGCCATTGTGTATTTTTCTGACAGTTACCTGAGAGTGGGAAGACTAAAGCACCGAGTTCAACGCTGTCTGAAAAACGAAGTCGATGTTGCTGCGCCAAGAGCATCCGCAGAGCCTCATTATTCTGTCAAGAGAAGAAGTGAAGGGATTATCTGTCATTGTGAAACAGCAAGTCACAGCACACAGTGAAACACAACGAAATGCAATCTCTGCTTTTTACCCACACACACTGTGCTGCAGGAGGCAGCTATTTAAAGTGCTTGGGAAGCAGTGATGGTGACGGTACCTTGCTCAAGGGTACCTCAGGGCAACCTACTGGTCGGGATTTCAAACCCATGACCTTCAGACCCTGGGGCCTCATCCCTAACCACTAGGCCACCGCTGCTGAAGAGCTGCAAAATAAAACGATTAACAGTGTCTATCTAAGACTGAGCGATCACATTTAGACTGCAGATCTAATAGTGTTCAGCCAAAGAAGGAAATACACAGGGGTTTGAAAGTGACTTTATTGTCACAGCACAGAACTCAAAATGCTCGACTCATACACACAGTGTATCTGTGATCAGCTCTACATCCAGCGCCCGGGGAGCAGTGATGGAGCAGTACCTTGCTCAAGGGAACCTCAGAGTGACCTACTGGTCCGGGACTCAAAACCACAACCATCTGTTCAAGAGGCCCAGTCCCCAACCACCAGCACCCCAAACACGTGACACCTACTGAGCCCCTTCAGCCACACATCCCACAGCAGTTCCTGACATGAACTCGTTCCTTTGTTTTCTGGGGGTCAAGGTTCAGTAAGAAAGGATAATAATATAGAACAGGCTTAGCAAAGCATGGAAACACTTCAGTATTGTTTTACAGGGTTTATTATTACTACAAGGCTGTTTACCACACCTAAGATGCAGAAATTAAAGCGTGAAACTCTAAAAATCCTTCCAGATACAAAGTAAGAGAAGCGAAAGTGTAGGTTTAAAGCAAAAACAGTGAAGTTAGCACGGCCACTCTTTTAGCTTTAAACCCTCACACAGAAAACCAATGTACTTAGTAGCCACCTGAAGCGAAGAACTGACAATAATAGTGGTTTTCCAAGAAGACATTATATTCTTGCAGGAATTTTAAACTCTCCTGAGACCAGATAAAGACAGATGGTTTGAAAACAATGTCTGAAGCACCAGAGCTGAGCAGTGAAGTTCTCCGTGTGCACCGCCAGGGGGCGCTCAGGACCTTCTCTGATTTGAACACTTTCTTTAAAAACGTTTTTCAAAAGGCTGTAATCTTTGATTTTCCGTTGTTAATTTAGTATAAATATATTATGGAAGCAGTGACGCTGGTTTCACAGTAACAATTAAGTCAGCTGTAGACCGATTTCATATAAAAATGACAATAAACAGCTGCTTAAAGATGATTCTTTTTGGTAGGACTGGACAAATCAATGAAAACATTCACATTATTCAACAGTGAAACATTCATCGCTAATAAAAGGGAAAGTAGCTGTGGTTCAGTTCAGTGTTTGACTCAACTTTGGAGAGATGGCGCCACCTGGCGGTGAACGAGGTAATCTACCATTTATTTACTGTCTTCGAAACAACTGTAGTCTGTCCCCTTACTGGAGTTTCCTAGAAAGCACTTTTAATGATGAACAGTCCAGGGGTCTCAGTGCTGTATGATGAACTCTAAGACTGAGCTATACTTTTCATAACAGATCTTAAAATCATAACAGAGTTAAACATTTAGTATATTTTAATGTTAAAACCAAAAACAGTAAAGATTATAATGAAAGGTGAGGCCCATCAAACCAATTTCAAATAATCACAGAACACAAATTCGTGGACTTTTTGTAAATTATATTTTTCCTGAGATTAAACAGAAACATAGTAACATATAAAAAAGTGGTTCCTAAATAATAATGAAATAAATAATGAAAAATACCAAAACTCTCCAGAAATCCCCTAAAACGGTATTTTCCTCCCTGATCCCTAAACCTGACAGTGACATGATCACTTTCCACTTTCTACTGGAGTTACAGCAGCAGGGCTACACTACAGTGTCGGGCCCTTATATCACACACACACACACACACACACACACACACACACACAGTGTACTGTAACGAAGTATGGAGCCACCTGTGATTTCTTTACATTTTAGATCATAAATGAGTTTTATTAATGTATTGTTGAGGAGTAGTTCTCCAGGCTCTCTGGAGGAGAAAGTTGTAAGCTGGCTTTCATATTCAGTCCAGTTCCTGCACCTGACCATTGAGATCATCTTGACAAAGATTGAAATAAGCCGTCATCCCAAGAGCACTGGAGGGTCTCTCCCCGAAAACCTGCCCGAGAGACTTCCGGCTGTGTTGCGGAATACACACTGTACTGTGCAAAGGTTTTAGGCAGGTGTGAAAAAATGCTGTAAACAAAGAACGCTTTCAGAAATATAAATAATGATTGTTTATTTTTATCAATTTACAAAATGCAAAGTGAGCGAACAAAAGAAAAATCTAAATCAGATCAATATTTGGTGTTGCTACCTTTTGCCTTCAAACCAGTTCAAAATCAGTTCTTCTAGGTACACTTGCACAAAGTCACACCAAATACTGATTTGATTTAGATTTCTCTTTTGTTCATTCACTGCATTTTGTTGATTGATGAAAATAAATGATTAACACTTCCATTTCTGAAATCATTCTTTGTTTACAGCATTTTTTCACACCTGCCTAAAACTTCTGCACAGTACTGTGTATATATTATCATTTTTAGGTTTTTTTTTATTTCAAGAAGAATATTTAAATTTAAAAATATTTAATGTTGGTTATTTTGTACTAATAACTTAATAACAATTCCCAGGAAACTCCGTCATCGCTCCACCGGCGGCAGTTGTGAGTCCGTCAGTATCCCACAATGCCTCGGGTTCGTGTAGCGCTTTTGTTGCGCTACTGGGCTGTGCGCATGCGCGCTGCTCTGGTAGGTCGTACGCTATGGCTGCCTCGAAACCCGTGGAGCCGCAGTACAGCGGACTGTCCCGCTGGCAGCTCGCGCTGCTGCTCGGGGCGCCCGTCGCCCTCGGTCTCGGAGCCGCCTACCTGTGGAGCCGCAGCCGCGCGCGGGAGAAGCGCGAGGGGGAGAGAAAAACCCCGGAGGGCAGCGCGAGTCCCGTACAGGGCCAGCGCACACACACCCAGCCCGAGCACGAGGACATGGTGAGTACAGACCCACTCTCTGCACACACTGCCCGAGCATGAGGAGATTGTGAGTACACACACACACACACACACACACACACACACACACACACACCACTCCATTCATTCCATACACTGGACACTAACACTGTACACACGTACTTACGCAATACACACACTCTACACATGCACACAGTACCCACGTACATATTCACAAGAACACACACAGTCTGAGCACAAGGATATGATTTACACTCCATATGCACGGCCCGAACACACACACACACACACACACACACACACACACACACACACACACACACACACACCCTTCACCAGGCCGAGCTGTAGTGTTGCTGTATTGGAGGGTTTGGCTGCTCTGAGTCCACATGTAGAGCTGTGCTGTAGCAGAACCTCTAACTGTTCGATCTGTGTTTCAGGATTAAATCTGGGATTGAAAACCCACACAGAAACTAAACTGACCATCTGAACATTAATGGCCAGCGTTATCGTTCGGCCCATCTTCCCCTCCTCCGCATCGCTTCCTCTAATTTACAGTAACGTTTATCCCTTTGTGTGTGTTCAAATGGCTGGTTAGTGTGTATATATATATATATATATATATATATATATATATATATATATATATGTATGTATGTATGTATTTGTGCATATATTATAATATTTTGTTGAAGTTACTGAGAGGTCAGGAATAACATTATGGAACTGTATTCCTGACAGCTTTTCCCTTCTCCGGTTTAGGGACGTTTACCACAGTTTTGTGTAGCTCTTCATAGTAACAGCTTCATAAACTCTTTTGTACTTTTGCAATTGTAAAATATTTTGTACAGGAAAATGGCCTCTCTTGAGTGGGCTGCTAAATTCACAGCAAGCCAGTGTCACCCTGCAGCGGCGTGTGGGGATGATGAAATTAATTTAATTAATATTTAAGATCATGAAAACAGTGGGTTTGATGATCCATTACTACCTGTGTGTGGGTTTGGTTTTTTTTTGTTCTTTTTTTCTTCCTATGAATGAGCTTAGAAATAAACCCCATGCCTGAAAGATCCCTCTCTGGTGGGGCAGTGGCTTAGAGGAGCTGGAGTTTATTTGATAAGAGAAGGAAGGAAGAGTTTTAAGACTGTGGTATAGGTCTGTACCCGAGCAGTAGTAGTGCCTACACTCGCCTCATTATTAGGCCACCAGATGAAGAGATTCCAGGAGTTCATCTCCTAGAAGAAAAGATGAAAAATTAGAAGACTGTTTAACCTGCTCAGCAGTCAAGGACATGGCTAATCTGACCCTAAGCACAAGGCTAACTTAGCTTAGCAACTGCAGAAGGTGACAGCGTGAATCCTTCCGTTGAGTTGCCTGCTTTTACTTTTGAGTTTGAAGTTGGTAGTCGGTCCGTTTCATGTTCTGTTTTATTTACTGTTTCTCAGGCTGTTGAGCTGACTAGCGTCGGCCGTCATGCCAGCTGTCTGGCCTTTCCAGCTAATTTCATGCCTTTCATAATAAAAGAAATGCTGCCACTACTGCAACTGCAATTAAGAAACTTTATTTGCATGGCACCTCTCATACAGGAAATTCCACCCAGAGTGCTTTACAGAAAATACAGGGATCATGAAGGTAGACAAAAAAGAAAATGAAACAGAGTGAATACTTAATTTAAGTTTAAAAATAGAAAACAAATGTAAAATACAGCATTTACAAGATCAGAGCAAAGTCCATAAGAGTTTCAGGAATGCTGGAGGCTAAAGTCTAATGTGAAGAGAGGAGTTTTCAACTTTCTTTTCAAATGTTTAGAGCGACTGTTTTCTGCATGTAGTCTGTTCCACTGCTGAGAGGGGTAAATTGACAGAAAACTTTCAGGAATGCAGATGCAGGTGATGAGTGTTCCTGACAGCAAATGATTAACATGGGGGTCATGTAGCTCAATCAGAGAACGTTAACAGCCTTGTGATTGACAAGGAGGACCTTAAACTCAGTTGTTAGAGGAAGCAGTGCAGACAAAACTGGAATAACGTGCTTTCTTTTTTTGGTCCTGGTTAACATCTGAGCTGAAGATTTCAAGTTTCTCAGAGGATATTTTTCAGGCACACAGTTGAGAGTGCATTACAGTAATCTGGATAATTTCTTGCAGCATTCTTTTTATTTATTTATTTATCTATCTATCTTAAGATTCTGTGCTGGATTTCTTCCCTCTTATTAATGTGGGACTAGAAGCTTGGACCTGAACCTGTGAAAACAAAAATCCTTTTTGAAACACAGTTCCTCATGTTATTGAATGGTGCCGTCTTCAGCAGTTTGTCTGAGCATTTTGATGCATGACAAGTTATATTATATAAATATGTATGATTGGCTATATTGCCTAAATGTGATCTAATGAATTGACAGTGTTAATGATCCCTGTTAATACCCATAAGTAAATTGTCTAAGAATATGATTAGAATGAAACCGTCTTGCCTTAAAGACAAAATGATCTTAGCAGCAAAGTATTAGACAAGTAACCCTTATTTGTTTCATTTTCTTTTCCATTGATTCTGACAATGTATGTAACAAACAATTACATGAGTGTGAGCAATTACTTTTTTTACTTTGAGCGTTTCAGTATTTCTTCTCCATAGGTGTAGTATGGCTCACTTATCAGACTAACCTAAGAGCCTCTATTTGGCGGAACACTGTTCTGTGTTAGGCTGGTGGCCATTTTATTTTCTTGTTGTCAAACTGTCTGTCCTGTGTGTAAACAGCATATTGCATTAGTTCAGCCACCCTGAGTCTGGAGGCTCTAGGGATTATCAAAGAGCTCACCATAAGTGGGATTTCACGAAGGCTGCTTGTCTGTAGACTGAGACAGAGAGAGAAGTCTCATGGGGGTAGTGGGCTTATCTCTCTGTCTGCATATATACTCCAATAGTACCACAGTTTTCATTAAGTTTATAATGAATTGCTTTGAGTGAAATCTATTTAAACATTAAAAGGTAACTATTCATGTGTACACATTTGTACATTTGAAGGCTGCATACATTTAGAGAATTTCTTGCTTCAGCTCTGTGGCATTTATCTGCTGGTATCAGTTTCATTATGCATTTGTTGCTGTAAAGTAACCAAATTAATACTTTGTACTTTGAGCACAGTCCTTTTTTTAAATTTAACTTTTATAGTTTTTCTGCCAATAATTTGTGACTGTGCCATATGTGAGGGCTGAACATGCTTAGATGAAGGGCATGTGCACCATATGGCACTCACTGTCACTGCTTACTAATCTGCTCCTTTACTGAATAATCATTGGCCGAATTTACCACAGACATATTTACAAATGTCATGCCCAGAATCTTAATGCACACACACAAGTATTACATTTGAAATATTAAATCTGAGTGGAATATATGATGAGGCCATACAATCATTTTTATTTCACTTTTAAAGTAGGCATTTGTATCCATCTTGTTATTCCTAAAACCTACAAGGATCCCACTTTGTTCACTCTGCTTTAATTTCCCACCATACAGAGCCCTCTGGATAGGGCCCAGGCTGCTAAGAACAAGGGCAACAAGTACTTCAAGGCTGGCAAGTATGAGCAGGCAATCCAGTGCTACACAGAGGCGATCAGCCTGTGCCCCAAAGAGCAGAAGAGTGACCTGTCCACCTTCTTCCAGAACAGAGCTGCAGCATATGAGCAGCAGGTTGGTTTTAGTGACCCTAGCTTTTTTTTTTAGGTCAATAATTAACTGAAAATCCTTTTCTTTCATGTTTTGCTGTACTAAATATATCTGTGATTCCAGGCGAAATGGACAGAAGTGGTCCAGGACTGCTCTCAGGCTGTTGAGATGAACCCCCGCTATGTCAAAGCCCTCTTTAGGCGTGCTAAAGCTCTGGAGAAACTGGACAACAAGAAGGAGTGCCTAGAAGGTTGTGGTATCCTCTTTTTTGCTCCAAGCAGGCTTGTTTCCCATTTGTAAAAGGGAAGGGAGGGGATACACACAAAACAAGGACACATTTACTTTTAACTTGCAAATAGAGATCACACTGGTTTCTCTTAGGCCAGGAATTAAACTAGATATTGCAGCAAGTTGTAAGTGCTGACAATGTTTCCTTTTTTCTTTTTTAAAGATGTGACTGCTGTATGTATTCTTGAGGCCTTCCAAAACCAGCAGAGTATGCTACTGGCAGACAAGGTGCTGAAACAGCTAGGAAAGGAAAAGGCCAAAGAAAAATACAAGGTGATTGTGTTATTACAGTATAACTACTGATATCTTAGGACTTTATTGCTCATTATTTGCGTACGGTCTCTAAGACAATTTTCCTTATTTTTTTTTGTCCAGAACCGGGAACCCCTCATGCCATCTCCGCAGTTTATCAAGTCCTACTTCAGTTCCTTCACTGATGACATCATCTCACAACCTCTTCAGAAGGGAGAGAAGAAGGATGAGGACAAGGATAAAGAGGGCGAGGCTGCTGAAGTCACAGAGAGGTTAGAGTTTGATATACTGGTAATAAGAGATGCTGACCTATGGTGGGATAAGTTTACTTGATCCTGGACAGTTTGGTGTTTAGTTGTCCTCTTATTGTTGGGTTATAAAATGGCTGTTATTCTTTTGAAGACTGCTGAAGACCAGGTTGGTGTAATAAACTCTACAGCTGCTCTCACTTCTAAAAGAGTGGAAACTGCATGCATTAAAAACAGACTTGACTTTTAAAAATATATATATTTTTAGCAATTTATAAAATTGAATATTTCTATGATGACTTGTCATGTCTTAAATCATATGCTTGCACTTTTGTTGTGCTGCACTCAAGAGCTATTGGCTTAAAGTAAATTTTAGACCTATTTTAAAGTTTTTTTTAAAAATCCCAGTATTGTCAGATTTATATTGAAACTTTTTCAGGCTAGATTTCTTTGAAATGGTGGACTCGGTGGTGAAGTAATCGTTACCTTTAAAATGTTTGATCTGCAAGGTTCTTCATTACGGGCGTAATTGTTTTCCTGACTGAGTTTTAAGATTACACTGGGCTTTTTGTTGATATGAAGAATGAACCCCATGTCTTTGTTTAGCTCTGGTTATCAGAAGGCCAAGCAGTACATGGAGGAAGAGAACTACGATAAGATCATCAGCGAGTGCACTAAGGAGATCGAGTCTAAAGGCAGGTACAAGGCTGAAGCCCTGCTGCTCAGAGCCACCTTCTATTTGCTCATCGGGAATGCCACAGCTGCCCAGCCTGACCTGGACAAAGTCATCAACATGCAAGACGCCAACGTGAAGGTAATGGAAGAGTCTGAAGACAAAACAACTTTTTAATGGGTTTGTTTTGAAAACATATGCCTGAGTCAACATACTGAGAAATATTCACTTATTTGTAGGCCTTTAATTTCCCAGGCTTGTAAGTATAGTGACCAGTGTCTGTTTGCTTGCTGGCTTGTTTCAGTTGCGGGCTAATGCTCTGATAAAGCGTGGCAGCATGTACATGCAACAGCAGCAACCCCAGCTTTCTACCCAAGACTTCAACATGGCTGCTGAAATTGACCCCCGTAATGCAGATGTCTACCACCACAGGGGACAGGTAGAGCTGCTTTCTTAATATGATCATTTTTTTCTGCTTTATAGATTTTTTTTTTTTTTTTTTCTTTTCTTTTAAATATTCGACTTGGTCTTATTCCTTTCTTGTGCAGTGTTATGTACCTGTGGTATTGTGGCTATTAACATAGCTTGAGTTTAACCCTGAATAAGTGGATGATGATGATTTGAATTAAAATTATTTTAAGGATATCTAGTCTATTTAATCTATCTAATCTAGTCTATTACAAATTAGACCTGCAGCTCTTGTAATGGGAATAAGCAAAATATTCAGGGCAAAACTCATGTTCCTTGTGAATGAACCCAGGACTAGGAATAACATTTTTCTGCCAAAATTAAAAATCAATTACATAAGTCTGACTACATAATATCCAATTAGTGATTTGTCATAACATTTACCTCCTCCCTTGTATCACAGTTGAAAATTCTGCTGGACCAGGTGGAGGAGGCAGTGGCAGATTTTGATGAATGCATTCTGCTCAGACCAGACTCTGCCTTGGCACAGGCACAGAAGTGCTTTGCTCTAGTGAGTACCAACAGATTGCACGATTATTTATTACCTGAAACAAATTCAAATTGCCTTGACTAATGAAGAATATATGAGCGAAATGGTCTTTTATCTCTGAACTCCAGTATAGACAAGCCTACACTGGGAACAACCCATCCCAAGTGCAAACGGCCATGGATGGCTTTGAAGACGTCATCAGGAGGTTTCCTAAATGTGCAGAGGGCTATGCTCTTTATGCACAGGTATGCACTTTATTGCTTTTAACTAGACGAACATCTGTGATAAATTTGAATTTCATTGAATTTGCTTATGTAACTTTCCCGTTGTGTCTTATTTTTTCATCTGAGTAGGCACTGACTGACCAGCAGCAGTTTGGGAAAGCAGATGAGATGTATGACAAGTGTATCGAACTTGAGCCTGATAATGCCACAACATATGTCCATAAAGGGTATGTTGTTGACCTGTTAATTGATGAGGGTGGTGTGTTTATGAATGTGGAACTGGGGAATGTAGTCAGCAGTTTTCTGCTTTAGTACAGTAAGGCTCTTTGCTCAGTATGCTTTCTCTGTATTTGCATTCTCATGGACACAGCCTAATTATTGTTCCAGTTCACAAGTTGCCTCTAGCCCAATACAGATCAAATATGTGAACTGTCCATGATGTGTTGGCTTTATCATTATGCATCAGGCACTATGGTGTTTTTGTTTTTTTTGTTTTGTTTCAATTTAAAAATAAGTTCAGTGAAAATGCAGCATCTTGAGGCCTGATTCAGTTGAGCCAAGATCATCTCTGTACTGAGAATACTCCTGTTAGAGCTCTCGGTCTGAGCAGGAGTCCGTACATCATGTACTCTGTATGGAGAAACGGCTCAGTTGAACCTGGTAATTTACTGATGAGTTTAATCAGGCATACTTAACCCAGAGTATTTACTAAAATGCAGAAACCTTGCCTTCTATTCAGAATGTTATAGCACTCTTAAGAAATCAAGACTTAAAGAGACTCTGTGTATGTTTCTTTTTTTTTTTTCTTCATGAGTAGCCTCCTGCAGCTCCAGTGGAAGCAGGATCTGGACATGGGCCTGGACCTCATTAGCAAAGCAATTGAGATTGACAACAAATGTGACTTCGCTTATGAAACTATGGGAACTATTGAAGTCCAAAGGTTTGTACCTCACCTTGTAACATTGCCTCACTTTATTTATACTGAATGTTTAATAACCGTTCTTAAAGAACACATTTATTGAAATCTCTTCTTTTGGCAGAGGTAACCTGGATAAGGCCATAGACATGTTCAACAAAGCCATCAACCTGGCCAAGTCAGAGATGGAAATGGCTCACCTTTACTCTCTCTGTGATGCTGCCTACGCCCAGACTGAGGTGGCTAGGAAATATGGCCTCAAGCCCCCAACACTGTAGCTCTCCTCCCCATTCCCTAGTCTACTGCTGAGCCTGAATATATACATCTCTTGTCCTCTAAAGTTTGAGCAATTTAATTTTGTCTGAGGTGTTAATCCATAATCAGGTACAAGAGAGCTAGACAGAGGAGGATCCGCAGTCATGATGTTGTTTGACAGTTTTGATTAGATAAATGCTGGGATTTGAGCAGATATTGTGAGAGACAGAGGGGGTATAGAAAAATTAGTGAAAACTAGAATGAGAATGAATAATAAAGAAAACTTGGCAATGGTTTAGCCCATGGACCACCCTGCCTGGCACTTAATGTGGCCCAGATTAACACCACCCCAAAATAAAAGCATGCATATATCACTGCTTTTCTTCTGTTGTTAGTTATGTGCCCTTTGTAAATGTTATATGATTCTCTTAATTCTGAGCTATGTTAAATAAAAATACTATCAGTAAATTAATTCACCTGATAGCTTTAAGACTTGTTTTTTTGTGCGTGATGCGGACACTGAAATTCTCATATGGCAATGTGCACACTGTTGAAAGAAATTTGGTTTGTTGTTGTGTTATGATTATTCAGATGGTCTCTACAGTAATGCCACAGTTGTATCATAAGATATGATAAACATTTTATGGGAAGTGCAGGATAGTTTTTTAGTTCAGTTCTGTAGGTTTTGCCTAATGTTTGTCAGTGTGTCACTGCCATTATTGACTTTCTTTCTTAAAGGGGATTTATATCACAGCAACGAATTTGGGCCATTCAATAATATAATTTTCTTGCCTATTTTATTATTATTATTATTATTTTTTTTTTTTACTTGGGGGAGTATTTTTTTTATTTTTTTTATTTTATTTTTTTTATATTCTGTACAGCATGAGTAAAATTTCTCTTTATAAATAAATGTTAAGACTCTCCTGTAATTCTGCTCTAATAAGAGGTAGTTGATTTTGAACGCCTTAAATTCACAGATTTTTAGGTGAAAATGATGTGATTTTTATATATTTCAGGTCCATGGTTCCACTGCAGCACTAATAATGATCACAACCAAATGAATAGGCCACCTTTTAACATTAGAGTAAAAAATACTGAGGCGTTAAGGTATTGAAAATAAAGAAAATTATTTGATGTATCTTTGACACTTTGCCTATTGCTACATTTCACAATTCTTTTTTTTTTTTTTTTTTTAAATAAATTTATATCAAGATGATTCTATGGTTCTTCCTGTTTGGGGAAATATGACTAATGCAGCTTTTTTTCTGGTCAGTAGGTTTATTTTTCACTCTTCATTGCAAGTGACAAGGCTGCAGTATCCTCCCTTTCCAGTAGTTGTGTTTCTTTGGTCATGCAGAGCCTTATCTCAAGATGGATGGGAATAATCCTCAAACTACATGTAGCGGCATACGTTTAACAGATCAAGGGCTTTCACACAAATCCTTGTAACTGTAAAATATACCTCTTATTTGATGGCTTTCAGTCGACCGCCCTACAACATTTTACAGCTTAACACAACCTGTATATGTGAGGGCTTGACGCAGTTATGAGGGTTTTTTTTTTTTTTCCTTTTTCTTTCTTCCTTTTTTTTTTTTAAAGCAAATAATTTGCTTTTAACTTGGTAACAGTGTAGCTGGAGCAAAGCTGCTTCTTTCAGATTGTCTAACTGGAAGAAAGTGTGAGTGCTGTTTTTATTTTACTGGTATGATTAGGATGTTGGCCATCAGAGTCTAAGCGTCGTCCACCTATATAGGTGGCTGAACTCTCCAAGGGAAGAACCTTATAGATAATCATCCCTCTGCTGTCGATTAAAGCTTTAATATATTTAGAGGAGAGAATATGGTCTATTCATCTGAAACTTTATGGATGACCTTCCTAAATATAGAATACTTTTTTTAGATACCTAGAAGCAGCTTAGAATGAGGGATGTAGGAGTGGGTAGATCTTCATGCCTGACTTGTTTAATGCGTTCAAAAGAGGGTACATGCATGTAAAGTGTTAGTGCATTGCCAGTGTTGTCAAGTTTGCTTGCTCTGTGATAAGCTTCGATAAATAGGCTGCATTTGCAATACAAGCTTAAGCTGTGGGAAGAAAATAATCATTCCAGGCTGCTGCATGCCTGAAAACCAACTGTGTGGCTCCTGTGTGTGTTTTAATATGAGCTTTGTATAAAGATAGTCCCAACATTAGAGTGTGTGTGTGAATAAGGCCCACTTGATGCTGAATCTTTGGAAATATAACTGCGAACAGTCTTCTGGGTGAAATTACATTAACAGGGAGTGTGGGGGTGTTGACAAAGTAATGTTGGTAATGTTTTCATGTGTAATCTTAATGTAACATAAAATAAAGGAATTATTAAAATAATGGATATTGATTCTACTCTAAGGTGTTTTTTTCCCCCCAAGTGAAAAGTTCACTCCAGTTCATTCCAGTTTTCTCATTTGATGCACACTTTCATTTTGCCATTGAATTTATCCAGGAATAATCTTTTTCACTCAAAACTACATAATGTATAGTGTACTCTACATGGGTTGCTAAGCAGTCCTTCCTTTCATTTACACTCGTGTACTTTGTCCTACAGATTTTCATTCCTTTTCTCTCTAGAGCAGGGGTCACCGACATGGTGCCCATGGGCACCAGGATGCCCCCAAGGACCACATGAGTCACCTGCGGACCTGTTCTAAAAATAGCACAACTCGCCAGTGAGCAGCGTCTAAAATTTTATTTTATCCTCTTGCTATTCTTCTTTAATTACATTTGCATTTAAATAGATTTGAAAATGACATCTAAAAAAAAAGCATTTAAAATGATTATAAATTATGTTTAGATAAGTTTAGGTAACTGGTAGCCCTTTGCATGGTTCAGTACCCGTGAAGTAGCTCTCAGTTTCAAAAAGGTTGGTAATCCCTGCTCTAGAGCATTTCTCCACTTCTTCAGGGTAACTAATTAGTGTCATCTGCAAACATTATAGTCTGTGGGGTCTCCTGTCTGATCTTTTCTGCCAACCTGTCCATCACAATTGCAAACAAGAATGGGCTCAGTGCTGATCTTTGATGTAATCCTACCTCTACTTTAAAAGCATCCATCACTCTTAGCACAGACCTCACTAATGTGGTGGCGGTGGTCTAGTGGTAGGGTACTTGCCTATGGATCTATGCCTCCAGAGGTCCCAGGTTCAAATCCCACCTCAAGCACTACCATCACTGGGTCCCTGAGCAAGACCCTTAACCCTGAGTTGCTCCAGGGGGAGCTCCCTGTAATTAGGACATGGAAGTCGCTCTGGATAAGAGTGTCTGCTAAATGCTGTAAATGTAATGTCGCTGCCCTCATGCATATCCTGTACTACTCTGACATACTTCTCTGCCAGTCCTGACTTTCTCATACAAAACTCTAGGCCCTGTGATATGTTTTCTCCAAGTCCGCAAAGGCACAATGCAACTCCTTCTGACCTTCTCTGTACTTCTCCATCAACACCCTCAGAGCAAACATTGCATCTCTAGTGCTCTTTCACTTTGAAAGATTGTGTTAAAACTCCACTGCCATCTCTCCTTCACACCTCAGTGCTTTCACAGGCATATGGATCCAACAGCCTTTCCATTCTTCATCCTCTTCATTGGTGCCCTTTCTCCCACCTTGCTTATATGCTGTACTTCCCGGTACACTATCGTTATGTCTTCCAGTCTTCTCTCTCCTGCATTCTCTTCATTCATCAGCCTCTCAAGTTACTCTTTTCATCTGCTCAATACACTTTGCTGGCTTGTGATATGTTTCCATTTCTATCTTTAATCGCCCTGACCCGCTGCACATCTGTCCCAGCTCTGTCTCTCTGTCTAGTATATGTATCAGTATATGTCCTTTTCTCCCTCCTTACCGTCTAACCTCACATACAATTCACCATCCACCTTATCTTTAGCCTTCGCCACTGCTTTCTTCACCCTGCCCTTCATCTCCTTGTACTCCTGTCTACTTTCTTCATCTGCCTCTTCTTCTGTATACACTCCTGGACTTCTGGGTTCCACCACCAGGTTTCCTTATCCTCCTTCCTCCTTCCAGATGTCACACCAGTTACCTTTTTTTAGTTGTCTCTCTTAGCCCTTCGGCAGTAGTTTTCCAGCAGTCTGGTAACTCTTCACTACCTCCGAGTGCCCATCTGAACTCCTGCCTGAATTCAACCTTGAGTCCTCCATCTTCAGCTTCCACCACTTGATCCTTGACTCTGATCTCACTTTCCAGGGCCTTGACCATTACGATAAGGAAATCTATAATAAAATATTATTAATAAAACAAACTGTCTTTTGAACCAAAATACGAATAAGATAGAATATACTTAATTAAAAGTTCATGTTTGTTTGATCCCTGCGATGGGCTGGCGACCTGTCCAGGGTGCGTCCCCCGTCCTCGCCCTGTGTGCGCTGGGTTGGACACCAGCACCCCCCTGTGACCCCGTTTGGGACAAGCGGCAGAAAATGGATGGATGGATGGATGTTTGATTATTTAAAGTGAAAGTGAAAACCCTTGTGAGGTCACAGCACTGCACACCATGAACCACAACGAAATTGGACCTCTGCTTTTAACCCATGCACACAAACACTGTGCAGCAGTGGGCAGCTATTGAAAGTGCCCGGGGAGCAGTGACGGGGACGGTACCTTGCTCAGGGGTACCTCGGGGCAACCTCCTTGTGAGGGAATTGAACCCACAATCTTCCGATGTGGGGCAACTCCCTAACCACTAGGCCACCGCTGCCCAAATTTGGGGCACAAATCTGGTTCCTCAGGCAGGCTGTGTGAATCAATGTGAATCAATCCAAGCTCGCTCTCTCGCTCTCTCTCTCTCTCTCTATATATATATAGTATTTTTGACATTTTTTATTTTTATATGAGACTACAGGTGATGAAAGGCCAGTATATAAGAATTTATTTTTGTTGGACGAGATTAGTTAGTGAAAAGCCAATATATACATTTATATTGTTTGTAATTCATTCATATGTCATATGTATTTTAACATGTGATTGATTAGACGCGGCAGTAAAGGCCAGTGTAAACAGTCCTGACTGACTCTGTTATTTGTGACGAGCTGCTGAAGGCCAGCCGGCGGCGCGTGACGTGGAGAGGGAGAGCAGCGATGGCCGCCTGTGTGGAGGAAGTTCTTCAGGGCAGCTGGTGAGGCGCTGACAGTCCGGCTCCGTTCAAGAAAAACCGCGCTCTCGCTGTGAAATGTGCTCGTCATTAGAGTACAGGAGGTGTCCGGGCTGTGATAGAGGCCGAGGGTTCAGTGCGGGCTGGCTTTCAGGGTGTGAACCCGGTCTGAGTGCTACTGTGCTAACGGTTAGCCGCGCTGCTGGACACACAGCGCTCTTGTTAGCCTGCAGCTGCGTTTAGCTCTTCTCCTCCTTCAACTGCGCGTCTCAGAGCAGCTTCAGGTCGAATAATAACCCTGAATTGGCCAGAGGTGTCGAGTTTCAGTGGCAGCTGTCAGCCGTAGGGACTGTTTTATATCCGAGGTCGAGGTGTTAGCCACTTAGCCGTGTGTATGGAAGTGATCTTCAGTGTGAAAACCTTTTCGTCTTGACTGCGATGCAGAAAGGAGGCCGTTTATGTCATTCTTTTAGCACAGAGTAATAGTTACACCACAACTGCTGGTCTTTCAGTGTCCAGTACATGGACATTTAGGATGTGGGGACAGGACTGAGCTCTGGGTGTCAAAGGTCCCTGATCTGTTGAGGGTTTTCTGTTTTCTTCCTGATGGGAATGGTGCTCAGAACTGTCCAGAAGGTTTTACACTACAGGTGTGACATAGTATTACACTCAGTAACAGGCAGATGATCAGTGTATGTTCGTTATCCTCACTGACCACAGGTCCGTACCTGTGTCTATTTGCTGCATGAATGTTTGAATCAGCCGTGAACTATGCACCTCGAGCTCCTTCTGGATACGTAAAGTAGTAAACTGGGTGTGTTCCGTTCTGTCACCTGCCCCTCTTGTCCATTTGACGTCAGATATCTATCATGTCTTTGCATACCTGCCTGTGCAGGCGCGCCGGCACAGACTGAAGTCGTCAGTGATGCTTTTGGAGTGATCTCTTCTGTGGGGTGGAGATCTGAGTCTGGCGTGTGTATGAGAGACTGGAGGAAGCACGCCGGCGGCCCACGTCTGCTGTCGTCCTGTGTCTTCTTCCTCTTCTGAATATGGAACAGGAAGAGTCCGGGCTCATGCTCAGGGAAATAATGGAGTGCAGGGAGAAAGTATATAACACACACAGTTATACTCCACGTTGCAGTATATGTACTTGATTTTGTAAGTGGAAAGTTCTGCTAGTGTTTGAAACATTTCTGTACATACAAAGGAATTCATTTGCTGAATTTGAAGTACTGTGAAAAGTAAAATGTGAATTTTGGCATCCTTTCAGTCAGTGCTTGGAAACACGCACCTTGTGGAATCACAAAGTTTCTCTGTTAGGTGCTTCTTCTGTTAGTACTTCTTTTCCTTTCACTTTTTCATGCAGAATGGTTTTAAATATAAATCTAGTTAAACTTTATACTATAAATGCTTGGGTTCATTAATGGCTATTTTCCATCTTTTATTAGGTTTAGGGGGCTCTGCGACTGTTTACATGGGATTTGCATTTATATCTTAAGTCGAATTCTGAGTTGTTACAGAAATGGTGGGACAAGAACAAATTTACTTTCAACGCAAAGCAAATTATTTCTTGAACGTTTATTTATATTTTTGTTCATTATGGCTAATTCAAGCCAAACAGTGCTGTTTTTTGTGGTTATGTTTTTGGGACAGGGTAGCTGTGAAACCAGTTTAAAATTTATTTTATAGTTTTCTTACATTTTTCCAGGTTATGTTTTCAAGGAATAGTACAATGGTGTTTTTTTTTTTTCTTTTTTCCCCTCTCTCCCCCCTCTCCAGTCATCACTAGTAACTCTGCACTGGTTATAATGTTACCTATATAATGCTTTTATGTGGGTCTGCATTTAGGGCATGATGGAGGAAATCTGTCTTATCTCCTCAGTAAAGGCCAAATCAGTGATATGATGCAGTCCTTAAAGCAAGTTCAGGCCTGTCTGTTTGTTGCAGTAATGTCTTTATCATACCTGAGGCTGTCCCTAGGCCTTTTTTAAAGTAGTAACAAAAACATCTTTTATTTTAAATAAGTAAAATTACCATATTTTTATTTTGATGCTTCTACTTTTTGGTTTGAAAACTTTCAAGCATAAAAGATCCTTTTAGTGAAAAGGTTTACTTTTGTAATGTTATCTACCAAATAAAGGGGAGCTTTCACCGAAAGCAGAAATAGCATCAAGATCAATAATAGAATTTTTTCATGTTCTCCAACCAATCATCAAATGTCCCATTATATAGCTTTAACATACCCGGTTCACTTACACCAAGTCTGAAAGAATGTTTCCTCTTCTAAGAGAGAAAGGCAGCTTTTCAGTGATGTATATGCCATTAATTTCATCTTGTAAGTTTTAGTGCTTTCATAGTAGACTGTGATGTCAACCCTCAAAAACTCAAAATGCAGGTGATGGCACACTTTTGGATCCCGAATGGGTTCTCCAAATCCCTGTACTATTTGCAGTCTGTGGTTGCCTCATTAACACCCACTGCTGTTGGATTCTGGCCTTGCATCCTGAAGCCAACAATAGTTTCTCTTTTGTTGGCTTTCAGAGCCGCACTGTTGTAGTGGAGCTACAACAGCTATTGGAGCTATTGTCAGCCGTGAGTGATGAACATTGTTTTCAAAACAGAAAGAATGTATGTGTTTGTGTGTGAGAGAAAGACCGAGAGAGCTAGAGGGGGTGTAATGGGGAGAGTCTTGTTGTTTTGCTCAGTAGCTTGCAGATGGTGACAGATGGTGGAACACTCTTCTTCTCAGCTTTCTAACAGCCACATTTGTGTCTAAAATAAAGATGCAAAATGACATCAGGATCTACAGACATTGTTTAAATGAAATAACCATCATCAGTTTCTTACTGATACTTGATATGTTTAGTACACTCGGCTGCAGCTGAGATGAGTTTATTTTATCAATGGCAGTGTTTTAAAAAGTTGTCACACAAAAAAAAATATAAAAACCTGCATGTTTGCAACAGTAATAAGCTTTACGAAATGATTTAAGGGTTAATATTATTATGGTTATTGGCATTATCTTGGTATTATTAAAATATATTCTGAAATTTTTGATAACATTGAAATCATTTTGTTTTATTTAAATAAATAAAATAAAACTTCCATAAAACTTTTTACTTCCATTGCAGCCTTTTAAAGATGTAATTGTATACAGTTTATATTATGATTTGATTAGGTATTTTATTACTTAATTGCCTAATCACAATTACTTGAGAGTGATCATTTATGCTATTCCTTACTTATTTTTCCAGTCTTGAGATTTGATTTCATTGAATATTCTGTAACAGCGAATATGCAGAATAGAATAATTTTGGACCGCCTCCGGGTTTTTTTTTTTTTTTTTTTTTTTTTTTTTTTTTTTTTTTTTTTTGCAATCTGTCCAATGTACCCACAGTTTTTACCACCTTCTTTCTTACCGTAGGTGATGTATTTATTAGCCATGTGTGAGTTCTTCAGCTAGAGTCTGTATAAAGACTTTTTTTTTTTTTTTGGCAGTGCTTGACCAGCTTCTTTTTGCTGAAACTGTGCAGTCTGTGTAGTTATTGTCTGCTTTGTCTGCAATGTCTAATTTTTTTTTTGGTGTGTGTGTGTGTATCCGTGTGTATTTGTTTTGTGTGTGTGTTTGTGTCTTTATGCCTGTATGTGTCTGAATGTTCTCCAGGGAACACGACCTAGCTGAGGCTCTGGACTCAGCAGGTGCTGATTTGGACACTGAGCAAGATGCCCTCATCCAACTCCGAGATATACCACCCCCCCAGAGAGCCAAGCTTTGGATGGTAAGTGCATCTGCATGCCTGTAAGAGTTAAAATCATGTCTTATAATAAACATTGTATGTAGATTTATCATAAATAATATGCTAAAAGTGATCATGACTCAGACGGTCTGTAGCCATGCTGTTTTAAAAATAAATCATGTCAATAAAAAAATAATTGCAATCACTCTTTGCACATGAGTATGTATGTATGTGTGTGCGCTATAACATCTATTCTAGAGTTCTGTTTGTACAGTATGATGATAAAAGCTGTGTGTTGAGGCTATATAAAGGGAGGGAGCTTTGCAACAGCTCACATTGTTCTCTTAAGGGTGCACAGGGCCACTATATTGATCTGCTGGTCAATAGTGAAATCCGAACCAGGCACTGTCTGAGGCAGAGAAGAGCTGTGAAAACTACAGACTGCAGCTTTACGATATCCCCCATTAGAGCTGCTTCAAAAGCCATCCTGAGCATCTCTGCCTCATGTTTTCTAATCCTCCTTTGCTTTAACTTTTTTTAACTGCTCACTTTGCACTCCTGACTAATTCTCTTTGTGTGTTTGTGTGTCAGATTGCTCTGAATGTAGCAGGTAAAGGAGACAGCCTGTCCTCGTGGGATGGTGCTTTGGACCTCCCAGAACAGACTGTAATACACAATCAATGTCAACAGCTCATTGGTAAATAATTCAACACTTAAATCACACAGTTTTGCTCTTTGTTTCATTTTTAGACACAAGTAATGTGAAACCTTTATCAAATTATTAATAAGCCATAAATGCTAAACACAAAATTTCAACAAATTCAGAACATTAGAGTATTTCAGAACATTGAGTATTTGATGATGAATTGACCATTAAAATGTTATAATAAATGAGTAATTTTGTGATAGTCACTGAATATTTATTGTTGCTACAGCTTCAATAAATTTCAGATGCTTTTTTATTATTATTTTTTATTTTATATATATTTTTTTAATCAGTACAGCTGCTTGAAATTTGTCCACAAATTTATGCTGTGCTCCCAGTGTCAAATTAATACAGAGTCATTCTTTTTAACCTATGTGAAGAACGTGATGCCATGGCACTGTGTGTTTTTCTTTCTTTCTCCCCTCACTAATCAGTATGTTTGGATGTGAGTAGACAGCAGAAAGAACTCTAGATGCAATTTGCTCATCACCTCATATAGTGCTAGCACCAGGCCTCAAGTCATCTACTCCCATCTGACTCCAGCAAACTGGTTTCTGTTCAGGAAGTCTCCTGAGCTCAGGGGTGCAGCACCAGCCATTGGGAGCTAACCCAGAAAAATAGCTTAATCTCAGTACACAGGGACATGCTGAGTTTCAGACATCTTGGCTAGGCCTTATGAAAGATAAGCTAAGACAGTGAAACATCCATGGATGCATCCATGAATTAATTAGTCTAAATTAGTTTAGTTCAGTTTTATTAACTCAGTTTTAGAATGATTGTGGTTTTATCTTGTTTTACAAAAATTAACTTTTTTAGAATTTTGACATTTATCTTCAAAATAATCACGTCAGAGTCAAACATGCCAGACTCGCTCTGTTGAGTGTAAATTTCAGCCATTCCAACCAATGTCAGCATAACGTAACCAGTTCATTACAATGTAATATTGAATAGTGTATCAAATGTATATAACTTCTAAGAGAGACTTCCAACAAATGCTTTTAAGAACATGAAGGAATTTCTGTGTCTGTGCTGTTGACCTCTGCAGATCAGCTGGGGTTGCCTGTAGAGGAAGGCCGTGACCTGGTGGCGGATGTGGAGGCAGTGATTACCTTCTACTGCAAGTCTCGAAACGTAATGTTCACTACAGAGCTCTGCTGGCCTCATCTACTTAAACCCTTACTGGGCCTCCAGCTGCCCCGCAGTGACCTCTATAACTGCTTTTATGCCATCATGAATAAATACATCCCTCGGTAAGAATGTAAAAAAACATGCCTTATGTATTTTCAAAATATAAGTTAAAATATATTTGGTTATATTATATCGAGTATAACAGGGTTAATATAAGCCATTTCATGTTATTGGGTGGTTGCATGAGGGTTTCATTTGACTTTAGATGTACCAAGGTTGATGTATCATTGACGTCTATTGTTTTGTTGTAGGGACTGTGTCCCAAAGGGCAGGCCGTTCCACTTGTACAGACTGCTGCTGCAGTACCATGAGCCTGAGCTCTGTTCTTTCCTGGACACCAAAAAGATTACACCAGATTCTTATGCCATAAACTGGGTCAGTGCCACTTCTTCATTACTGAACACCTTATTTGGATTACCTTTGGATTTGGAACACCTTGGATTATCTTTACAAATGATCTCATTGTAATTCTGGTACAATAGGAAATCCCAGGTAACATTTTAATAAATGTACCATTCTGATATCTTGTAATTTGCTTTTCTCTATAGTTGGGTAGTCTGTTCTCTAGCCACTGTCTTCCTGAGGTCACCCAGGCCTTATGGGACGTGTACTTCCAGCAGGCCGATCCCTTTCTCATGTTCTTCCTCATGCTCATCATTCTTGTCAATGCCAAGTATGTGGCTATTTAAAATATGCAGTTACTGTGTTTTTCAGTGAAACCTTGTTTTCAGTATTGAGTGTTTTATATCTGTGCTGCTGTGTGAAGTTTTGTTTTGTTTTGTTTTGTTTTTTTTGTTTGTTTTTTTTTTGTTTTGTTTTTGATTTTGCTTGCTCATTTAGAGACATGATTCTTGCCCAAGAAGGAAACAGTAAAGAGGAGCTCATAAGTGAGTTCCTGGTCTTATAATATCATATCGGAGAGCTTTGAAGTTTGAAGATGTTGTGTGGTCAGTACTAGTGCACTTAACTGTTATATACTGCTATGTATGTGCCTGTGTATTTAGAAATGCTGGAACAATCACCTGCTCTGCTGGAAGCTGAGGATATTGAAGATCTATTTTCATTGGCACAGTATTACCAAAGCAAAACGCCCCTCTCTCTTAGAAAGGTTAGTATTTCCTTCCCATTTTCTTGACTTGTGGTCTCACTATTGTTTATGTAATTATTGCTGACTAAACTGCATGTATTTGTGTGTAGGAGAACCAGAACTTATTTGGCAGCAGTCTGGTTGCTCTCAAGGAGGAGGACATGGACCTGAGTCAGGCCCTGTGTCTTCCTGTGTCTGTGCCAGAGATCCTGCAGGCAAATCAGCTCCAACCAGTGAGTCCACACAAAACTGATTTCCTCAAGCTTAAAATGAACACATCACTTTTTTTTAAACATTTAATCAACCAAAATGTTAGTGAGATTCTTTATTGGTTTTGCATCATCATTCTCCTTCTATTGTACACAAAGATTTACACAGAAAAGATGATCTGTAGAGTGTGTGTGTGTGTGTGTGTGTGTGTTGTATATATATATATATATATACAGTACTGTGCAAAGGTTTTAGGCAGGTGTGGAAAAAAATGCTGTAAACAAAGAATGCTTTCAGAAATGGAAGTGTTTAATCATTTATTTTCATCAATCAACAAAATGCAGTGAATTAACAAAAGAGAAATCTAATCAATATTTCAAATCAATATTTGGTGTGACCACCCTTTGCCTTCAAAACAGCATCAGTTCTTCTAGGTACACTTGCACACAGTTTTTGAAGGAACTCGGCTGGTGGGTTGTTCCAAACATGACTGTGTTTCAACCTCCGTGTGACACTGATGATCATCAGCACCTGTTTGGCAAAACTGGTTGATCATACACCGACGATAATCCTACAAAATCCCTAACTGTGTGCAAGTGTACCTAGAAGAACTGATGCTGGTTTGAAGGCAAAAGGTAGTAACACCAAATATTGATTTGACTTAGATTTTTCTTTTGTTTGCTTTCTTTTTGTAAATTGATAAAAAATAAACAGTCATTCTTTATATTTCTGAAAGCCTTCTTTGTTTACAGCATTTTTTCCACACCTGCTCAAAACTTTTGCACAGTTCTCTGTGTGTGTGTGTGTGTGTGTGTGTGTGTGTGTGTGTGTAATTTTTATATATATATATATATATATATATATATATATATATAATTACACACACATTCACATGTTCATTACATAGGGCTGTGTGTGTTTGATTTACTTAATTTCTAGCAATTTTTAGTAGTTTGTACACACACATTTAGAACATGATTTACTGATACTTTGAAAAATGAGACCCCAGGTTTGCATTAACCTTCTGATCTCTTTGTCACTCTTTGGGTTATGTGTAGCCTATAAGTTGGGCTGTTGTTTGCTTTCAGGATGGAGTGCGCTTTTTTGTAGTGGACTGTCGTCCAGCAGAGCAGTACAATGCTGGACACCTGTCTACTGCTTTCCACCTGGACTCTGACCTGGTAATTTCCTCATTTTCATTTTCTCATGATTACATTGAGTTAAGTGCACTGTTGCAAGACATTTTAGTATTTGTTCAAAAAATTTGGCAGTAATCATTTTTATGTTAAAAAAGAAATGCAAAAAACACAAAAAATATTCTCTGTTCTCATGTAAACTCTACTGAACGGCTCTCAGATTTTTACCTGGCTCAGGTTAGCTATGCTCCTGTGTACTTTTATTAGTCCAGGAAAAAAAAAGATTTTTTATCAAACTGAAAGCATGCACTTCAGACAGACTGGAGATGCTAACTTGTCCCCCAAGCTGTGTCTGCCCTGTGATGGACTGGTGACCTGTCCAGGGGGTTTCCCTGTTTTTTGCCCTGTTAGAGCTGGGATAGGCCCAGCACCCCCTGTGACCCTGATTAGGACAAGAAAATGACTGACTAACATCTGGTCTCATGTTTTGATTGCTAGGCAGATATTAGGTAGAAGCACAAACATGCTGACCTTTATGTGTGGGCTTAAGGCCTACTTCTTCTGTCCTACTTCTATGGCAGTTATGTCAGCTTCTTTGAACATTTTTGCCTGTCTAGCAACTTCCCAAGGGTAGATAGTCAAAAATCAGTCCCATAACTACACCAGTGTTATCCGCTTTCCTAAAGTCTAAGTTGTCTTTGTATGTTTCTTCATTGTTATAAATTAACCTATTGATTAACCTATGATGAGGGGAGACAAACTGTAAGAAGATATTATGGACCGATCAAATAGACGATCCCACATAATTATGCACGTGTTAACTTTTTTTGACCTTAGCTCCGTAATTTCTTGTTGCCTAAAGCTTGTGCTATGTTTGTGGTTTTTCCTCAGATGCTGCACAATCCGGCTGAGTTTGCTCTGTCAGTGAAGTCCCTGCTGGAAGCGCAAAAACAGTCTCTGGAATCAGGCTCTGTGGCTAGTGGAGAGCACCTGTGCTTCATGGGCAGTGGGCGTGAGGAGGAGGATATGTACATGAACATGGTGCTAGCACACTTCCTGCAGGTCAGACACTGAGCCAGCTCAAGAACTTATGGATACATCTACTTCAGTTTTGGACTAAAATTGTTCTAGTGCAGAAATTCTTATTGTTATTTGTTATCAGGAATGAAAGCTGCTACTCTCTGTGGTCATGTTTTGTCGTGTTAATGTCTGCAAAATTTGTTATATTATTAAATAAATATTAGAAAACCTGTTCTAATATTTCAGATTGGTTGTACCTTTTTTTTTTTTTTTTTTTTTTTTTTTTTTTTTTTTTGATTTATGTTTAACAGACATCTTAAATATTTTTTTTTTGTGCTTTTTTTGGCAGAAAAACAAAGAATATGTCAGCATAGCTAAAGGTGGATTTATGGGTGAGTAAAATATGTCATTGCTTTATTTCTTCATTCCTTATACCATCAGGATGTGTCTTAAGATTGAGAAATTTCATTTGGTCTATTTTGTTCTTTTTAGGCTGTGAGTATGCATGGCTCTAAAGCTTTGTGGTTTGCAATCTGACAAAAGATGTTATAAAAGATTTACTTTCTGTTGTGTTTTGTCTGTGGCCAGCACTTCAGCAGCACCTTGCAGATATAAATGTGGAGGGTCCAGACAATGTTTATGTACATTGGATTGTCAGCACTTCAGGGTCCCACAGCAGCCTAAGCTCTGCCGACGTGAGTTCTCTGTATGCATGGTTGTATTTGTAAGGTTGTTTCAGTGCGTGAGTAATCACACAGGGCTCTGTATTATTAGTATTATTATTATTACTATTATTATTATTATTATTAATAATAATAATATTTATTTTATTTATTGATTTTTTTGGCATGAAACAATGTACTGAATGATAATATAAGAAAGTGCCCCTTAGGGCTCAGGACCTAACCAGCACATTAGGTACTTTTGGTCTGTTGGTGAGCAAAAGTGGTCTACTGGTTGAAGTTTGTTCAGTGTGTCCCACTTTGGTTGTATTATTTTCAGCACGATTTAAGCCGATTGAGCATGTAGGATCAGCATTATTTGCTGTTGGAGAGGAATAAAAGATGGCAAACAAAAACTCTGAATGGCCTTTTTAGCTTTCAAAAACTCAAATCTTTTACAAATGACTTGGAAAATCGTAACAAAAACACCAATATGTAATAATATTTGGTGTTCCTCTCAGACATTTATTGGTTTAAGATAAATGATGGTGAGCTGATGGCAAGGGACCCTTTGTCTGTCATTATAACTAGGACAGAGAAAATAGCAAAAAAAAGGATTTTAGTGCCACCTCATGGATATTCAAAATATGGCATCTGCAAGTGATGTCTTCGCTGTCTTCTGTAATTCTCACAGGGCGAGTTCAACAGCACAGCAGATGGCAAAGGCGTCAAGTCCCTCGTCAACAAAATGACCTTTGCCCTCAAGTCCAAGTCAGTTAACGTGAAAGAGAAGGTGATTAGCTTCATTGAGAACACGTCCACACCAGTGGACAGGTGAGGACCTGTTATGTTTTATCTTTTCAAACTTGACACGTCAATGCTTTAACCCAAACTTTTCCCTCTTTCTCTTAGAATTTTATTTCTTTAATATGAGGAGTTATCTTTTAGATTGTTTAAATCATTTTACATTTGCTTTTGCCATCTTGATTTTTGTTTTCTGCAGTAACAATCTAAAAGCAGGATAACTGTCTACACTTATCCAATTTAACTAAATAACAACCCATTGTGGCTTCAGTTAAATTTATTATTTTCTAATTGATTTTTCAACCTTCTGAACCCCTTATGTATTGTTCCTCCACCCCTCCTTCCCCATTCATACTCTGTTATTCCATGTTAGAATATCTTTCACTCTACCCTGGCCAGAGAAGGGGATACTTGATTGGTAAGAACTTGTACACATCTGTCTGTACACTCACCAGCATGTGTGCCACTTTCTGGCATGGCTCACTGCTGAGGGGCAAAGACAGTCCAAACCTTCTTTCTTAACTCTTGCATGTGTTGTAGCACACTAACCCTTATGCATTTATTTATGTGCAGCTCTCTTAGTTGTTATTTGAAATAGGCTAGATAATTTCCAGATATTCTTCTCATTTTCCATTGCCTTTGGGACTTGTCCATATCAACACTATGGAAGGCTTGGACAGAGTCAGCAAGCAGAATTAACTGATTAACTATAATATTGATGCAAGGTCAACACGAGTCTTGGATAATGGTAATAATTGACTATTAGATCGCATTGCATGGGTATGCGGTCAGACACTGATTTAGCCGTATGTTTTTTCTTTGTATCTTTGAAAAGCGACAGAAAAGAAAACGAGGGTATCTGAAGAATTCAGAGATATATATGTGTAGCTGGAGGTGTTAAATCATTTGTTTTTCTAGATTCTGTCACTGCCTTTATGACTGATTTTGTCTCAGCATGATTATACATAATGGAGCATTTGAAATCAAATCACTATAAAAGATTTTGTTTACTTCTAATTAATTGGAGAAATGGGTAGAATTCCCCTTTATCTTGAACATGTATCCCAACCTTGGGTTCTAGCAGAAGCTGTTCTACACCGCCATGTGGCCAATCACTAAAATACATCTTAGGCTTCGAAAGCAGCTTAGGCCTCTGTAGTTTTTATTTTCCATTAGCAAGTCTTTGTTAAATAAGAACAACAGCATTGTCAAGTGGGCTGTTAAAAATAAAATGCTTTGCCCAACTGGCCAGAAAACTTGAATTCAAAAGATGTTTAGTTTCTTTCTTCATGTTCACTGTCTCTGTGCTGGCGCTAACGTGGCTTTTTTTTTTTTTTGCTAGAGACTCTTTCTTTGTGTGTCCCACTCTGTGCTGGAGGAGGGATTTAGACTCCTCATCCCTCTCATTAGTCAATGTTAATAATTAGATGAGTAACTAGCTCTAGATATTCTGTGTTTATATTAAAGGAAAACTCACTACTGAACTGTAATGTCTTTTCACTACACTTTGATTTTCATCTTCGATATGCATTTTTTTTTTTTTTTTTTTTTTTTTTTTTTTTTTTTAATAAACCCAACTCTCTTTCAACTAACAGCTCACCACCTCTTCTTCCAGAAATGCTGCCATTATAAATGTGAAATGTTGTTTAGTCTGATAAAAATGAAGTCTTCCTGAATTGTAGATTCAAGAAAAGAGTGAGTGTTTGTGCATGAGTGACTACCATTCAGTACTATATCCTTCCTACAGGCATGTGAGCAGCAGTGATCGAGTGGGAAAACCATATCGGGGTGTGAAACCTGTCTTTAGCATTGGTGATGAAGAGGAATATGACACAGGTAAAGAGTACAGAAATAAATATAGAAAATGTAAAATTAGTAATGCATTTTTTTTCCACAATGTCTTAAAGGTAGAATAAACGAACCAAACCATATACATTTACATTTACGGCATTTAGCAGACGCTCTTATCCAGAGCGACTTACATGTCCTACATGTCAGGGTTAAGGGTCTTGCTCAGGGACCCAGTGGTGGTAGTGCTAGAGGTGGGACTTGAACCGGGGACCTCTTGATCTAGAGGTCCGTAGGCAAGTACTCTACCACTAGACCACCGCCACCCATATAAAAGAGACAAAAAATGGAAGATGGCAAAGGTGATTTAGCTTTTAAAAAGACAATCACAATAAAAGACCTTTAAATAAACTTATATAATCAATACATGGGGTGGTGGTGGTCTAGTGGTAGGGTACTTGCCTACGGAGCTCTGGATCAAGAGGTCCCTGGTTCGAATCCCACCTCCAGCACTACCACCACTGGGTCCCTGAGCAAGACCCTTAACCCTGAGTGTCTCCAGGGGGGACTGTCCCTGTAATTAGGACATGGAAGTCGCTCTGGATAAGAGCGTCTGCTAAATGCCATAAATGTAAATGTAATACAATTTAGGCTGTTTTGTGATACTGAAGGGGAATTTTGCCCAGTTGGGTTGTCACCCTTTTATCTTTTGTCTCTTTTTTTCAGATGAGATTGACAGTTCTTCAATGTCGGATGATGACCGCAAAGAGATTGTGAATATACAAACATGGATTAACAAGCCAGATGTAAAGCACCACTTTCCATGTAATGAAGTGAAGGAGACTGGACATATGTTCCCCAGGTGAGACCAGTATGGACTTTCTATCTAATCTCTCTGTGTAGTCTATATATCGCACTGTCAGTTTCTCTTAATAAGCGCTTTTTGTTAAAAGTATAAGAAAAAGTTGGAAAAAAAAAACCCAAACATTTAAAAACAAAAAATCTGTTGACACTATTATGGTAACAGAATTCATTGGGTAGTTGCTGAATATTGCTTGTAGTTTAGCTCAGTGTTATTGATTACAAGACAAGGTTTACAATATGAAACCAATGGGGACATCTGGTCATTACACCATTTATGAAATCGCATTCTAAATCTTTTGGCATTATATTGGCGCTGCAGCTATAACAGCTTTGGCTTTTTGGGCTTTCCACAAAATTTGTTCTTCGTGAGAATTTTTGATTATTTGTTCAGAAGATCATTTGTACGTTTGGGAGCTGATGTTGAATGAGAGCCTCGGCTTGCAATCTCTGTCTTCATTCATCCCTAACGTATTCAGTGGGACTGAGGTCAGGGGTCTGTGTGCTCTAGCACTCCATTCGATCCTTGTTGTGTGATGTGAGGCTTGCATGCAGCTGTGGACACCCATTCAATTAAGCTGCCAGTGCACTGTTTTTGTGCTGAGATTAATGTCCATGGACGTCAACAGAACGCTTTGCGTGTACTTTGCGCCTCAGCACTCGACTACCCTGCTCTGTTAATTTACTTAAATGCCTGAATTCAGTGACTTGGATGTGTGTCCCAGTACTTCTGTCCACATTCTATATATTCATACTGTAAAGCCCTTTTTTCGGCCCTGAAAAACTGCCTACTTTTTGAAGCAGATATCATTGGCACTTTGTCAAAGTAATACCACTAGGTTAAAAAAACAAAAACAAAGCATTTCTCTATGCATGGAGGTGTTTGGTTCCCACGTTATCATTTGGATTTCAGTGTAGAATGGCAATTGCCAAACCTTGATTATGTGGTTAGAGAGCCATTTTGTGGTGTGCTGGTATGAGTAAATTGCCCTGGTTTGGCTTTATCTTTCCTTAGGATCCATTTTAATGTCTTGTGTATATGGGCTTGGCATTAGTCATGTCTTTAGAGTAGGGTGTATCATGTATTTATTTATTTTTTTCCTTCCACAGTCACCTGTTGATCACAGCAACACACATGTACTGTCTGAGGGAGATAGCGTCTCGGAAAGGTTTTGCATACATCCAATCCAGACAGGCTTTGAGCTCTGTGGTGAAGATCACTTCAAAAAAGAAGCATCCTGAGCTAATTACGTTCAAGTTTGGAAACAACAACGCAGCAGGAGTGGAAATCATGGCTGTAGAAAGGTATTTAAAGTTCAAAGACTCAAACTTTGAACTGTTGCTCTTTCAAACTGTCGCTCTTTAAATGTGCTTTACATTTTCTAGATAAACTTCCCAGACATTTGTCTTGCCTGCTTTTAAAAAAGGTTGACGAAGGGACAAATTCCTAATTGAGAATTTATTTATTTTTTTCTTCATATTCATCAAATTATCTTCTATGGTAGAGTAGGTTATGCCTAAATAAATATATATTTCTAAATAATAGTCTATATATATATATATATTTGGGTGTGCATCTCACAAAGCTACACATTATTGGTGAACATTGATGTGTGGCTGAGTCATTGCCCCCTCTTCTGCGATAATCAAGTCTAAGATAGTGTCTCACCAGCAGAGAGCAAGAGATGCACAGACTTGATAGTAAAGTGCTTATGAAAAGCACAGTGCACTTTGCCACGGACATCTTTTGGATATGGATGTTTTGACTACACTTTTGTCAGACATGCTGACAGAGCAAACTAGAAATATTTCTTTAAAACAATACTGAAAGTGACCATCCTACTTTTTAGACCATCTGTAGTGTAAGGTGAAGGGTGAATGGAATAACTTTGTATTGACCTACAGTGACCCTTCCTTTTCTGAAAGAACATTAATTTTCACCGTTACTTAGATCTTTTCTCTTGCCTTCTTGATCCGAGCCAGCTCTTTTTGTCAGCCACCAACAATTAATTAAATCATTTCATTATTTTGTATGTGATTATGTTTGAGGTCCTCACTGTAAGCTTTTTATTTCCATGTAAAAAAATGACCCATTACATACAGTTTTCTTTCTCCCAAAAGAAGTTCTTTTGTTTGCATACATTAGTACAGCAAATGAGTTTCTGATCTGTACATTTGACAGTTGTTTCAGTAAGATACAAGTGAGAATTAATATTTAATTAATATAAATGTATAGTTTATGTCAAATGCATATTATTGTCATATTTTATTCTATACTATTCTGTTCCTTTTGCAGGTATTTAATACCAGATGCTGGTGATGCCACAAAGGCCATCAAGCAGCAGATTATGAAGGTGCTGGATGCCCTGGAGAGCTCATAGAGACGCAGGCAGTTCGGAGGCTGGACTTTGGCCATAGCCTTGACTGCTAAGGCTATAATGTGGTCAGCACAGGTGCCGGAAAGAGTGAAGGGATGGACTGTTCCCACACTTGTTCTCAGTTGCTCTTTCTCCATCCCAGTTGTCTCTCCATCTTTCGTTCTTCTGTCCCTCTCTCCTTGCCTAATCTCTGGACAGTACTGATGTTCAGTATTTGAGCCTCTGAGGGCACTGGGAACACACATTTATCTGATCAGTGGGAAGTCTTGACACATTCGGGTGTCAAAAGCATCCTTCCTTCGACCCTTGGCTTTTGTTGTTTATATCAAGGATATCTGACCCTATAGGTATAAGTACGACATGCTGTGTCAGTTTGAACATCCGTGTCGAGCCTTAATCCTAATCCACTGTTTTTTATACGAGGGATTTAAAAGGGGACCCTAGGGCATATAAAGACTGTGGCATGTCCAGTCTGGGGAAATGTTGAGTGTTTCATTGCTCTTTATTTATATAAGCATATACTTGTTGAGCCATTTGATTGCTGCAGTTCACTTTTGGTGGGATGTAGGGGAGAGACATGATATTATATCACAGCAGTATTCATACCTGTGTGTAGGGCCACAGGAGTTTAAGACCACTTAAAAATACTGTGTATATTTGATGCTTTTGTGGATCTTGGGGAGCATAGAAGGGGGCTAATAGTTGTCAATATGAATGGCTGTTACTAATACTGTATTCACCAAACTCCAGGCAATGTGTGGCATTAACACAGCTGCATGCACACAAACACAAAAATACACTTGGGTTGCTCTGTTAATGTCATTCAAATGCCATTTGAAATCTCACAAATATAGAAAACTGACTGACGACTCATTCCTCATGTCTTTCTCTCCATGCTTGCAGCGTTAAAGAAGTGCTTAACAGGAAAGTTCTGTGGGTAAATGTTCTGTATATAATGTTAACGTAATTATTGACAGGCTTTCAGGAAGTTGTATGTATGAATGCAGAAAGAGGTGGCCAATCGCACTAATACAAGCAGTGTTGGAGTGGAAATCACATTTTTTAATTAATGTATTAATGCTCAGGCCCTGGAAAATGGTGTTGCCATGGTTTCATGAGCAGCTGTATACCAGTAAGATAAATGACTGTCTTAACATTACCTTCTCTTATAACTCCTATTCAACGATTTGTATTTACTTATTTCTGTTTGATGACCAAACTATAGAACCGGCGAAGAGAGAAATTTTTAAAAGTGGGTTAAATAAACCATTTGCTTTTCAGTGGAAGACTTTTCTTTATGTTCTCCTCCGAAGAAAACAATCCATGCTTCTGAAATTGTACACCAGTTTTTGTTGAAATCACATTAATGTTCTTTGTTTAAAAAAAAAAAAAAAAAAAAAAAAAAATCTTTGGTTTTAAATAAATTTAAAAGTAGTCTACAGCTTTGTTTCAATTTATTTGCAATTTATCACTTCAGATTTTTTATTTCAATTTTCCTTAACCGGTGGATTTGATCAAGCCAAGACCCATATGTCCAGTAGCATAATACTTTATTTTTTTTTGGTTTATATTGTATCAAAATAAGAACACTGCATATTTACAACATCTCAACGTGGTACGAAAAAGAACCAAAACATCTGTACAAAACCATAACTGTGAATGAGCAATTACTCGGAAATACTGAAGAACTGGCATGTTAAATTTGTTCGTAATTATAAAATGGCAGTATGTGTCAGTATCGCATCACCTTTTCTTGAAAATTAAAGATACAGAAGTTCAGTATAACACGGAGGCTACATGACATCAGTCTTAAACCATAACCATACATGGATAAAGAACACTAGAAACATTTGGCTGTAACCAAAAATGCTTACAATCAAACCTGACAAATGCAAGCATTCAGATTAAAGAATTGTCAGACTGAAACAAACTGTTACAGCAAACAGATTATTAAACAGTATAATACTATGAATCCTATTTGGAGTAAAGGTTCTTTACAATCCAAAAATATACCTGGTCCAGGTAACAATAAACAAAACAACAACAAAAAAAGAAGCCCCCAAAAGGTCTGTTTCTCTCAGTAAAGAAAGAGTGGCAACAGCTCAAAGTAGTACCAATGTCAGCATTTCTTAAGTGCTGTGTCTCAAGAAATATTAATAAATCAAAACGGCAAAGCACCGCTTACCCTAAGCTACAGTAGTTTGCATCAAACTAGGGGCTTGAAATGACAACCAGACCAAAATACACCCAAAAAAAAGGACATTAAGTGCATTTATCAGCATAATTTTAAGTGAAACTGAGCACTTGGTTAAGCTGTACAATTTATGTGTACAAGGCAGTGTGTGAATTTGTGACAGCGCATGAAAATGTATGGATGAGTAACGTATGCCAGTATGGCATTTACTCGCCCTCCTCTTTGATGCGCTGCTGTTTGTTGCGGCGCGAGTCCGGTGCCAGATCAAAGGAGAAGTCGGTCC
Source organism: Hepsetus odoe (assembly GCA_017165825.1). Classification (NCBI taxonomy): domain Eukaryota; kingdom Metazoa; phylum Chordata; class Actinopteri; order Characiformes; family Hepsetidae; genus Hepsetus; species Hepsetus odoe. The sequence goes on along the minus strand of CM029366.1, from coordinate 16,719,620 downwards.
AGTCGTCTCTCGGGGGGAAGGAGATGGTCTGGCGGAGGGTGAAGCGCACAGCGTCAATCACACGCTCCCCTCGCGCCTCCGTGGAGCCAACACTGACTGTGGATGCACCACTGGATGTGCGCAGAATGTGTGGTGGAGGAGAGAACTCCATAGTCTGCCGGTGCTCCATGATTCCCTTCCAGATCATATGTTGGAACTCAGTGGGAATCTTCAGCCTGGACAGGTCCTGAAAATGCACCGAACAGTCACTACACAGCACACACACATGCACCCCAATTCATACACATTAACACTCTAAGGAACACTCACCAGCCACTTTACTAAAAACTTGGGGTTGCTACAATCTGGTGACAAAATGTTTCTTCCACAGCTTTATTTTTTACTATATCACAACATTAGTAACCATGGTGATGGTGCTGTGATGGGTGATCTATGATCAGAACTGATCCCCATCATCATTGGCAGCTCAGGGAGAAAATAACTTTGACGTTTACATTTAAAGCATTTCGCCAATGCTCTTATCCAGCGTGAGTGCTCTTTAGTTTCCAGAAGAAACCGTTGTAGCCCTGACTTGCTGTAATTTGGTTTGTCATCCTGTTATTCATCAGTGATCGATTTCTGACACGCAGTGCCACTATCAACTGATATTTTCAGGCGGGAGAGCGCTCACAATCTAGCAGTGACACAGATGTGATTAAAAAAACCTAGCAACACAGAGGCCCGATATATAATCAGCCAGTCAGGGAGGTGTAGCCAGTAGTGGATGCTGTATGTTTTCTAGTAATAGATGGAGAATGTAGTCCTCACAAATGAAGCTGGCAAATTCTCACCTCAATATTATAGTTTTCAATCTGGTAGATGCTGGTTAGGCCTTGAGCAGTGAAGTAGTCCAGGCAGGAAGAGCATCCCAGCCGTAAAAGGAAGCTGAAACGTTAACAAAAAATTATTTCAACGGATTGTTTTAGAGAAACCATAAGTGGTCAAGGCAATTTTATGTTAATGGGGATCCACTGCCTTCTACAATTTCAACTCCCTGCCTCAGATTCCCCATGGGATAAAGAAGCACAGAGGTACTTTAGTGTAGTTTGGTGGAGGGGTACCTGGCAATGCTGCTATCCACTGGGTAGGGTGGTGGGGGTGTGCAATGAGAGGAAGGCACCATGGGTAACTGAGGCTGCAGGGCATGGGTAGGACTCAGTGAACTCATATCTGTATTCATGGGGATATGGGCACTCATCATAGGGGTGACTGGAAAAATAGGAACCAACAGAGAGACAGTCGGTCAGCTTAGGAACAACATCTAAGTATGAACTCTGACTATTCTGTTTTATCAGTCGCTCTGAGACAAAATACATCAGGTCTTTGTTATAAACACCACTAAATCCTAATGTGCGTTCTTCTTTTGCATTCTTTTCTTATAGTTTTGTTTTAAGGAGTCAGAATCAGCTCCTTTAAAATGTCACATCACTGGTAAAGGGAGTATGCTTAGTCTGAACTCGATGTGTAGCCAATGGCAATACAGGAGTGGATTAGGAAGTAGTGGACAGGTGAGGTCAGTTTCAAATAATATGACAAATAGTGAGCCTCAGGGATTAGGAAAAGCTTTGTCCCACAAAGATCCAGTTTACATGCAAAAGAAAACTGACTGTCAAGGAAACACTGAGACACAGATTGGTACTCAAAAGCTGTCATGCTGAGACAAGCTCAGCCCCACTGGGGACCAGGGGCGGGGGTACCCACTCAAGGACAGGGAATGAATTTTGCTACAGGGCTTAAAGTGCATGAGAACTTGAATGAACATTTCAGAACGAAAGTTTAGTCACTGATCACACTTATTTGCTGCCAATAAAACTGCAGATCTACTGTAACTGAAAATGTATAACTTATTATAATTAGAATTAAAAATCATAATAAATAATATGTGGATTCTATATATTTTGTGCCTTAGTTTTCCCATCTCCAGTTAAGTTGAATTCTAAACTATCTTAAACTGTTTCATGTTTATTAGTGTTCATGAGTTTATTAGTTGACAATCAAATTCAGTGTTGGTTTCGGTGGTGTATGAAATCTGTATGTGAACAGTTAGTTCAGTGTATTTTGCATTCATATTGACCTCATAAGGTCAATGATGCCATCTTATAGAAGTGTCTTACCGTCAGTGAGGCCTCCAGCCATGCTGGACGGGGTGAGGGTGTTACGCTGCTGGGGGTTGATGAGCTGACTGACTGAAGGCAGCTTGTTGACCTTGCCGTGTGGAGGGGGGCTGGAGCCGAAGGCTGGCTGAGGGGGCAGGGGGCTCCTGGAGCAGAGAGGAGGAGGACACGGCCTGTAATTCTGATCGTCTGATAAATCCCATCTTAAACAACAAAAGAAGCCCTGCTATTAGTCAACGTGGTTCACCAGGACAACTGGGGCTGTGGTAACAGGGAAATATATACAGTTACCAGAAAAACGTCTTATGCCGCCCTAACAGTACAATCACTTAAGAAAAGGTGAGCAAATGAATAGATTTACCAGAAAATGTTCATGCTGTTTCTTATAAAAAGGCACTAAAAAGGCATAGAGGAAAGTGTTCCAAATTTTCATGCATTTTGCGCAACAGCTAGATCCCGTCTATAAGTCCGCAACACCTATGAAGCGTCTTATTTCTGCATTTTTTTTTCACTAATGAACAATTTTAAGTGAACTGTAGCTAAATAGCCTGGCAATTTCAGCAAAATTTTAGCTTGTCTGTAAACACAGTGCATAAAAACTGAGTACGGTATTTCAAGATTGCAATATGAGTTATAAGTTTTTGTGTGAAAAACGTGCTTCTGAGCAAATAAAATGTTCTTACTGCAGATGGTCCTACAGTGTTCTAGTCCTACGTGCTATTTTCTTCAAACAATACAAAGACATTGGAAAAATAGAAGAAAAAATTATAATGAGGATCAGAAAAAAAGCAGAAAAGAAGTAAGGGAAAGTCGAAAGCAGAGAAGACATTTATTGAATAACGGACAAAAAGTGCAAGAGGCATCAGTTATACATTCACCAGTTGATTCACACAGAACAAGCAAATAACTCGCTAACTATAGCATTCATTTCTCATTCTCTCTGACTCGGAACAATAATACATATTTCTTAAAAAGTGTACATCCACCAAAACACAAATCCAAACTGCCCTGCAGTGCACTTTAAACGACATGACCAGCATTATTAAAGTTATATTTTCAATAAAGTCTTCCACCCGACAACCCCTTAGACAACTAAATGAGTCCAGCTCCAGTAATAAAAATACATTTTCAAGAGCTTAAAGAATGCTATGAGTCCCATAAGAAAAGAAACATGTGCTTGGTTCCTGGTTTATACAATCAGGATGAAAAAGAGAGCAAGTGTGTGAGTGAGTAAGAGAGAGAGAGAGAGAAAGAGAGAGAGAGAGAGAGAGTTGAGGTGGTCAGCTGAGAGGCTGTTACTGTTTATGTGCAATGTGTTTCTGTGCAATACTAACAGATCTGGCAATAAGTGGTGAAACAACAGCCAACTCAGTAATAAGGGCCCTTTAAACAAACAATGAAAACACAAAAGTTGTAAATGCTGAAAAAGGCCTTTGCATGACCATGACCAAACAAAATGACACACTGCATGAAAATAGGCCGTAAATTTGTCCATTAATTTAACATACACACCCATTAGGCGTGTAGGATTAACATCTTTACACAAATTAGCAAGCAAACTGATCATTTTGACAATTTGTAATCTAGGCAATATACGTGGGAGAAAAAAACATGCATTATTTTCAAAAATCTTTAAACTTCTTTAAGAGATTGCTGACGCCAGTGGTTCTCAGGGACCCCCTTGACAATCCACATTCATCCCCATTTGTTAGGAGTTGGATTGGAGCAAATATGTGGACCATTGGGGGTCCCTAAGAACCAGTTTGAAAACTGGCTCAGGTGAAACATGCGGTATTAACCAGACTCTTTGATCTTTCTGTGCTATCTAAAGTGTAGCAAAGAAATCCCCCTGGAGAGGGGCTTGGAGGGAGAATGAAAAATTCAAGGAAAGAGAGGAAAACGAGGGAAGCTGCGAATAAGGAGGAATGTGACTCCTGCTTTTAGGAAGCGCTGAAGCGTCTCTTCTGCTCACCTAACGGCTCCAACAGCTCAGAACGCAGACGGGCCCTGAGGAGACTGCAGAGATAGAAGAAGGAGAGATGACAAGAATAGATACAGAGAGACAAAAGGGAAAAGAGACGATGGAAGAGAGGGAGAGAGAGCAACAAAGAAAGAGAGGGTGAAGGCAAAAATGGAAATGAAAAGCAGTTTTTGAGGCCAAATATTCAGCAGCAGAAAGCAGACTTTAGGAAAACAGGACAGGAGTATTACATCCACTGAAGTAAAGGGGAGGATTTACTGGATATATAGGCCTGAAATCACAAAATTACCAGCAATCTCTAATAATCTATAATGGCTGACTGGGACCAATATCCATTCATTCATTTTATTTATACCTAGAAATGCAGCCCTTGAATTCAGAATTGTGCCAGGCTAAAATTACATATTCAATTAGGGTTAGAGTTCATTTTCAAAAAGGTTAAAATCTTGTACTCAATTCAGGCTAAAAATCTTTACTAATTCAGTTAAAAATCAGAATCACATCATGCTAAAAACCGGGTACACAGTTAGAATAAAATCCTGTATGTGATTTTCAGTTCAGGCTGAAATCCTGTACTCAGTCAGACTGAAATCCTGTACTCAGTCAGACTGAAATCCTGTACTCAGTTTAATGGAAGGTAATTTCATTTTCACCCGCTTTAATTCAGAATTGTTACAGATGAATATATAGTGGACTTTGGAATTAAACTCTCAAAGTATGGTGTATGCAAAAGACAATTTAAGAAATTCTTGCAGTAAGAAAGATTCACACTGTGTGGCAGTAAAACACAGCTATGTGAGACTACACCCTGAAGGGGAAAAGCATGGAAAGGAAGCAGGAAAGCAAAAAGGCAAATAAAGAAGACCGAACCACCAACTCACAGACACAAGAAGGTATTTTTTATTATTTTATTTTGGATGCATGAAAAGCAGTGGTTAGACAAATTAACCGAACAGATGAGTGGAGATATACAGAAAGGAGTGAAAACCTGCAAGAAGAGAAATGGAATATACTCAACTGAATTTGTCCATATTAAAAAAGTTTTTGGTGTGTAATGGTCAAACAGCTGACAAAAGCTACCGAGGTCAACTGGAGGGTACTTATTGGCCTTTTTATGCTTAACTCACGTTTTACCCTTCTGAAAGCAATTTGAAAGATAATGGCTACCCCTCAACTACTCATTGGATCCACATCAGAGAGCTTTGGTCATAAAATTTTAGTTTTTCAGCTGTGTCAAATGGAGGCAAACCATGAACCTTCCTAGCACAGTTTCTCATCCCACCAAGGGCCAGGACGAAATGACAGAGAGGGGAAAGAAGGCCAAGTGAGGAGTGCGCAGACACTACCTCACCTGTCAGTTTGTTAATGAGGAGAGCAAACAAAAGCAGTAATTATCGCAGGGCGTCGGAGCACATTATAGAGAGCTATAATTTCAAGCTCTCTCCTTTGCTTTGTTTATTTCTGTATGCTTCACTCTAGCTGCAGGTACAGTCTTTGTATCTGAGAAAAGACAAACTGGCCGTTCCCTTACAACAACCAGCCTGACTATCTGGGTAAACCTGACACAGTTCTGTCATCCTTTGATGCAAAGGCATCATCTAACCAGTTAGATGGGCTGTCAAAGTCTAAGACGAATTAAAAGAGGAACTAAAACTTAGTAAGCACCAACTTAGCAAGGTACACCCTTTATTAGGAGGTTAAAAAAACTGCTTTAGGGTCTAGATTAGTACAAGGCAAGTAGCTCAACTATAAAATTGCTTCATTTAAACAAAAAATCCCTTCACAAATCACATGCCAGGCTCAATCTGAAAAACATAAACACTCGCTCATGCAGTAATCACACTGTCAGGGTCATGGAATATTCCACTCAAGCTGCCATGCAATACTTCAGGTCTGTACTTTTGGACACAAAAGAAGCACAAGTGGGGTGGGTCTGCAGTGCATGCCTGTACAAACACATATTCATCCCAGTCCCATGGCCAACTTTACAGAGAAAAAGATCTGAATTCATTTAAAAAAGGGAAAAAAACAATGAAAGCCATGCTCATAAAGAAAAATCAGTTTGGGTTACACAACCAAAACAAGACTACAACAAAAAATGCCAGGGTGAACCTTATTGGTACTCTGTGTGGCCTGCATGTATGCTGCCTCCAGTGGTAGTAGCTAAGCTTTCAAAAGGAGAGTCTATTCCTGACCTGGGTAAACGACAATTAATTCCTCAAAACTGGCAATATTTTATCGAAAGACTGAGCAGTTATGCTGAATAACATGAAGGGCCTCTCCTTTAATGAGAGCAGCTCATAGAGTAATCTCCCTGAGTGTGAAGTACTCACTGTTTCTGCAAGAGGCTCTGCTGCTGCTGCCTGTATGACTCTATGGTATGCTGAGGGAGGAACTGCATGAGCTCCAGAGACTCTTTGATTTTCACCAAAATCTCATATATTTCACGGCCTTTAATCTGTGGAACAGAGACAAAAATGCAGGGTAAGACTAGGTGCTGAGAAACAGGTGACCTGTGTTCACACGCACACATTTACTAGGATGGATCTGATGATGAATTTAAATTTAAATGTGATTTAAATGTGCACATCAACTGTAAATAAATAGTTGTTTATTTTATTTTATTTTTAGTATAAACTGAAAAAGAGTCAAGTATATTCTGCGCATTCAAATCTGAATTCCTATGCTTTCAAAAACTTTCAAAGTACTGCTACTCACAGGCAAACAAAAAACTTCATCATCAGTGGATCTTCTCTTCTTGATAGAGGATATCTGGATTCCATGAGAAGCTTGGCGGTAAGCTGTGTGAGAGAGAGAGAGACATTAAGTGAGACAGCTGAAAATGCCACATAGAGCAAAAGACACATGACTAAAGCACCTGTCTATGGAGGGAGGATGTGCCGAGGGTATATGGAAGTTCAGCAGGACAGGTAGAGCATGCATGCAGTGTACAAAATACATAGTGTTGGGTGGTTTTGCTAATATTCAACAATACATTCTTTTCCAAATATATCACTCTTTTGTTGTATTTGGGCAATTAATTGCATAATTGCAAACGGTAACCAGAAGGAAAAAAAACATGCTATTCATTTATTTCTTTTTGCAATAAAATAAAGCACTCTGTAAATTGTGTTGTATTGCAGTGTAGCAATCTACCAAAGGCCTTTAAAGTGAACACCAATGCAAGAATACCTGGACAGGTCATATATCACCCAGCACTAAATCCCCAAAAATGGTTTTAGTGTCAAAGACAAGTGTCATGCAGTGTGTATGCATGCATACTTAAGTTATTCTGTTCTTTTTGTTAACACCACATTACCCAGAGTGACAGAAAAACAATAGCAGCAAGCATTTTTCTAGTCCACAGAAATGAGCACAAATGCAGCTTACAGGGAGACACAGAGGTAAAAATATTTTTATGAGCAACACATAAATACATATATATATCCATAAAAAACCCGAAAAATGGCAAGACAAGTTGCCAGTGTGTGTGCATTTGCAACAAGCCCCATCACCAGCCCCCAGCACTACTTACGGCGTTTCGTACCCTCAGAGCTTTTTGTACTGTCACTGACATGCTGCTTGCGGATGCTGTCCTCATCAGCTTTGCGATCGCGACCTGGGCATGCACAGATCCGAGCCTCAAAGCACCGTCGGCCTAAGACCTGACCACTGGAGGTGAAAGGACAAGACTGCATTTACCAATGAGCTCTTAGATAATGTGACTGAAGGCAACATCACTGAGTTTATGAACTGGAGCTGGGCAGTACAGTGATGTAATCGGATAACTTCAATGATTGACAAGTAACCTGATGCTTATCCTTGACGTGTGCTAATCCATGGTGGGAAAGAGAATTGATTGAGTGTTAAATAGGGCAATTAAAAGGGTTTTTAAAACAAAATTTGTGCCACATGAGATCGTTAACTGTTCTGTCTGCTGTACATTTGCAAATTTGTGATGTGCTGTAGAGAAAATGATAAAGTTTTCCATGCAGCTGTGACCCAATTTTTCAGAAAAATTCGGAAAGCATAATACTTTGTTTGCAACAGCTATATAATGCTGAATCGGTGACCCATATATTCACATTGCCACCACATTCAATTCATTTTCTTAATATAAATTATTATTCTATAATATTATCAATACATATTACTCATCCCAAACATCAGCTGATTTCATAATGAGTGTAATTGTCAGGCTTACTCTCTGGTTTCCAACGTGACAATGATGAGGATGGGGCGCCTGTTCATTCCACCTACGCAGCTGGAATTGCACATGAAATTGTAAAGGATCGTTGTAAACTCTGTGCCCACCTGGAGGAATAGACAGGCCACATCACAAACGCAGACATACACAGATACAGGGCATGATGAAAACAATGAATGCTGAGATAGCACTTTGGATTGTATGAGAAAAGCTAGCTTGAAGGAATATAAATTGATAATCAAACCTACCTGAGGGGGCTCGTATGGCACCAGTACACTCTGACGGCCAGTAATGGAATCTTCCACATACTGAGCATGGCTGTTGCCCTCTACTCTAATCAAGTGACTGGGTGGAGCAATTTGTCCTGTTTAACAGATGTAAAAAGAGTTACTTCAAACACTTTAGCCCTACATTGTTTCATGGCTTTTTCATCATATCAGTTTGACACAATGTTTCACTGACCATCGTTGAATTCTCGGCTGAGTTCGTGATTGGGGCATCGTTTGACCACCTCAGTCACATGCTCTGCTTTCTTGTAGACAGGCATGGCGCGGATGACTGCTCCCTGGGGTGGACTGGTCAGGACTTTAATCTGGATGGGACACGTCTTTGCGATTTGGCAGTACAACTTTTTAAGGTCTGTGGAGTACTGGAGAGAAGAGAAGGGAAGAGGAGAGGATAGGGGAGGAGAGAAGAGAAGGAAAGGCAGAGAAGGGAAGTTTACAAGTGTGTCTAACACATTGGGAAGGTTTGCAGAAATATCCTTAAATCTATGCTTAATATCTTTAAAAGTCTGCTGTGTGCCTTTTTGCCAGCCCAATAAAACCTTCAACGACACTAGATCAAAAGTGGAGAGGATGTGTTTATGATGGCCACAGGGGGAGTGGGGGAGAAACACCTGCAGCATGGCGACTGCTTAGCTCAGAGAGAGCCATATAAAAGCCTTAAACAGGGAGCAGCAGCTGGCTACTGGCTGCAGCACTGCTGCCCCTGTCCTGGGGCAAAGGGGTGTTCCATCAGGCCTGTGATTATGGCAACATGAGTGCACACACACACACACAAACTACTTTGAAATATTGTTGTCCTAAATTAACTCTTTACCAAGAGTTCATCTCTGTTCTCAGTCAAAGAACATGGTGAGAACAAATAATTATTATTTGAAAGAACTGTTTCTTTCCAGGAGGAAGTTTAATTTAACCACACGAATGAATGTTTGTGGTGCTCATTTCTGACGTCTACCTCAGCTACTTTACCAGAGGGTCATTTGGACAGCATTTCCCAACACCCCTTGCATTGGTGATGAGGCCAGCCTGACGCTGTCTGAGAGAACGCCATGTCACTGACCGCAAAAATCAGTCTTGCATCACACACCATGATTGACTCACCCTAAAGACCAGCAGCTGACAATCCCACTGAAAGACTCAAGTCTTACTCATACACACTGCATCACCTAGAGATTCTAACTATACACACACAGTAAGACATGGTGTGAAGACAAACAGGAAAGGCTGTTGCAAAAGACCCTGATTGGCAGTGTACTATTACAAATCTTTTGTTGGCCATCAACATAGTAACAAGGAAGTTACAGAATGAAAATCTTAAATCAGCTATGGGTATTAATGTCAGTGGTACATTCTGTAGATTTAATTGATTTATTTCCCATGAAATAGGAAATCAGGGATGCTCCAAATTTTCAACTACTACAAATCTTTTACTTTACAGTAGTGCTGGGTGATATGACAGGTATATGGTAAGTGTACGTATAATGATACGTATAATATCCCAATACTATGCAACATTTTCAGGATACATAATATCTTGATATTTACTTTTATCAGACATTTGATAATCACTACTAGCTCTGCCACAAAAATTATGTACACAAAGCTTTTCATCAACATCTCAAGCTGCATTGCAACAAACACCCAACCAGGACTAATTGTGCCCGAAACAAAACATGGTCAGTGTTCCCGCTTTTTTTTTTTTTTTTTGTCAACTTTATCCTGACTTTCTGTTTCAGGCAGGAACACTCATTTCAATGCATCACTAAAAGCAGGGCTTGATATTGATGCCAAAAATTACTCCCCCTAGTGATTTGCATATTGCAGAGTTCAGACTCGCAGCGACTGATTTATATGACTAATTGTACAGCCCCATGGGCCTATATAAACTACAATGATGGAATAAGTCAATACAGTGCTTAGAGTTTCAGGGCATGTTATAAGAAAGAAAAACACTGGAGTTCAGGCAAGTCAATACAGGAAAAGTCCAAATGAAGCTGCATGATTTTTTTGGGTTTACCCATATAGCTGCATTAGGGCCATATGTGCAAGTAACATCAGCATGGAAGGAGGAAGACAAAACAGGGAACAGCAGCAATGGAGCATGATCTACTCACTGCAGTCTTAATACATCTATCAGTGCATCACAAATGTTGCAGTGTGTGCAATAACGTCTCATCACAGTCAGTTCCAGCTGACTGGCTTTTAAAAAGAAATGAAGCACTATTGGCAAGTGAGTGAACGTCCTTCCACAGTAAGAATCTCAAGAACCTTTCTGTTAACCTAACCCTATTGTGCTCATGCGCAAAGAAAACCTTTTTTGTAAAGGTGGGAATGATAGAGCGGAAAAAAGAGATTGCTCCACATTGCTCTGGGGTGTTTTGAGGAACAATGGCAAATTAAATTCCTTTTCTATTAACTTTTGATTTGAAGTGTTCCAGTGAGAGGAGCCCATCCCAACACCTGCCTATTAGTTCTCTGAGTATTACACAAGCACACAAGCTTGGCAAGAACACACACACACACACACACACACACACACACACACACACACACACACACACACACACACACACTCAAAAATCCCTGCCATTTCCCTTAGGACTTGTAATTAACTGCCTGAAAGATACTGAAAGGATTAAGAAAACAGAAAAATACATGAGGAACATTACAAGAAAAAAAGTCTTCTTCTATAGCAGAGGGATTTAAAGTGACTACATGACATTTTAAAGAACATTTAAAAAATGTTATATAGCCCCTTACGTGAGAAAACTATAAAATGAAAATAGAGACATTTTGGTTTAATCTTCATTTGTGAAACCTGTCAAGATTTTCAGCAAGCAGGTTGGCCCAGGGACAAATCCTAATACAGCATTTTAGTGCAATTGAAATTTAAACTGCTGTTTTAAAAACAGAAATAATTATGGACACATGGCTTTCATTGTTGCATAACCTGTTCTCCATTGACTCAGATCTAATTAGACTGTTTTTCTCTGGAAAATGTATTAAAATGTACTAATAAATTTTTTTTTTTGATTCACTAAGGTGCCACAAAATGAAAAGGCTCTTCAAAGAATAAAAGAATCTTTTCAATCTGTGAAAAGTCTAAATTGTTCTCTACAACTCTTCATTTACAGAAATGGTTCTTTAGGGATCTTAAATGGTTCTTCTGCATTGTTTTAAAGACGAGGCACCTTTTATGTAAGAGTGTGGTTATACTCAAAGAAAAGCATATTGGCTTATGCTTGATCACTATACAAGACAGATCATCATATTGCCCACCCCTCATTGATTTGGGCATGTGTATGTATGTATTTGTGAGAGCGTTACTGTCAACACAGCATTCTAAACTATAACCAAAAACACACTAAAGGCAGAATCAGCAGACACATGCTCAGACAGCAGAGAAGTTCGACCAATTAGTCTGTAAAGGTGAGTATAAACATAAAAACAGAATGTTCTTCCTTCCATACACCTCCTTACCACACATACAAACACACACATACATAAAAACACATACACAGATTACAGAAGTACCAATCCCAGCCCCGAAGCAACACATTTTGTACATGGAAAAATGTGTGAAGACTCCTGTTTGCTCAGGGCCAGGCATGAGCTACGGAGAAAGGAAAAAGCACACATGCACAGGGTGGAGCTGTACAGTGATCTGATAGATGGGAGTCAGTGGCTTTTGCGCAGGGAGGGGCATATGCTGCTAACGTGTAATTATCTCCCATTCATTGGCCACAATGTGAATTACACAGCTTGAGAATGTAGTGCACACAAAAGCTGGAAGAATAACTCTTTGAACAGTGGCAGAGGATTTGTCAGAATGACACAGTCTACAATGGGCAGAACTCAATACTGCAGTCTGCTGAACTGCTGGCCTGTCAGGAAACAACAGGACAAAACAAGGCCCTTGGTGTGTGGCATTTCTTTCAAAGCTGTGACAAAACACCTGGACTGTTTTACTGATATACTTATCCTGCTCATCTACTGGTCACCATGTCAATAGAATCTGTTCATCAAAATATAAAGCACTGTTTTTTACTGGTCGTTCCTAAAGAATTTGTTAAAAGGGATGTTAAAGTAATATTTTCAATAAATTGTGACTGCATATTATTTTAAGACAAACTCCATAAATGCTGACACTACTTTGATTTTAATGCAAATTTGCACCATTACTAAATTTAAACCAAACAAATAAAATCAAAGGCAGTAGACACTACGCTCAGATTACAGGGATAATAATCTTCACTAAAATTCAAATACAGATTGTGTATAAAACATGAGCACAAGTGTGGTGTGCACGTGTTGGGGCAGGTCTGCAGCTGCAGTGGCGGTGTTGGAGCGGAGCAGGGCTGCAGGTTCAGGCAGGACGGGGCGGGTATCCCAGCGCTCTGGCGCCTCCGGTCTTGTCCCGCCTCATAGCTGACATGTACCATCACGCCCCACGCCGTTCCAAAACCTGCTTCACAGGACAAAAATGCAGAGCTGTTTTTTTTTTCCCCCTTTGCTGCAGGAAGAAAAAAAAAAAACAAGAAGGGGGAAGAACACCTGCTTGCTGTGATAGTGAAAAAAACAAAGTCAAATTCTTTTACATCTGCACACAACAGCATGGATAACCGCATGCGGAAGATAGGAGCTATAAGCGGTCCAGTTTATGGAAGTGAATTTTTCTTGGCATGTTTTTTGAACTAAACAGCCTGCAGTTAAACAAATGGTCATGCTGCAGACTCCATGAGGTAGACCAGTTCAGGTAAAAGCGTTCTGCCTCTGGAATCAAAATCAGGAAAAGACCTTGAAATTATGAAGATGTCAATATAAGTTCCAAGGTACAAAAAGAGGGAAAATTGAAAAAGAAATCAAAAATGAAAAAATACACGTTATTCATGGATTTATATGGCTGATTGTGATTTTTTTGTATTAGATTTTTTTGTATTTTTGCCTGAACTCCAGTGTTTTTCTTTCTTATAACATGCCTTTTTTTTATATAGTTTACATACCTTTTTCAATCCACTTTTACTACAGTGTTTAAACTAGATTAAGGCATGAAAGCGCTCTAGGAAATTTCCAGCCCTTTCTCTTGGACAAACTCCTAACGTGATTGATATTATTTTTAATGGGTGAAAGGTCAACTTTCTTCTCAAATTAAGAACAACGATGCATGCAGAGCATATTATTGTACAGGTGCAGTGTTAAAAGACTCGTGCCAATCGTTACCCCCTAAAATTACAACCCTGATCAAAAAAAATTTAAAGAAATTTATCAGATTCTGATCTTGGATGACTGTGTCATCTGTGTCATCAGATGATCTTTAAATGTGAGTAAAGGCAATATGAATTTGTCAAACAATAGTTTATATTTTAATGAAAAAAATCAAGGTTTTCATATGGCATGAATGGCATTCATGATAAACCTACAAATATTTAAACAAATGTGCAAATAAAATTACTTTGTATAATGGACACCGTTCAAAAAAGTGTTTTTTTAATGTTAACAATTAAAAATATGGGTGTGTTATTGATATTAAAGCTGTACTGTTTGTGCACTCTGCTTTACACAGACATCACTCATGCCATTGAAGACCGATGACATGGGGTAGATAGCTGAGCAGGCGAGCTGAAGTTACAGGATGATGAAGTGTGTATTTGCATGAGTAATGTTACACGCACTCCCTCTCATAGATCTCATAGATGTAACAGGCAAATGATGATCTGCAAATCATAAAGAGGTGCACAGTAGTGCCTGATCATACTTCGGAAAGTGTAAATGGCTGGTTGTGTGCATTTGCCTTTTCACTGCAAAATATTAAAAGAGAGCGAAAATAAGATATTTTTTATGATGAGGACAAGACATCAAGGCAGAATTTCACCAAAAGGTTTCCTCAGCAACTCAAGACACACAAAATGGGACATTTATCAGTTTGATACAAGCAAAAGTAACTGATCGTCATATATATTGATTGTCCTCTTTTTGTAGGTCTTTTTCAGATGACCTGCAGATTTCCATCACACTCTTTCTGACACTCGTGTCCGCTGTTCAGGTGTAAAGGGAGGCCACTGGGCTTCCTGGCACTTCTTAATGCCCTTTGATTAAATTATATGCTTTCGAAATGTGATCTTTCCAAGAGAAATGTGTGACAGCTTCAGTGTAATTACACTGGATTTCCCCGAGTTTTCTTGAATGGCTGCCGTGAGCACTGCCAAATTCTTCTCTCTCAAGTGCCTTTTCATGTCTTTCTAGTGCTTTTCTTCTGCGTCTGTGTGCTCATTCAAATAACACACAAAAAAGTGTGACACAAAAGATTGGTTGTAGCTTCTGAAAGGGTCAGGAATTTCAACGGTTAGTCTCCACTATTGAGGGGAATCTGGACCAAGCCTTGAGGGCAGCTAAAGGAGATGGACTTCATATCATATTTTTCTCAGATTTTTGTTTGCTCACTCCTGATGACTACTCATAAAATACTACTGACACTTATAAATAAGAAAAATAAGAACTGAGCCATAAATCCAGAGAATACACATTTTAGTTCTTGTCAATAGTCAATAGTAAATAAGACGTGAGTCTAAGATCGGTCAAGATCAGTCAGATACTATAGAGGTTATGCAGCAATGTAATTGTTCTTATTACCTGTAAATTATGCGACGGTCCGTTTAACCTTAAGACATATTTTTCAAAAAGACTCTTTCCAAAAATGGTTCTCTTATGAAACAACCAGACAAAAATGGTTTCTCTGTGGCATCATGCAAATAATTCTTCTGGGCACCTCTGTTATTTACCAGAGGATTTTTTTTATTGAATGTACACAAAATCTATAATCACACAGACAAATAAATAAGTATATAAATCTGTAAACTCCGACAGACACCAAAACCAGTCTTTGAAGTAGTTTCTCTCACAACACAAGTTACTTGGAAATCATTTTCTTTGGCAAAAAGATTTTCAACCACAGCCCGTTTAAGACCCAAGCTTTTTTTTTTGGATGGTGGTGTACTGGGGTGTAGGGGGGGGCATACGCCCCCATTCTAAAAAAAAAACTCCTTTTCTTCCTTTTTCAGTAGGTTTTTAGAGCTTTACACTGTAGAGTTTGACAAGCCTCAACAGGCTTCTTGACACAAACAAGCCTTAGCTCCATCTCACGAGGCATGGGACGGGCCTGCAGATGTTTCTGGGACAAGCTGTATCTTGCCACCTTTCGTTGGAACACTCACTTCTTTGAGTGCTCCCCCCACCCCCGCCTTCTCCTGCGGCACAGTTAGACAAGCAGCAAGAGAACTTAGATCATGGAGCAGGGTGCAGTGATTGGCTCTTAAGCACGATAGGGTTCAGAAAAGAGGCACAGAGTATTTACATGAGTATTATCAATCCATTCCCCTAATCCCCTTGTGCTTTGGCTGAGACTACCTGGGACGCCTGCAGAGGGGTCCGAAAGGCATGTTTCCCTGCTCACAGCACGCTTTACTTGGTGACAGACAAAGCTGGTGGTTTGGCACACAAAAGCACTGTTGATAAGCTGATGGTGAATTTATAATGAAAGACTTTACATCTAAAATAATATCAAACAAATGATGCGTCATTACCACAAAACAATCATTTAACCTTTAGAAAGTGAGACAGGATACTCATCTGTGGAGTCATCTTACCAAAGCAAAAAAAAAAAAAAAAAAAGCTAGGATTGCAAAAGTGTTCCTGTAAATGAGAAGAGGTTGGATGCAATACCAGGAAATGTCTATATGTGTCAACGAAGTTGATTCGGGAAGAGCTGTCTGATGTGAAGGTGTGTCTGTGAAGTTCATCTAATGCAATGTGTCCTCATATTAAATAGAAGAACACACAGAAACATATAACACAAACATTTGGTGGTCCATAGAAGCGATGCAGGTGACATCATATATTCTTCATTAAAAGTCAAAATCGCTTTTCATATCAAAGAAATGTAGACGATTGCTTCATTACACTGCATATAACCACAAACCAGCTGTAATGGCTCATTATATATAAGTCATGAGCTGTCAAAAGTATTTCTCACCACAATTAATGCAGACTGCAGATGTCATTGGGACATTGAAAGTTGGGAACAGCCTGAAATGAGCCAGTGGGGCGTGTTTTTCTCACACCCAAAACTCCACTTGAGTGAAGTCAGGTGTCTACTGGTGTTTTTTGGTGGAGTGTGCGACACGAGTGAGGATGACAAGGGCTTTTGTGGGAATCGGATAAATGTCACTATCCCACAGACCTCCTCAGCCAATGAGCATGAAGGAAGTGTCTTACAAATCTACCTCTCCTCCACTTGTTTACTCAAAGATGTAAAGGCAGCCTTAGCTTTTATCATCCGTGCAATGGAAACACAGGTTTTTCCAGACTGTCTAGTGCCAAATTTGAGACTAATGCCAAGTGGGATCATGATGACGAAAATCAATTCCCATAGAATCAGATGCAGGTTCTCATTCTCAACCCCTATGAATAAGTGTCATAAAAATCTGGAACTGCATGAAGATCTGGATCTGCTTCATGTTAACCATGACCAGCCAAAATAAGACACGAAAACAATAAACTACTTCTTTGGATGCAATTGGTGCTGGTAGCTTATAGAAACCTGGGTAAAGTTAAATTTTAAAACTTGATTCGCCGCCTATTGGTGAAAGCTGACACAATGCTAACAATCATCCGCTGGGGTGCGCAAACTCTTAAAATGACCCATTTTCGGCCCCTTCTGTTCCTCAAACAACATGGAACAATATGTTGTATAACAGACAGACCCAAATTTGTTTCTTCCTTGGGATGATGAGCCCCATGAGCCGCTACAACTTGACTAGCTGGTTTTGGCAGTTGTTTGTTTTCCAAGTGACACCATTCTGAGCCAAACAGAATGACATTTGCGACCAGATGAGCAGTTGAGTTGTCATAATGTTCACTGATGCATTATAATACTGCCAAACAAATATAGCACAGCAGACGTACCTTGCAAAAAAATTGTTAATGCGCATGATGCCAAATGACCAGTAGGCGTCAGGCATGAGTCGTGCCATTAAGAAATATTGACAATTTGGTAATTAATGATGAAACAGAGTAAATTAGTAATTATTTACATTGTTCCTTTAGCAACTTTGTAGCAAATGAAGCAGAAGTAAAGTTGCTGCCAACCCTGAAACTTTATTTAGTAAAGGCCCTGATTTCTGAGAATGATACATCTGAGAATGTATGCAAAATACGCCAGTGAAATGGAATTTGTGAATAGTTGGTCAATAGTTAACAAATGATCAGTAAGTTAAAGCTAATGTTTAAATGAGGTCTTTTCGGTTTTTAACTTTGTCCAAATATATTGGTTGCACGCTAACATGTTCGTGTTTTTTAAATTCACCACCAAAACCCTAATATCAATACGTCGGCAAAAAAACAAATTCAATACGTGCAAGGAACACACCTGATCTTAAACAACCTCCTCGGGTAATGATTAGGGGTGGGATTGTAAGAAAATAAATTGCTATATACTTTTTGGAGCGTGACATACTATCATATATAAATTGGTGATTTGAAATAATCAAAGAAATTTCATATTTTGGTAGCAGTATCAGTACATTATTTATTTGTTTAACGTAAGATATTTTCAAAAACAAAAACCAACACACAAAAAAACTGTAATATTGTGTATTGGGTTGTCCTGAAGTATCCTGATATTATTTTTTTTATATTTTAATTATATTGCCCAGCCCTTGCAGAGCTTACTTATTGAAGTTATTTCAATATTTATTTATTATTAAAATCATTATTTTGCTATCAGTCATGCCTAATGAATGAAAAATGAACTATCTGGACTCTACCTTGACTTGGCAAATAAAAATTCTTAATCTTAAATTGGATTTAGCAACTACAGACTCTTGTTCTTAAACTGGAATTAGCAACTACAAAATCTTGGTCTTGACCTTAGTCTTCAGTTATTCTAGTGGTCTTGACTAGAAGACTAGTGTAGGACTTTTGACTTAGAACAAGCCAGACCTTTAGGGGCTCTCTCTCTGCCAGGTGCAGTTTAGTAATTGAAGACTTTCATATAGATCACAGAAGAGCCTAGAGCCGAGATCAGACAGATAACGACATCACACTTCTTCAGAATAAAAAATCCTCACACCAGCAAATCATGCGAAGCCACGGCAGAAAAAATCAACTGTGGGTACAAATGCATCATCATTTTCAGATTCACATGTCCTCATAGAGAAACTAGAAAAGAATGTAATTTTCAGCCTGTGAGAATGTCTGGAGGGCAGCATGTTCCATTTCCTGGTGAAGAGAACCAGTTGTACCCCTTAAGATAGACACTTAACCTTAAACTGCCAAGGGGAAAACTTACTAGCACTTTCATGTCATGTAAATGATCTCTTGACAAAATGTGTAGACCATAGAATACTGTTTGTATGCCAAAGAAAAATTAGATTTTTCTTAATACTGAGTATCAAATAAATACTGTTAAAATTCAACCAAGTAGGAAAAATGACCTCACAACTTGACAAAACTCATTTATATTGTCTGCTTCACACAGAGTGTCCTACCGTCCAAGTTGCTGACTTGGCTGTGCTAGACTGCTGGAAGGACACATCAAAGGTGTGAGGTCCAGCATAGTCCGTGTTGGAAGGGATGGCGGGTGATGGGGACAGGGCCTCAAAAGTGGAGCTGGGCTGGGCGTAGGGAGACGGTGCTGTCACATTGTTCTGAGCGTGCTCGTTGCTGTATGGACTGGTGGAGGTGGAGCCTCCATTTTGATCCATGCCGTTGAGAAGCCCCAGGTTTGTGTACTGTGACTGTTAACAAAATAGAAAATTATAGTCTGTTTAATACAAGGAAAAGTCAGAAGCTCATAAGATGCACAACAACACTGTATGTTATTACAGAAAAAAGAAAGCATGTTTATAAGTCAAAATATTAATGAGTGGTTGGTGTTTCTTCATTTTGTTGTGATGAGCTTTGATGTTGGTAGATCAGACAATGATGTCACAGTGGGTTTAGTGAAGCCCTGCCTGCCTGGTGGCCAGTTTGTGGTGGCAGACTTGAATGAGCCTTTGTTTGCATAAATCAGAAAGAAATGTATCAAAAGGCCTTTCTGTTTAACTACCACTGTACATCTTGCAACTGTAAAAAAAAAGAAAAAGGTAATGCAATGGCTTTTCACAGCACACTGCGGCTGAAAACACATCATTGTACAAGGAAAGGTGCTCAGGTGTCAAACAGTAGAAAATGCCTCTTTCTGCATCTTTGTGTTTGCAATGCTAACCTAATAGGCTTAACTAATTGGGAATCTACTCAAGTAGACATTGACTCTCACAATGTTTTCACTTTTTACAAGCAGTATACTGACCATTTGTGTTTCCTGGCACATTCCAGCAGTATTCATTTCAGCCACACCAATTCCTCAAAATAGTACATTTAATGGGCCAGTAAATTCTAAAGCAGTCAGGTTTTCTATCTTGCTAAAGCAGTCCTGCAGACTTGATATGGAACATTTCAGCAACAGAAATGAAACTACCTGCGCTCCAGCTGTCCCTACACAACTGCAACCTCTATACTAGTAGGACAAGTTTTCCCTCCAGCAGATAGACAACAGCTCCTTACTATCCATCTCCCTATGAGCCTTAAGGCAGAACCACAACTGCTTAGAAAAGCACCCAGTCCTGCAGGCCTGTAGACAAAACTAAGCTATCTAAGCTCAAAAGTGTAGGCTTAATTATCATGAATTATTAAAGATAATTACCAAACCGCCTACTGTGTGTTTGACCTTGTGGTAGACTGGTAGAAGAACGTGAACCTTGTTGAACAATGTCACAATCCTGAATCACAGCAACAGGACATCCTACAATGTACAGAACGGAAGTCTATGTATCTGAATAGAGACTAGTTTTAACTGTATGCCACAGTAATGTTGAGGCTTAGAGCAAGTGGCCAGCAGTGGATGGATGTTACACAGTTCACACAGCTCCTGTTGCGTTGCTGTTGCAGAGGCGCACAGAGGAATTAAAATGGCTGTCACTTGAGAAGAGGGAGAATGTTCTGGCCCTCAGCCAGCCTTTTCCTGCCCCAGTCCTCTAGTTGCCCTGTCAATTCCTTTCCCTTTATACATGCCACATTCCTGGATGAGGGAGCACAGCCCAGTGGCTATTCAAACCGTCATTAATCTCTACCAGAGCGCTGGTTTATTTCAGGCATGGACGGAGTCAGCTGTCCACATTTCACATGTATACTCTCTTGCTCTGCCTCTCGGACATATTAACACTAAAACAGACATTCCAGATCCTGCTAGTGGTCTAAGATGATCAATATATTCATACATATTCAATGTTTTTCAAAAAGTATTCCCTAAAAAAAAAACATCTATGCAGCATTAGTTTGCCCATAGACCTGTCCACTCACACAGTGTCCACATACACAGATGAGTACACCTGAAAGAAAGATGTTCCACTGACCTCAGCATACCTTTCCCATAGTGCTATCAGGACTCCAGACAGAGAAAGAGAGGGAGAAAGAGGAAGAGTGATGCCTTTCACCTGTGTAGATAAGGGTCAGTGTGTGTGTGAGCCACAAGCCTTTTCAACCCCACAGAACCAATTAGACCCAGGTTTTAGACATCCTGCCTGTAATAACAATACAGCAAGCCAGCAGGTGTACCAAAAAGGGGAGAATTGGTAGAACACACACACATTGACACACAAAGAGGAATCACCCCCCTCCTTCCACCACACGACTACACCTCTCAGACACAAAAGCTTCTACAATGGAGCAATTAGAACACAATGGAGTCCTCTAGAGACAGGGGTTGGCTAGCCACTTTGTGTGTATGATCCCACCATAGAGGTGCAGGGGAATGCCCTGCTTGGTTAGACTGTGATCTAATCATGCACAGTGGCTCCCCTGTTCTATTGTGAGGTCTATGTACTAAACACCTATTTACAAGTCATAGTATAAAGGTTCATTTTGTAACCAAAGGACTTTTCATTAATTAATTAATTAATGATAAGACTTATTATTCAAAAACATCATTCACAAAAATTTAAACCACTGACAGTTGATGTCAATGGCATTATAATTAACATTATTACAAAAGCACCTGTTAAGAGGTTGGATAAATTAGGCAGCAAATTAACAGTCAGTTCCAGAAGTTGATGTGTTGTTAGCAAGAAAAATGGGTTCATGTAAGAATTGGAACCAGGACGCACAATGTAAAGAAATCAAACCTGCATAGGCACAATTATGCTCTGGGCAATGTTCTGCTTAGAAATACTGGGCCCTGGCATTCATGTTTTTCATTGCATGCCAAGGAAAACCTTTCAAGGCAACAGTATTACCTAATGACAATGGCGTGCTTCAGTAGAATAATGTGCCCTACCACATTGCAAATTTGTTCAGAAACGGTATGTGGAACATGAAAACAGCTCATGATGTTGACCCAAACTCTAACCCCAGATCTCAGTCATATTGAGGATCAGTGGTATGTGCTGAAAAAACTAAAAACTGTGCTGAAAAAGTGAACATAAACATCTCAATGTACTTAAAATTTCAGCCACTCCTTATTTTGCTGTTGCAAATAAATATTGAGACTACCATATTGTATTAAATCAAATTCTGAATCCTGTGACTCTTACCTACAGAAATAGCAATGAGGAATACACACAACAAAGACAGTATTTAGAGGCTGACCTTAGTCTAAGCATATCCAAATCACTGAGTCTAGTGTCAGGTCAAACTATCATGATGAAAGTTCAAATCAAATAAAGCACTTTAAGTGTAGCTGGAGGGACATTACTGCAGACAACTAATGGCATTCATGATGACATTTATCAGATGGACAAAGACTATTGTAGAAGTATGGGAGATTCTACAATACTCAGTAGACCAAATGCAACACAATAAAGCATTAAATATGAATAGATCTCTGTGCATGAAAGAGAGCGAGGCAGAAAGCCAGAGATTATGATGTCTTCCATCTTCTCTTTAATCAGATGATATCCCTCATAATACAACAGTCATCTAACAACTACTTTAGCTGCTCTTAAAAATACCTCTCTGTTTATAGCCTCCTCGGAGTGTAGGCCCCTGCAGTGTCAGAATGCTAAGCAGAACTGCTGTAAATCAGGCACCCACGATGGGCCTGGCAGCCTTTAATAACACCGGTGAAAGGTTGAACGGCTTGCTTTAGGCCGGCCCACATTTCTTTCACTGTGAACAGATGCTTGGGTAAGCAAATCAATCCAAAGGATGGACAGGGTGAAAGAAGTAAAAGTAACTGACCTTCGGAGTGATAGCCTGTTGATGCCATCCTTGGAATCTCAATAATGCTATAGCACATTGCAAGGATTTTTGAAATGCAAACAGCGCCATGTCTAAAAGGTCGCAATCAATTCTGGCCTTGGGTCTGAGCTTCTCTTTGAGTATATTTTGGTTTGGCATAACTCTTGGAGTGAATCAATTACTGCAATGGTTTTCTGTCAACAAGCAAAACCTTCTAGCATAGCAATCTTCTGCTTAGGATACTCATGTTCCTTAGAAATGCAGACTGCAAATTATTATTAGTCATTGTAACTAAAAGTACATTAAAATACAAGATTTTCATACAGCAGCACAAAGAATCATAAAATTGTCTTTTAAAAATGTACACATAAAAACACAGAGTAGAATCACAAGTCCTAAAACTTATGTCCATTTCATATTTAAGTCCCAAGATTAGAATTAAGGAAAAACACAAGAAAACACTAGATCATCTGATACTGCGACTGAAAACAAAAATGAGCATGATGAGTAATGGATTTAAAATTGGACTGATTTTTTTCCCCTGCTGCCATGTGCGCTACTAAAGTGGTGGGTGTAAAAAAAATAATAGAAGCATTAAAATCTCTAGATTGTAAGCATTGTTTTCTAGCTTTTACTTTTTGAGAGTGTCCTCAAAATTCTTTAAATTGGTTGTAATTAATCGATTACTCTCCAGTAATTGAGTCAGTGTGATGTCTGCTGGACAGGAGTGGTTTAAACTTTTCAATTAAATAAACTGAAAACAATTTAGAAAAACAAGTTTTTTTAACAAGATGTAATACTTTCACATTTTCCCTTCATTTTAGTCTGTTTATTAATTGTTTGAAGTTTCATATTTTTAAGGTTTCCAGGTTTACTTATATTTTATGTTAAAATGCTAAATCATTTTTACAGTGCTTTGGATTACATGAGAACTTATTTTAAGCACTTCACAAATTTGATGAAATTGTTAAAAGATTAAGCACTTAAAGAAAAGAAAGCATTTCTAGAGTTTCTACATGGTAAATATGAACATTTTTACTTTCTGGAACAAACCAGGTACCAAGCAAACCAGGAACAAAAAGGGCTGTTGCATCATTGGCCATTTTCCTCTCAATATGTTATAGGAGCATTGTGATGAAAGGCATGCTGGTATCGGTTTCATTTCTAAAACCATGGCAGAAAACTCATGTATTATTCCAAAAAGAACAATTACACCCCCATCTTTAATTCCAATGAGGAATAACGGCTTAGACAAAAATCTTATCAGTATAGCCATTAACCTTTGACTGATGGCTTTGATAACGATCAAACAGCTTAACCAGCTGGGTCAAAAATTCTACAGCTACACACAATTAATCTTTCTAACCTGTGTCTAGATTCACATTAGGATAACATAACACATGAACTGTCCAGTTTTTGTCATATCTGAGGATGTCCTATGCTGAAGCTAAGCCACTGGAATTAAATAAGTCCTAGCCTTGGGGGTGAAATAGCTGCCATTCTGAGGAGTGTTTCAATGACCTGAGCAGTGTGTGGTGGGCAGGGTGCTGAGAATTTCTTTGAGACGCTCTCAAGTGACCACATCGGGAGAGTCCATTAAGCACTAAATTGAGGAGGGGTGGATGGGGTGGATAAAGGGGGGTTGGGTGGGGTGTCTTGCCTTGCTTCATGCCCACTGGGAAAAGCAAAGCAGGTGATTGTATCTGTATCAAAACAGTTAAAGCAATTAACTGCTCACGCCCGAAACCCCTCTGCAGGCCCTTGGCGGACACATTCTTTGTGATTCTGCAAAGTATTGCAAAATTTGGGGGAGAATAATCAGACACGCTGTCCAGTCTTTCTGAAGGGGGAAAGAGGGACACTACTCAATGACCGATCCCCTCTGTAAGCAAATGGAACACCACCTGCAACACACTTGTTAACTATTCAGTAACTAAAATCTTGAAAGTTTGACCATTTCTGAAATGCACCTTGGTGCAACTGATCTGCCAGTTTTTTGTGTGTCACAAAATCTTATTTCACTGGGGCAAATTCCTCAGATACAAATTGTTCTTCTATCCTGCATCCACCTCTATGTCTCCTCTTACACCAAACACAGAAGTCTCTGGACCCTTTACCCCTACCATCATTACAAAGGGTGAGAGAGGATGAGAGAGACAGAGCATTTAAGAGCATTAATCAAAGCTGTGTGAACTGAAGACTGGATACCTGAGCTCAGCTTAAAAACTCAAGAGGGAGGGAGGATGGGACTGCGTTTCTAACGGCACACAGGTTAGATTTTGGGCTAACGGTGTTTTGTTGACAACAGCTTTGTGCCAAAGAATTGGTGGCTCTGAAGTTAGGAGACTCAACTACCACCTGCCAATAAAGAATGGCGGGGCTTTGGAAGAACAAACACACAGATCTGCTTGCTGTCTTAACAGCAATAGGGGCCCAAATTAAAAGCAGCCCAAATTAAAACGCTTTGTCTCCAGCATTTGTTTTTTTTACTAAGAAATTACTTTTATTTTGCTTGAAAAAATTAGATAAAGCATATGGAATAAATCGTAAAGAATGTAATTTGCAAAGTATGTTGCGTTGGACTGGAGAAATTCAAGCACAATCCTTTTGACTGAAAAAAAAACCCCAAGGTATTTATAAATCAATCAAGGTATAAATCAAGGTATTTCAAAAGTTAAAAAAAAAAAAAAAATGTTCAGAGAGGGAATTTAATTTAATGTTCATTCACATTAACATAATTCCCAACGAAAGTCAAAGTTATAAAAAGATCCAAGCTGACCTCACTTTAAGCTGTGTTTATGAAAAATACATTTTTTCAATTGAAATCTTTTTCTTTCCATCGTGACATCCTGTTTTGAACAGATGAATCCATGTTCTCCTACAGTGTAATTCTAGACAACTACAGTTTTCCAAAAATGCCTTTACTGGTACTATCTAGTAATTCTGTCCTATTAAACACAGCTAATGTAAATGAACTGTAATGATTTATACTTCCTCAGAGTGAGCAAAAATAAATGCTGCTCTCAGAGAAAACACCCCCGACACTAAACCACACTACTTGTTTTTCTATTTGTTTGAGCTTCTGCATTTAGAGCTACAATTAAGTTGCCTACATTACATTCCTAGAGAAGATTCGCCAAACTGTAGCACAATTGTTCTATGCAAATACGTTCGCCTATCTTAAGCAAACTCAGACTATTTGTCAAATACCTCAGATTAAACGCAAGAGCTATAAACCAACAGACATAACAACAGTAGAACAAACACTTGCGTTTTCCTCCAGTAGACACAATACAAACAAGGAATAACTGAGAACTGAGAAAGAAAATCTCAGCATGCACAATCTCAGTCACTGCTATAAAACACCCACCCCCAAAAACTGTGCTGCGCAAGCAATGATTTAGAAGTGATAGAGTTATATGAATGAAGTACTGATTTCTTATTAAAGCTATTTTTGTATTACACAAAAACTCAAAATCATATTCTTCTACTCAAGTGACCACTTAACATGTAAAATTGCTCTGAATGTTTTTAAGACGAAGTGTTCAGATGCAAAAAAAAACAAGAACAATGGGTCTAAGTGGATCCAGTGTTACCAGTTGCTCCATGGGATCCTACCTAAGCAAAATGGTAGGCACATCATCTTCCCCAAAAACACCATAGAATGGTAGGGACCTCACCTCACTGTACGATTGATTATTGGTCTCCAGGTACAACATATTGGCGCTGAGATTGAGCAGTGCAGCCGCGGTTTGCTCAACGGGCTCCAGGATTCTTATACCTTATTCTTCTTCTTTCTTCCCCTAAAACAGTGGTGTTGACTTCAGATGTGAAAGACACAGGCTTACAATCTCTATAAGAATTGTTTGGGGTTACCATATATACCAAGCAGAGAGGGGAGGGCCTGAGAAGCTACCTGTCCAATACCTTGGAGTCCACACCCTTCACACTTTCTTTTTAGGGAAGGTGCTGCTCGTCTTCTTGCTCTTCCCTTAAGGACATCCCAGTAGAGCTCGTAAAAATATATTGATATGCTGATGGATGTCTTCTTCTGATCAAAACTCCTCTTAAGAAACTTTTTAATTAAAAATCATTTTGCTAAAGGAGAGTTCAGCAAGACAAAACTTTTAATGCCAGGTAAAGAGTTGGCAAGCACGACAGATTTTTTGAAGGCTTTACTTTAAACTATATTGACTGGGAAAGTAGCAAACACTGCTTCAAATACAAATTCCTCAAAATGTCTAATCAAGTCTTTTGGCAAAAAAATAATGAAAAAAATGAAAAATGCTACTTAAATTGCATTAGCAGTTGTACAATTAATTTCAATGAATGTTTTGATAGGTTTCGTATGCCATATAAAGGATGATATCTAAACTGATAAAATGAACAAAATCTAATAGAAGAATTAGATTTTAATAGAAGAATCCTAAACACTGACTCTTAAACTCTCTTCAAATCACAAGTAAATTCACATGCTCCTAAGGCCTTAGAGGTTAAAATTCAGGTAACTGTGAAGGCTGAGACAACCTCAAGCATTTTCTGTCCTTATCTACATAAGAATTGATCCATTCCCACCCCCAACATGCCCCCAGCATTGTGTCTATTAGGGTACCTTCAGAAACAAAAGGGTGGCTGTAGACTGCTTGTATCTATCAGAGATGACTGGTGTAGATCTGTTTTGAACACATAAATGTTGGTTCAGACAGAGGGGGGCTGGCTCTCCCTTTTGTAATCTCACTTAAATGCAAAAAGAACTGTGGTGAACAAACCCAAGGAAAATGGTGATAGAGACAGAAAGAGAACGAGAGAGCCAGCCAACCACCCTGTCTGTTATTATTAGATACAAAATCTTTGGAAGGAATACTGCTTTGAGAATTTATTATTTTTATTATTTTTTATGTTTATTAGAAGTGCACAATAGAGAAACCACATCATACTGGCATTAATTTAATGAATTAAATATTTCATTAATTTGATATATTAAACATCCAGGAGATGTTTACATTCAGCCAAAGTCTAACGCTCTTTTTTGTGTACATTAGAACAGAAGAACACCTATGCAACACTGGGCTGCTGCACTAAAGTATTTTACTTTATTTGTAAACCTAAAAAATGTAATATCATAATTTTGTAATTCTAATTCATTTAGATATGGCCTCAATATTATATTTTTCAAATTTGTATACACTGATTGCAGTGAGAGCTGATACACAGGCAAATAATTTCAATGGCTGATGTTTTCATTTGAGTTTTTAGATGCTCCTTTTTGCTCTTGGACTTTCTAGGTTTGACTACAAATTTAATTGCATTTTAGAATAATGTTGGAAATCTGAGCCATTGCTATAAGTCAGATAGAAAAACAAAAAAACATGACTTAGCAGTGACAAAAAATAGGACAAGAAGGTAAATATGTAATTAGGAAATACAGCCGAATTTGTATTCAGAAGGTCTGTTGGTGTGCGCTAACATGGATACCAAATAAATACTTTTTTACATTTCAAATAGCAGAAAGTACAACTGTGCAACTTAAAAATATTAGTTCTGAAGCTGCTGCTCATATCTAGTACCTACAATATTTAATATGTTACAAGCAAAAGAATTTCACGCCCATTTAGCTCACCAAAAGGTGCGGCTGGATGGAGAAATTGAAGGACTTAGTGTACCTTTGGGGCAGGGATTCTATTAACCCAGGTCCAAAAAGGAGAAAACTAATGCCTTAAGGTTGTGGGGAACCCATAAAAGGCAGTTAGGACAGTCAGAACTCCTCCACTACCTTTAACTATTACTGTCTCCAAGCAGTGGCCCACACCCTGTCTCGATATTGGGGGATATTTGCCCTCAGGACAACAGGACCAAGGATGGGCAAAAAGGCAACACTGCTTTTGCATCCACTGTAAGGATGGTGGTCATTCACAACCCTTTTGATGAGGGCAATTAAGCTGGCTAAATAAACTTCTAATTAGCTTAAAATAACACTGGTGGTGGTATTATATACTCACTGCCATTACCTTCCTCTTACAATTAAATAATCCATTTTGGGGCAATAGTGAATAAAAATGAAAGCAATTTAGATTTTAGAGCCTTAGTTTTATAATTGTAGAGCCTTACACTCAACTTAAAGTCAGAATAGTTACCCCAAAGCTTGAGTCCACCAACAAATATGAGAAACTAATGCCACTAAACACGAAAAAAGATGAGTAATGTTTAAGATGTGCAAACATTTGATTGAAGTGAATTGGAAATTGCTTTATTTTAACACTTTGCACAACCTGTTCTTATAAATAGCAATGAATCTTCTTCTATAACGTCATGGGAAAAAAAACAGAGCAAGGAATCTAAGGCCACTCCATATTCACAATTACTGCAGATTCTTTAGGCTTCTTGGTGCTCTCTTTTGCACTCTCAAATTGGGCCCACTCTGCAGGTTTTCAACAGGATTAAGATCAGAGGACTGGGATGGCCAGATTCTGTGCTCCCAGTGTGCTCTGTGACTCTAATTCTGTGCTCTATGACCTTTTCTGTTTGGATGTGTTCATGGTTTAAATTGGTGCCCTGCTGGAAATATAGCTATAACTTATTTTTGGCTTTTTGACAGAAGCAGTTAAACCATCATTTAAAATCTTCTGGTACTTGACTGAGTCTGTGATGGCATGTGTTCTTAGACGGTTGACTAAGAATGATTTCTAAAATAAAAAAAGAAAAAAAAAAGAAAAAAATTACAAAAGAGAAAATGTATCACATTTTTTTGTTGAAAAGAATTTGTAGAGGCGCCAAACATTTTAGCACATGTGATTTTGTTCAGATTAGTTTTTGTTTCCTTCAACTAAAGTTATTTAGATTTAAGGTTGGACCTCAACCTTTTACATATCTTTAAGCCAAGAATTATGGAGGTGACCGTATTATAGCGAAAAGAAAAATGTAATATTTGCAAGATATCACTTTCCTTAAAGACTGTGAGCTCTCTTATAGGTTGTGAGCCTAAAAACAGATTTTCCTCTTAGGTGGAATATTACCAGCGTAATACAAATCAATCAAAATTGGCCCATCATGTTTAATTTCAGAAATCCTAATCGTCACATAAACTTCATATAAATATACATTTATTAGGTTTTTTTTTTTTTTTTTTACAAGGAACAGAAGACAAGGCACATGCAATAGTGTGCTGTTCAGTCACAATTACTGCACATCAAAGAAAAGATTCAACACTGATAACAGCAATAATACTCTCCCACCATGTCTGCTTCTCTGTAGTAGCTAGCTTCTTGTTAAGGCCACTCAGGTAGTGAACTGAGACATGGGTTATTATGACAGCATTGCAGCCACAGAAAAGAAAGGGCTGCATCCTTAACCTACAATCAACCACAGCATGAACGACCACCCTGATGAGCTTCTGCATGATGATCTGAAATATCTACTAAAACATTCATGTAAAAGCCTTTTGCTCATTGTAATGTTATCACTGTGGTTGATAGTGGGTTAAGGATCCAACCTTTAATACCCTTATCTTCTTATATTAATAATTAACAACTATTATGTTTAATGTTAACAGAAAAAAGACCATTTTAATTCAAAACTAGTTTGAAATGTACTATTATTTAAATTTTTTGTTGGACGGTTACACATGAGAACTTGTTTATATTGCAGTTCTTATCTGATTACCCAATTCCCAGTTATATAAAGAGACAGGGTTAGAGCTAGACTTTATTTCCTTACACCTGAATACAAATGATTTCAGCATTGCTTTGACATTTCAAATAATGCATATGGTAAACAATCTTATCCAGGACGACTTACAATTCATGTTACAAATAAGAAAAATAAAGCTTAGCCCAAGGTATAGCATGGGGCACACATTTTGTAATGATTACATTTAATATTTTAATCTACCTACATATAATGCACATTTAATACATACGCTAATACATATATGTTCATATGTTTTCAGTACTTTTGTTTTCATATTTCATATGTTTATATGACTTCATGTCCTCAGATATTTTTACCTCCATATTATAAAGTCATTGCTTTCCTGGAGGAGTTGTTAGATCATACAAAATGCCTTAACTAGGTATGCTTATCAAAATGAATCGAGCCAGTTAGCCAATATAATATATAATATTTTATCATCTTATTACAGAGGGACAGTGGAGGTAGACAGGATGAAACAAAGCCCCATGTTTCAATTTTATATAACTTTTTAAAAAGTGGGATTCACAGTGATGCATTTTACAATTCAGTGGTTTTGAAGGAAAGTTCACCTTTATCCACAGAGATGTGAAGTCTACAGTGATGCTCAAGTCCAGAAATGACCTTGTCTGTCTATTTTAATTGTTCCCAGCAGTCCACGCTCAGGAGGCCATTCAATATAGTAATAATTTTATGTGCGGGAAAATAACTTCCTGAAATTGGTGTGAAATGCATTATGGAACCTTAGGCCTGACCAGAGGGGAGAGCTGAATAGTGATCATAGTTGCACGTGATAGGTGGTACAGCATGTATTTCTACACTGTAGATATATTAGGTAGAGTATTTCCCTCACCAGACAAAACAGTAGTGGCTTAGTTAGGCACTGGTTGTGAGGTAATGAGTGGAAATGGGGAGCAAAGCCCCAGCGTTTGGATGATTCAGACAAAAGATGTTGCACTTAGGTGGCTATGACTTTTTAAGGGGTGTTTGGACTAAGGGTTGCTGGATTAGTGAGGTATCAAGTGTCAGCTGCTTGGGGTTTGGGAGGATACCTATACAAGGAGCTGACAGGCTCCATCACCCCCCTGCTGAGAGGGAGAGGTGAAAAAAAAAAAAACAGAAAATAAGCAAATCTTTCCTAAATACTGACAGGGGGGCGTCATCGTTCTATCAGCTCAACTTTGCTGCCTGCCACCAAATACTTTAATGGTGCTGAAGCGGTCAGGATTTGTTGACTGCATCCACACAATGAAAATAAAACTGATGTGTGACTGAAAAAGAGATTAATTTGTTCTAAGAAAGAGACAGAGAGGAGACAGATAATTAGATGAGTCACGTTTAATATGGCCTGCTTAGTGCGTAATTGATGAGGTGACTTTTGTGCTCCTCTTTCTCTTGTGAAAGGGGGATTTGCTCTTTGATGCGAACTGCCAGGGCCACTAGCCTTGAGCTATCCCAACAGTTCTTCTAAACATCTACCTTTGGGTCTCTGACAAGACATAAGCTTTGGGATCAAACTCAACAGGTTGATGAATTCTGAAGCATTTAACCCCTCAACTTTCACAGATTTCTCTCTCCTACGACTAATTTACAGCGACGAGAGGGAAAACCTTTTAAGTTAAGCATAGCTAAATTAGTGAGAACGGAGAAGTTTGGTTTGTTAATGTTAACGCAAGTCAAGGCATAATTGTTCAGCTTAATATAAGTTAGTGTAGCGGCACCTACGAACTTGATCTATGAGCAACAGTGTTTCAGTTCAGCTTAATAAGCTGTTAGAAAGGTCACAAGGGCCAGACACCTGTGGACTCTTAAAAACAAAGGGCAATTTAAAAAGTCAACACCTGCACACTGAACTGTGGAATTGTTTTACTGCATAATTGGCTTTTGAACCTCTCCACACTGTTTGGCCTCCACACAGGGACCAAAGCCAGAAGAATCTGCTTCGATCTTGCTCAAAAAAAATGAAAAATGTTTAGTACTGGGGGCATTCTTAAATTTACACATTTATAAATGATTTGCACTGGGAAATTCTTTATTTAACCAAATTGTTTTTATAATAATACCCCACTAAAACTAAACAGCATCCAGCTCTTTAATAACACAGTGGCCTGGTGGATGGGGTACATTAACGAGTAAATTAACAGCTGTCCCAGACGACATTCGGGCTGGAATTCCTATAGCATTTATGAAGAGGACAGTCTTGGATCAGATTCCTGCATACTGATGATGGTCATTGTCACAAACACCGACTCCAGATCAGCACTCCTACTACTGAAGTGACTTGTGGTAACAAACCCTGTTGTCTAAAAATGCCCACAGTGTTTGGCTGCATGAGGAAGGTGTGTACATTTTTAGAATACAGTAAGTCATACTGTGTCTTTAAGACCCCCAAGTCACATTAATAAAGACCTGGATGCAGTTTGATCTTATTGAGCGAGGTTTTATGAATGCATTAACATAAAAGATCTGACTGATTTTTGTTTCACTAGCATTCTAGCTCCAGCGCTTAATTAAAAAACAACAAAAAAACTGACACCAAACATGTCTTAGCTTGGACTGACTACAGTTGTCCCCCTCCCAAAAAAAAAAGTCCCAAAAAACTCTAGTCAGGGTCATTTTAGTTTATTTAACGACATAATATATTTTAAATTCTAAACAAGATCTAGAACAATATATTTTCAAGGAACAAGGACATAAGGGGAAATAAGACATATTTTAGAAACATCTAACAAAATCAACAAAATAAAAATCATCATCTATACTTTGGGCAATTTCTCACAAAACAGACTTGGTGAGATTAGCTATAACCCAACACTCTGATTTAAACACAAACAAACATATCATTCCTCCCAAACCTGGTTGAACCTAAAGGAGGAAGTATTATAATGCAATAAATCAAAGCTCTTGTCGAACCGCTTTTCTTCTCTTTTTTTTTCCTTCCTGCATGTTACACTGGGATCCCTTGTTGAATACTGCTGTTTATTTGTTTATGCCTTTACTGTTGCTTTCCTGCTGTCTTGCCTCTGCCACTGTGCCATATCTTAACTATTCACCTGGTTCACATTTATAAATTTAGAAAATGCACACCAGGCCAACTTACAACTGGATCACAGAAGCAGGTGAATGCAGCGTAAGGAGTTACCTACTAAACCAACCACACTATCTAGCTCTGCAATCGTTTCATTGTTTTTATTATTAATGTAAAGTAATCACTTAAAATTTTCCTCATGCAAAGAAAGGCTAAAGATTTTGCAGACACTGGATAAACAGCCTTGATTTTTTAGAACTTGTTCTCTTGCACTCTTCAGTGTTAGCTACAGGCAAACTGGTGGGGTGGAGAAGCGTCAGCGCAGATTTAGCTGTTGAGGTG
This sequence comes from Hepsetus odoe, assembly GCA_017165825.1. Lineage (NCBI taxonomy): Eukaryota > Metazoa > Chordata > Actinopteri > Characiformes > Hepsetidae > Hepsetus > Hepsetus odoe. Next base: position 16,685,668 of record CM029366.1, on the reverse strand, counting down.
CAAGCAGAGAGCATGCCAGAAAACAGTTGGAACATAGTTCCAGGTAGAACCTGCTTGCCTCTGCTGATCAGAGGCCAATTTCACCGCCAAAACTGTATTCTAAACTTTAAAACTACTAATGCAATTGTAATGTACTTGACAGAATTCTGAAGAAAATTCAAGTTTCAGGGAAGATTAAACAGACAGCAATTTCGAAAGGGGTGGTAAGAGGTAAGCAACACACCTTCCTAATGCTCTGTAATCACCTGGTACTGAGTCAGACCCTGGCTGAAAAGAACAGGGCAAATGACTAAACAAGAGGAGAGACACATTGTAGACAAAAACAGTTCTGCCATACTGCCAGTGAAAGCCACTTACAAGTTATAAATTGAGGGAAATACTTCTTCCCAGTTCGCCTGAATACACACTCAAAATGTAAATTTCAGGCAGGAGATACGTTCTCAATCCAATCTGTCAGCACTTAATTCAGTTTGCCTTTGTTTCGGATATGATTGAAAGAGGCACCTGAGAAAAGGCCCCTTGAGAACAAATATTAAACATGTAGAGAGATCATGGACAAGATTTTCCAGACAAATCTTTACTGAACTAATAGTACTCTAAAACAAACACTCATTGAACAATGCATTCCCTTGTCCGTGCTGAGATGCAATCTAAACAGCCTTTTCTAGATAAGGAAAGTTGTGGGAAGCAGGAAAAAAAAACAAGACAAATTCCTCAGAATTCCATGGCTAAACATGTAATTAGACCACACTCAGCTTCTCCTTCAGCTATGCGTCACTCTTTAACCTTTGAATCGTCCCTGCTTCATTACCGATCCCTTTTGTTGTCTTTCTTCGGATTTTAAGGTTATCATGCTCAGCTGATCTACAGCACAGTCTTGCTGTGACATCAGCTCTTTAATGCTGTACTACAGAGCTTTTTCTGCAACTGTTTTTATCACATTCCTCATGTAATTTGACTCCACAATTCTGCCTCTCACTATCTTGCACTCCTCCCTCAGCATGAGGGCGGTGAGGAGAGACCGCAGTCCTGTATGAGGCAGGTGCTGCTTAAAATTGTTGCCTTCCAGGTACAGAAAAAATGCAACTCTCCAAGAAAAGGAATTTCACATAAAAGCCTTTTCACATTACAAACAACATTCTCTGAGGGTGCTAAAATGAGTTTGCAGTGTTTACTGGTTCAGCACACCTTCAGAAGGAAATGCCAAGCTTTGGGTGAATGGTGGAGATGATGATATGGGGGCAGCTGGGGGGGCTGAATTTCTCAGTTAAGCTAAATAGCATAAGCTCAAAGCGAGGAGTGTCCAATACCTTTCCTCCTATTGAACAGATGTGACTATTGGATTGATTTCTCTTGCTTATGGAAATCTTGCTTGACATTTACATCACATTTCCCATTACACGGACAGTATGTACTGATTTAATACTATGACCAAAAGTAAATAAATAAATAAAGTGAGTAATGTTATTCAAATGTTACAAGTCCCTCTAGATTTAATGAGCAACGATAAGCAATGAGCAAAGATAAATATATAAACTGTATAAAAGACTGAGGCACTGTAAAGCTATTTGGAACCTTCAAACTACCACGAATACAGTGTTTTCAATTGTCGACAAAATATTGAAATGACTATTTCTGACTTTAGCTACACGATGCTATGACGTAACAGTAATTACACATAATGGAAAAACTGCATTTACATCTGTAGTGTACCTCCCACTCATATTGCATGTAGCACCAAAAGTGGGACTGGAGGGACAGTGTCTTTAACACGCAGGATAGGCATTACTATTCCACTCATTGGGGACTGCCATGACTTCCATCTTCTGGACTTGCTGGAAAAGGTAAGAGTGTTAATGTGCCACTGCCTCCGCACCGCACTGCACCCCATCTTTCATAGAAAGGAAGACGAGATGAGCGGAGGAAGGGTGGAGCTCTAAGTAAAGGAGGGGGGTATTAATCACCAGCTCAAGAAAAAGTGCAGATCCCCCAGGCCCCCACCCAACACCTCAGGGTACAAAATCATAGCGACGCTGGGTGAGTCTCTCCCTTTTTCCCCCCTCCTCTTTATTGCTGGACAACAGCATTCCTCTGCTGGGAGGGGAGCCACCAGCTCTCCACTTGAGTATGGTTGCTTATTGTCGGTGCCAACTGGGCTGCAGCTCTATCTGAACTTCAAACTCTTGCAGTTCACACTTTCCACTGCTTTCGAGTTATGTACTTAAATAATACTGTAGCTGTATGTGCCAGTGGAATCCTCCTGAGGGAAAGAGCCTCACACCCAGTATTTATGGAAAGGAACAGCTGGAAGAAGCCACAAATGTTTTTCGGAGAGAAATATGCCTCAGTGGGTTTAGAAATGTGACCGGTTTGGATCGGTTTGGAACCAAAAACTACAACAACAACAAAAAACGATCAAAGGCATGATTTTTTAAATGAAATTTTATGAAATTTTAGCTGATAATGAATTGCCATGCCAATAATTGTAATAAACAATCTAATTCATTTTTATTGCAGGCCAACAGTTATGCAGAAGCCTAAAGTTGCATTATTATAGACCTAACTTTAATTTAAATTGTTAAAACTTGCACTTTTACTTTACTAATATTCTTAAGTGTTTATTTTATTGCCATATGTCCTTTCTCCATAAAACACACAACCTTATTTGACTGTTTTAAAGAGAAAAAGAAAGGGGATCTCCAACATGCAGGAAAGAATTAATTTCCACTACAATCCACAATTCATTAAATTCCAATACTTTCATACTAAACCAAAAATTACATATATACATATATATATAGTTTGGCCAAATGCCCAATTTAGATAAAATGATGAGCCAGGTATCTAACAGCAACCGTATCTACCTAACTGGCTAAAAAATACCGTAACAGTCACCCTTTAGACCAGCTAAAACTATCGGAGGCAATATACGCAAAATCTTTTACTAGTGGTTGAATGATTTATATTTACCAATATTTTTATGGCAAATCATAAATGTTCATATGTGATAGGTTTACAGCCAGAGATACAGTTATGTGCTGTCTTTTAAGTAAGTTGGTTTATTATGATCCTTGGTTTAAATTAAGCTCATAGAATAAAGAATTATTAAATTAAATTAAATTAAATAATAATTAATTAAATTAAAGATCTAATTGTAAGCAGATGCTGTTTGCGGTCAAGTAAAAAGTGACTCTTTGCACAATTTTAATTTGAATTTTGTATTTCTACTAAAACACTGACTGAGAACATTTCATTGAACTTACATCAAAGAAGAAATCGTCTGATGCATGGCTTTGTAGCACATCTGATCCATTTTCACAGTGCATCGATCCAGTCCTGCCACCCAGATTTTAACGGCTACACAGCAATTCCTTCAGTTATTTCATACACAAACTAAACCCCTCTCATTTTCTAGAGCACCACCACAAAAATTACATACATACACATAACTGGCTATCAATATGACAATGCTGTTTATCTCCACTGATGGTTATTGGCCCCCATTCTTCATTTCAATTTGAGCACCCACAAAACCAATCAGAAATGTGGTTACTAGGCAGCATTAGCTCCGCAGGCACAGGGGATCCCCACAGCTAACCCTAACGCCCCCAGGATTCACATTTGGGTGATAATGGCTTTTACTGGAGTTTACCACTGAATTCCCCAGAAGTAAAATTATACATCTCACTGGTCACACTAAACAAAACAAGAGTTTCATAAGTAGCTTTCATAGACTGTAGTCAACTGGAACAAAAAGTAAAATAAAATAACTCAAAGTTGAAAATTCATGAAACGTTTCATTCTTAGCAGCTTAATTATACAGCTTTGTTCAGAGGTCTCATCAACAAAATAAAAACGATGGTATGTGTTTTCTGCAACTGTGAAACATTATGTGGCATTAAGGAGGACATCATATTACTCATCACATTTCTTCACTTGAGTAAGTGCTTTCAAGGCCATTTTTAACAGGTGGACAATTTTGAATTTCCAATTCTCTTTTCAGTACCAGCAAGAGTCTGCCAAATGTTCAGACAAACCAACACCCAGCCACTATTTGCAATAGCAGTATTAATCCTGAGGGCATCCTACAAAGTACTGTGTGAACTAATGATGCAATCTAGGCAGGGAGAGCCTACAACAAAATATTCCAGGGCTTAGCGAGGCTGCTTTGTCAGGAATTAGGTCACAAATCCCCCAACTGTAATGGTGCAGGGCAAGATTATCTCAAATGAATCACATCACCTCACATAAGAGTGAAACAGCCCGATATTTTGGTTGTGATTAGCTCAGTGTGGTGAAATATCAAGCTTAGTTGCTGGACTGGACAGACGGCTGTGGGAGAGATGAGTTTAGTTTGTAGTGTTAGCTGTTTAGTGAAACTCACTGCAAGATGCTCTTCGGACCCATGCATGGTGATGCAATCCATACTAATCTCAATGGTGTTTGAAGGGGACATGACAGAGGAACCTTCTGAGAAGTTGAGCTCAATAGGCTGCACTGAGTGGAACGCAGACCTAGTAGAAAACAAAAATACAAGGGGATTATTTCCGGGGAAAACTCCAGTGCAGTACACAGATATTTTCAACTTAAATTTTGAGTTTCACTTTCATGCACAGGTTGCACATGTAAGCTTTGCCCAAAATAGTGAGATGTTAGAGGACATGTAGCTTGTTAAAAAACCTTTAAAAATGCCTTTTTTTGAAAAATGTTTTGATCTTGTACCTTTTATTTTTTACAAAACTAAACAATGAAAAACCGTACCAACCTTACCAAACCTCAAAGGCTTTATAATGTTTTCAATATGGTATATGTTATAAATATGTTATATATTTTTTTAAACATATGAGAACACTTTGAATTCAATTAAAATTTTAAGTTTTTACATTTTAAGCCAAGGGTTCCAAAAAACTGTACAACCTCAAACATTAGTTGATAGAAAGTTGAAAAATAGTACTTAAATTATATTCATATATTCCCTGAATTCTTCATCTCTTATACTTAGTCGTTTATTATTCATATTATTTTACTAAATGGTGTTCAGGTATTTTGTTTGTGTCACTCCAGTGCTAAAACCACTTAAACATTTTCAAATTTTCACAGGCAGTGTAGTTGTGTGTAAAGGTATGTGTGCCTGTCTCTGTGTACGCACTGGTCCAGCATCTCCAGCAGCTGGTTGAAGACATCCTGCCCGAGGATATCAGATCCCTGGGAGCTTGGTGCCTGAGCCATGGAGGCCAGGAACGATCCCTCAGCCCAAGAAAGACAAGCTGCGGGCTCCCTCAGTCTCCTGAAAGAAAAATTTATACATCACATTCTGACTCTGAAAAAGGACTCTAGATGGATGATTGTACTGCATGTATTTGAAATTGTTAGTAGTGTCAGGATATGTTTATGTAAGACACATACACATATACATACACATAAACAGAAAAATCATCTAAATCATCTTTGCATCAAATAGTTTAAAATAGGAAGTGCGTTTTCACTTAGCATTCAATGTCAGAAGTCACTCTTTGAGATTACTTAGTGATTTAAAATGGTTTGAGGTGAGCTGGTGATGTTTGGAAATTGAATTTATGGTGCTAATTGGTGGGAAGTAACCTCATATTACTTTTTTTGTTTATCAGTGCAAAATTACAAAAAACAAATGTTGGACAATGGACCAGGAAATGGCTGAATAACTAATTGGTGTAAGATGGTTGAACTATTGCTTTGAGATATGTTTATTGTAAATCAGAACTGGTGTCAGGGTCATCAGCCATGCTACCTTGAATTTTACTAACAAGGCTTAAAGGTAGAGCTGGGCAGAGCTGATAAATGACATCACTATATGCTTTTCGGCGCATATCATCAGAACTTATAGAACACTTACCAACTGTATGTTTTGTTACAAAGAGTGCATAAATAATCATGTTCAACTAGATTCACATTACAGCATGAAAGGATTAAAAAACATTTAAATTCCTGGTTTTTGTCAGTCTCTAAAAGCAGCACTGAACCTTTTATGTCTGTTCCAACTGTCAGGAAAAGAAATTGTGAAATATCATGCAAATATCACCTAAAGCCTGTGTAAAGGCCGTGGGATGTAAGAGTGAGGCAATAAACAAGCAATTTGAATGTTGGCTGCTTTTATTGGCCTGCTAGTAGGAGGCAAGGGAGCTCTTCTACAAAAATAAAGGTGCACAATCCGGTAAAAAAGAAAAACACAGTTCTCAGTAAACACTACATTGATGTAATATGTAGACAAACAAGATTGTCAGGAAACTTTGCTGACACAGGGTAGCACTAACACTTTTTCAGTTCTGGTTCCATATTACTAATTAGACAGTGAATTACAATTAATGTTTCAATTTTTTTTTACTTTCACATTCTATATCAGTCAGTCTGTACATCAGATTATTATCTGAATGCTTAAATATCAAGAAATAGAATAAGGAAACCTGGTGGTGCAACCCAGAAGTTCAGGATATTATTTTTTATTAATGAAAAAGAAATGGGATAGTCAAAGAGATGAAGAAAGTAGGCAAAGGTACAATGAGATAAGAAAGCAGTGGCGAAGACTAAAGATAAGGTGTATGCAGAATTGTATGAGAGGTTGAACAGAACGGAGGGAGAAAAGGACCTATACAGATGGTTAGACAGAGACAGAGCTATGAGTGAACAGAGTGTGTTGAGCAGAAGGAAAGAATAATTTGAGGGGCTGATGAATGAAGAGAACGAAAGAGAGAGAAGATTGGATGATGTGAGGATAGTGAAACAGGCAGTTGGTCCAGATGATATACCCCTGGAAGCATATAAGTGTTTAGGAGAGATGGCAGTAGAGTTTTTAGTGTACTGTACTGAAGTGTACTGCATATGACACAGTGCCTAGAGAGGAGTTGTGGTTTTCTATGAGGAAGTGTGGTGTGGCAGAGAAGTTTGTCAGAGTGGTACAGGATATGTATGAGGGCAGTGTAACAGTGGTAAGTTCTGCAGTAGCATTGACAGATGCATTTAAATTAGAAGTGGGATCTGTGCAGAACCCTTTCTTGTCTGCAATGTTAATGGACAGGTTGACTATATGAGTCATATGAATCATAATACATGAGTGTGAATGAAATGGAGAAATGTGGAGTGATTGGGATGCGGAGAGTAGAGGTGACAAAGGTGGAAGAATTTAAAGTTTGGGATCAACAGTTCAGAGTAACAGCAAGTGTGGAAGAGAGGTGAAGAAGAGGAAGAAGATCAGGCAGGATGGAATGGGTAGAGAAGAGTACCAGGAGTGGCCTGTGACAGATGGGTACCAGCAAGAGTGAAAGGAAAGGTTTACAGGATAGTAGTGAGACCAGCTATGTTGTACGTGTTGAAGACTGTGGCACTGATGAAAGACAGGAGGCGGAGCTGGAGGTGTCAGTGTTAAAGATGCTATGATTTTTGTTCGGAGTGAGAAGGATGGACAGGATTAGAAATGAGTATGTTAGAGGGAAAGCTCAGGTTGGATGTTTTTAGAGACAAAGAGAGGCAAGGTTGCGTTGTACAGAGGAGAGAAAGGAGGAAGACTAAAGTGGAGGTCTATGGATGTGGTGAGAGAGGACATGCAGGCAATTGTGTTGAAGGAGAAAGATAAAGAGGACCGAGAGAAATGGAGACGGTTTATCTGCTGTAGAGACGGGAGGAGCCAAAAGAAGAAGAAAAAGAAGTTTAAATATCAAGAAATAAAAACACGATACAAAATATAGACTTTTTTCTTTCAGACTGTAAACAATAATATCTCAAGACATAATGAATTAGTTTAAAGAAAGTTTCGAATTTAAACTTTAATAGAACTGGTTTTTACGAGCTTGAAATGGAAAAAAATTATTTTTTTAGGTTTTTGGGAGCATTTTTTTCGGGAGTAATTTCAGTCATTGAGAATTTCAGCAAGTGGCAAGGTGAGCTCATGTAAGAAATGCATTTTTCTATAGCTGTGTGACCTTCCTTCACTAATGAGAGCTAATGTGAGGTTTTTATAGACAAAAGAGAGGATGACTGTCAGTGCAGGCATCTTGACCCTGCTCTCACTGAAATGGAACACCAAGCGAGAGGCAACGTCTCATTGTTTCTGCTGGAGAGCAGCACACGCTGTGGGCCTGAGCGGGACGGAATTTCCCCCACCATCTATATGACAGCAACACCACCACTGTGATTTGCAGCATTCAGTGTGTGTGCAGCTGAACTGGGCTTGGCAGGGGGTAGAATGTTTGTGCATTTGCGTATGTGTGTCTTGGTGAAATACTGAGAAAGAGAAATAGACATGGGGGTGAGAGAGAGAGAGAGTGAGAGAGAGAGGGGCTGGGAATGGGGGAGTCAAGCCATAATCTGAGGCAGGGCTGTGGGTGTAGGGCTGGAATTCCCCCACATTCTGTGTGGGAGTGATATTAATACACAGCACAACGCTAGCATACCTAATGAGTAACTCTGCAGGAGGATGTCAGTTTACCATAGCCTAAGGATGAAACACAACCACAGAGAGCTTTAGACCAGAGTCCAAACTGTCCTCTCCTTAATGAGTGAGGCTAATGCAAAGCACCCGAAACAGATCAAAAACTCAAACCACACAGACACATTCACCTAGAAAATCCTTCAACTGAATGAAGAATATAAAAAATGACTATATATAAAGAAGCTTTAGTTTAACAGTTTGTGGCATGTACCTAGTGCCCCAAATAATCCATCTTTAAAACTGAAATTGTTTTCCATGTGTTTTTAAAGGTTATGTGAACTGCATATTAACCACATTGTTATATAAACCAAATACTAAAATATATAACCATATCAAATGAATTCGATAAATACAGAGCTTTATTTGCCATCTTTATGATCTTTGTTATGATATCCTTTAGAGCCATCTGTGAGCCCTGAATTTAACTCTTTCATTGCAACTCGTCCAGGTCTTGATGCTGCAAAGCTTCCTGAGACTACCGTCACCATGTATGACTGTGTTTTTATATTATTATTATATATCACCGTAATATTACTGAGGAAAGCATGGCAAATGTAACAGAGTGTTAACCCAAAACATTTCATGGCTATTATGGCGTACTTTTTGGAAATGTTAGCTGCGCCATGCTTAGCAGTGGTTTTCCTCTTGCCAGTCTTTTTGGAATACCATGTTTTCCATTCAGTCTTTTTATCCAGCTGATGGACATGGAATGAGTTTGCTCATTAGCTCTGCTTTGCTCTGCTTAGAGCTGCTCAGATGAGCTTTATATGCACTATTGGAGTCATTTTGGTTGGCTAACCCCTGCTTTGCAGATGAACCTCTGTTCTATGTTTTCTCCATTTGGAGACCTGACAGTAAACAGTCTAAGGCTTGGCTGGTTAATCAACCACAACATCATTTGAGAACTTTGTGTTTTATTACTGTATTACATTTTTTTGGAGATAAGCAGATATAGATATCAACAGATATAGCAGAGTAGATAATCCTCTGAAGAAATTTAGTATAAAACACTGGTGTAACTTTCTTACTGCTACAGTAACTGCATTTCCAATTTAATTTATATTGCTGAACCTGACCTTGACCTGATTGTCAAACTAACACAAGAAAAATACAGATACTTTAAATAGATACTTAAAAAAAGCTCAAATATTGCTGTAAAATGTTCAAACTATTCAACATGCCAATATTTCACTAAATTAAATGGATACATATTCAAAAGTGTAAATTCTATACATATATGCATACATCTCATATTTTTACACACACACACACACACACACACACACACACACACACACACACACATGTAGTTAATGAATCTTGATTAAAACAATATTAAGAGTCACATGACATTTAAAACATGGCAAGGCATTTAGTGTGGGCAGATGAGGAGATACATATCTGTTACAAGTGGTTAGAGATTAAGAATCACTGCTGTTTCAGATAGAAAGTAAAGATGTAAAATGTCAGTATTTGTAAGGAGCTTGAGCCATGTCTGAGGTAGAAAGTGAGACAAACCTTAGCATGTGTGTTTGGGCAAACAGAAAACACTGAAAACACTTTATCTTTCTGAAAAAGACAGAAGCTCAGTACGACAGATGCTGAGCGAAAGCAAAGATATTTATATTTTTTGATGTCATGATTGTTGTTTACTTCTGCAAATGGAGACAAAATTTAATTGCATAACAGTCGAAATAGAGCTTTAGCAATAAGCTTTTTGACTTCTTTTATTTTGTGCATAACTACAATGGAAAACAGTATAGACTGAGATTATAGATTGCGAGTGTTGGGAAGTTTGGATCTTTTTACTGGCTTTGATATTTAAATTTTATTTTAAATCTCTTTTAGTTAAATGAAGTAATCTTATTTCAAATCATTCATACTTCTTCTTTTTTGGGAGCTAATTAGTTGCCGAAGCTGTCATCTGAGTGATAACAGAAAGGGCACGGTTCACTAGTACTAAGAGCAACATGGTATGCTTAAACTGGTGAAGTATAACACACAAGTTCACCTTTGTTAACTGAATATCAGACCCAGTGATCAGTCAGGCAGATAATTGGCCTAGTAACTACACATATGGGGAAACATTCCAACATGCATTAAGGCCACAGCTGTAGAGAGGCCCAGGCTGTTTGTGTGATCTTGTCTTGCCAAAAGGTAAAAGCAACACGAAAAGCGTGTTCAATTCCCCTTTTAATGCTTAGCCAAAAAGGTAGGTGTGGCACAAGCTCAAACTACTGAACTACAGTTAATGCACATATGAATTCTGAATCCATGTTGGTTTAATATGCAGTCATGCCTGCTTCTCTACACCACAACAGAATAAGCATTAAGGGATAGGCCTAAGACTGGAAATACAGCTGAATTAACACTAATTCCTAAATGATGAAGGGTGAAGGCTGGCGGAGCAGCTTCAATTACATGGAAAACTCTTTCTTTCTCTGCTTAAAAGGTTCCCCAAAAAGACAGCTCAACAAGAAAAGCGTGGTCAATCCCCCTTTTTATGCTTAGCCAAAGAGGTGTGCCACATGGTGAATGCAAGGATTGAATTACTCAGATAAGGTTGTGGTGCCAAGTCTGACATGGGAGAAAAAACATTTTTAGTCCAAATGTGTACTTTAAGTCGGAGCTAGATGTTGTCTTGCAGCACACTGGAGTGAAGTGCTAAACCCAGTAAGTATATTTTCTTTCTGCATGCGCAAATCCTTCACTGAAATATGACCTTTTTTATTGTAAATAGCTTTATCACTGAGAGATTTTTATCTTTTTCCACAAAAGTATTGAAACCTTTGGGCCTATAGCAATCCAGTATTCTTCCTAAACTATTTTTATTAAGTTTTTGATCTGAACTACTACCTTACATTAAGGAAACATTCATGTAACAGGATGACGTCACACAGTGTGAGCTTGTGCTTCTTCAGGCTAGATTACATGATTCAGTCAGATCTTTACTTCCTGTAATGTTTCCAAATTTTCTGCATATATCATCCTGATGTCACTACCCATTGATACGGCTATGTCATCTCTGCTTTCTACTGTCCATTGTGTACTACATTGATTGATTCATTGATTGATTGATTGATTGATTGACTGACTGATTCTTCATTGCCACGCAACATGTCAGTGGTAATTATTTCATCAAGACAATACAGCTCCAAAGCTGATTTAGACTCATAATGATTCAGGCACATTTGGAATGTGCAGACAAACGATTATAGCAAGTTATGTTTTATTAGAAGTGATTTAACCTGTTATAGGTGGGAGGTGACTCTGAACATGGTGTACTGACTGTTTATCTGCTTAATTCGTGAAGAACGGTGGTGATAATTATGAATTACAGGTTTGAAAATTCCTCTACAATGTTCTACAATCCATATTTATTGTTAAATCTTCACAATTGTGGACCCTTGTTGCTTCATGAAATGATTTTCTATTATTTTCTAAAGTATTTTCATGATTTGTTTGGGTTCTGTTTCTTGTATGAATACTGCTCTATAAATAAAAGGTATTTCTTATATCTTTTTTCCCTTTCTCTTTTTTTGGGGGGGGGACTTTGAGTCTAAAGAAATGTGTTAAAGCTCTAAAGTAAAAGCATTTCTAAATATACTTGCAAATATTGATAATTGCCTTATAACTGCAGAAAAGATCCATCAAAATGATGTTCATTGAAATCCTACCCACCTCTTTTTTTTTCCCCCATTACTGAACAGCTCAATCACAGAGAATAAACAGGTGGAAGCAACTCAAGCATAGTGTTTATATCACAGGGAGCCGACGTTTCATTTATAGTGCACTAAGAGACTCCTGAGTGCCCCATCATTTATCTGGGCCCTGAATTGGATATGCCATGTGTTACAGCACCCTATACCGCAAACAAAATGATACTTATATCACAGGATGTAATGGCTATTAAATGGACTACGGTTCTGCACCACATGGATTAGGTGACTGTCTTTCTCATTTACATGGCATTGCACTTAATATTGTCAACATTTCAGACCAGTGAGAACATGAGGATTATATAAGTCTCTAGCAAGTGCTGAGAAGCTACTTTCTTGGGTCACACATGGTACAGGGACATGATTTACATTCACTGCTGGCAATTCCAGAGCTCGACTGACAGCTCAGTATCATGACATCATCATCATCAACCCTGGATGGAGACAGAACTCCAATGAAAGCAAAAAAAGGATGCAGAGTTGAGAGAAGGTCAGACAGGAGGAGGAGGTAGTGGTCGGAGTCGACCCTATTAGCCTCCGCAGTATTGGAAAGTTGCCAGAAACACAAACCAGTTGACAAGGAGTGGCAGCCAAGAACGACATCATGGTCCCACAAAAAGGTACAGCGCCCACACATAGAAGTATCCAGGACTTCTTCATATGATCCATGTGTCAAAGATTTACAAGAATGACAGAAGTTTATGGTCAGGTTCTGTTTCATAGTCTCTCACAGATTTTATTTATGTAGGACGTTTTGTGTGGACAAGCTTTGTTTCCGTGTCAAACCTCTGGACCACACAGCCTTAGTAAATCAAAGCAAGAGCACTGACAGATAATATGAGCCATTTTTTGTTTGCCAACAGTGCCAGTTTGAGCCACCCATGGCCTGTTACAATTTCAACATTTTTTAGCTGTTGATTGATTCTGCTTAAATTTGCCAAATCAGCCTTCTTACCTTAGCTGAAATGATGAGACGCAAGTACTCCATACTGCCCACTAAAATTGTTCTAAGCTCAGTTTAAAATTTAGCTGTATTTTCTGGAATAACCCATGATATGTCTGTGTGTCTGTTCTATGCTTTTTTGGTTCAGTCAAATTGATAAAAAATTCATTCACATATTCTCTTTTGTAGAAACATTTGATTGTAAAAGTGTATAATTATGTTAGATATCTGTGTCATCTTTGAGGACAAACATCTTACAAAACTGACATTTCATCACTGCAGAATTGAAAAAAAGTAAAAAAAAAAAAAAAAAAGAAACTTGCAAAAAAAGTTGCAAACAAGTCAGTTTTGAACTAATTGGCTTATGATATCTTCAGAGATAGAGAAAAATTACTTTTATTTATATTTAGTTATAATTCAGTTGGACCTTTATGACGTAAATAATGAGGGATATGGGCACCTTATCATGAGTGCAATCGGCTCAGATATTTGTGATTATGTAATAGGTGTGACGATTGAACTCCTGCTCAATCGCAGGTGCATACACACTGCAGTTTCCAGTGAATCTGCCCTTTTTATGACTGCCACATCTATCATCGTCTTAAATCATGTCTTATCCTCGGCTTAGGAGCTCGCCCCCTCTCTCCGAACAGGAGAGATCAAAGTTTGTTTACAAAATTCACAAGATCCATCCAAAGCTATTTAAACTTTAAGTTTGGGATATATTTCCCACTGGGCCACCACTTTAAAAAACGGCTTGAAAACTTCCTTGGAGACAATAGTTGTCTCATCGCTATTTTTTCATTGTGGTTATTTTCTACAAGGCTCTAGTGTGTGGTGGGTTTGATCTCTAGTGGGAGCTGATGTGGGGGCTGTGGGTGGCTGGTGTCCGGTTACTGAGGGAGTTATGTATTTAGCCTTAGGGGGAAGGTGCACATCGTCCACTTAAACGCAGACTGGGCCTCTTGCAGACGGGACGGGGTCAAGGGTCGTGGCTAAACAGGGCTGGTCCATTGTCTCCTGGCAGGTTGGGCACATCAAGCGATGAAAATGCAATCAAAACAAACAGAGCCTTGCGATCTGGGGGGTTAGGGGGAGGCTTCTCCAGTGACTTCATTAATCACACCCAGGTAGTGTTCAAAGAGATGTGCCCTCCCTCCCTCATCCCTCAAACCAGTGGCTGCAGGACAGACATGAAGGCTCAAACAAAAGGAGAGCAGCCCTGGAGGTTTCTCCTCCCATCAGTCGCGTGCTTTCATTGTGCTCGACTTCTCTTGACTGAGACTCAGGAAAAAGTCTGAATGAATTAAAACAAATGGCATCATCAGTTCATGCTGCCATGGCACTTTGCTCCAGACTTATGGCATTCATTCAGACTTTTCTCCAAAGTATTATTTGCTGAGGATAAAGCACAATCAATAAGGTGCCGTTTACGAGGAAACAAAGTCTTATTACCCTTAATTAAAATGCACATTGCAATGATAATTTTAACACATTAAATAAAAGCAAAAAAAAAACCCTTAGAAATCACATGTTGTTTTCTATATTATTGCATTATTAAATATGTGAAAATATTTAAGATGCTGATAAATTATTGTGGACAATGAGTTTATTATACATGGATTTGATAACAGGTTTTAATTGCTTAAAAAGATATAATTTTGAATTCTGTTACTTTAGGTGTGATGTGGAGTTCAATTATTTAAATCTATGTTTAATTAAAGGCTATAACTTCTGACCTTTGATAACAGTAGTCAGTTTCCATTTGCTGCAAAGTTTTTGTCATTCTGTGTAATAGCCTTTGCTTTTATTACATTTATATACAACCTTATTTCATATATATATTGTAGTATAGGTGATTACTATTTTATTCTAGTCATTACAGTAATTTTGCAAAAGTTAAAATGATCCAATGATATCGGTTTGGCTTCTAAATGAACATTAAAACTGTGCATGAATGCATTTGTCAGTATTGGAGATTTTATGTTTTATTTATAAAATCATAAACCAGGGATGTTCAGACCTTTGGATGCAACTGAAATTTATCATGTAAAAGTAAAATTAGTTACAATTTCAGGAAAGTGTTTCACCTAAATACCAAAAGTGATATACATATTATTGAAGATATATTTATTACATATTTATGATTCTAATATTAGAACAGTACTGTTGTTGGTAGAAGAAGAAAGGAAGGCATTGCTGTTAGTGGCAGTGGTGTACTTTAGTTCAATTTAATTTGAGGATTGAGTTAAAAAATGTTCTTGCCTTTCTGTTGTTAGGGTCTCATATCCTGGAGAGAAAACTGAGACAACTGATGGCAGATTGAAAGGGCAGTAAACAACAACTGCAGGTATATGCACCTGTGATCAGGGTCAAGTTTGCTCAACACACCTGTTTCAGTAAGATGGAGGTCAGTACACTGAACAAGGGTAGTTAATCTTACAATAGGCTCTTGTTTCTAGGTACAGATTGGTCTTGAATAATCAGTCCCTCTTTTCTTAAAATTGATTTAAAAATATTTAAAGGCTAAGAATGACAGTTTCAGTAAGGATTTCTAAATTGCACAAGCATAACCCAAGAACTCGAGATCTATGGCTGCACATTTATATTTCAGGGTTTTATAGGGATCATTTAAGTGGGCCTCCCAACACGTTAGACAACATAACTGAAACACATATATGAGCTTTGTATAGTGGCATAGTGAGAGCCACCCTCCTTGGCCAGAACCACAGCTGTACTTGTTCAGTTCAACTCTGTTCAGTTCTTCGGCAAAATGTCCAATGGTGTTTCAACTGTGAGCCGCCCAGCAGGCTCTAGGTTTCAGGTATCTAGTTTGGCTCCCCAAAAAAATGGACACTCCCATGCACTTGCATTGTTACCATAAGAACATGCACCTATAAATATCTGGGCAGCAGCTGGAAGCAAAGATACAACTGTTGCTTCTCCAGACACCACCCCACAGTCTCAGACTAGACAGCTATAGCTTCCGCTTTGCACAGAAATAGAACCAAACTATTAAAGTAATAGATAGTGCTGTGCCAGTTTTGGACTAAGGAGTGTGCCATCAAGCCAAAGCATTTGTTTTTTTTTTTCTTTTTGCGTGTTTTTGATGAAAAAGCAAAAGAAAATAACTCCTATATAGGTTACTAATAGGTCATACTAAAACTAAAATAAAAAACTAAATAAAAGTACTAAGTTGAATGTGCATTCAAAGCAACTGGCAAATTACACTGAAACATAGGCATTGCCTTACCGTTGAAAGGCGTGTTCTGGGCAGAACTGTACGGCTGCAAAGGGAGACGTCATACTGCCAGATTGTAGTCTTCAAAAAAATGATCAGAAAGTGGCCCAAGTACATCTATCAAGGTGATATAAGAGGTCAAATCTATGAAAAAAGATACCAAATAAAAACCAAGTTGTTATAGACAGAGTAAAGTGCAGATAGATCAAGTACACAGGAGTGGCTCAAGTGTGGAAGATGCTTTGATGGAGTTATTCTTCTATGGACCTCAAGCCGAGGGGCGGTGTCAATGCCAGCCTGCTGACCAATCCCTGGCAACAACTGGACAGGGTATCGTACTCCCTCAGTTGCTAGGATATAGATATGAAGCAACACCCCTAAATTTTCCCCCACCCACTCCATTCCTGGGCCATGTCCCCAGTGATGGCTATCTAAGCACTGTACTGAAAAGCTCTCCTCAACACCCATTTGTTGCCCGAATTTCTCTTCATAATCACCAGAGATGTCATCCTGGCATGTATGCTTGCATCACTCCAGCTTCCAAAGTACTGATTTTGGTCAGCCAGGTGAAAAGAACCTGGAATGTGAAATGAACCTGAGATGAGTTACTACCTCCTTTCTGTCATTAAGAACTAAAGATGAAGGTTTAGCTCCATGCACCTGCCTCTTCCCATTTCCTGCTGACATATGATTAGTGTAAATGCCCACAAAACATAGTTGTCATGAGGCCTTGCAATTTATCAATAACGAGTTCATGCTGGTTATGATGAGAAGATATGTTTATTAAACCGGATGATGCAAATTGTAAGCTTTATGATCTTAAATGCAGACCTGAGATTTTTTCGTTTCCATTCTCCCCCTTTCTATAACCCTGTCTCTCCGTCGCTTGTCTTGCTGGAAGGGCAAAGCAGCTGTAAACAGAGAGGCGTTTTGCATTTTTTCAGAAATGAATAGTGGATGAATCAGAGGCCTAAATTAAAAGCCAGGGTCACAGAGGGGAAACATAATAAATAGATTCTGAGTATCCAGGGAACATGAGCCTTCACGCAGGACTTTTGTACCTTTTTCAGAAACAGAGTCTCTCTTGCGCCCCTTTTCCTCAATGGCTACTGCACCCGCAGCGCACCTTCACGGCCTTGATGATGTCAGCATAGTATACCAACTCAGTGAGATCAGACTGTGGCTGTGTCTTTTTAATAGCCTATTCAGAGGGAAAGTGATATGCACCCCCCCCCACACACACCCACACACATGCACACACACACACAAGTTACCAACAAGCAAACATCTACTTTGCTTCATCTTTCCCTCACATGCCAAAGCAGCAGAGAGTAATTTTAGTCACCCACCCAACACATAAGAACACACTGCCCACACCCAGGCGGACAGATAGATCTACTAACATCTGCAAATTGTGTGTGCTCATTTTGGAAATGCCATTCCTGAACAGCGTCCAACTCTTACAGCACGCTCTACTGTGCTGAGCTGCACTTGTTACAGCGTGGCGGATTCCTATACATCTACAGGCAAAGTCATCAGACACAATGTAGATGTTGTATAGACACTGTCGATAACTTGACCGTTGATAAGCTAAAGGGAAAATCCAGCATACTGGAAATGATCCAGTATGTTATCCAGTTATTCTGGATAGAGCTGACTGTTAGCAAAGACAAAGGCCAGCATGTATGAAAATAAGAGATTCTTGGCTACGTGAAGTTCAAGGAAAAACAGAAAAACGTGCTGCAATTCTAACACAGTTATATATTTGCCTTAAAACTGAATGTCATGGGATTTCACCACATTACAACATGTTTAAATGCTTAAGATACAAACAGCATCATTTAGAGATTTGATTTGAAGCCTAAGATTGTAGAGAAATTTGTCCAAGCAGTGTTGTGGAGGGGGCCTAGTGGTTAGGGCGTTGGCCACATGATGAGGATCGGGGGTTCGAACCTTCCCGACAGGTTGCCCTGAGGTACCCTTGAGCAAGGTGCTGTCCCTGTCACGCTCCTCCCTGCAATGGGCTGGCGACCTGTCCAGGGTGTGTCCCCCGTCCTTCGCCCTGTGTGAGCTGGGATGGACTCCAGCACCCCCCATGACCCCACTGGGGAGAAGCGGCAGAAAATGACTGACAGTGTTGTGGAGAACCAGACGTCCTAAATGTTGACTGCCCCTCACAGAAAGTCATTACTTGAGTTACGAGCATTGTTTAATAAAGTTGAGAGAGATAATTGTTTAATAAAGTTAGGCTGAAATAATTGCTTTAAAGACATTCATGTCAGATATGTACAATAATTGTACATATATATATCAAACATATGAAATTCCACTAATCTTCCAGACGTTAAGAGCATTTAACATTATATTTAAAAGGTTATTTACATGTGCACGTTTCTTTTTAAACACACCTCAACTCAGCACTAAGTTTAGAGAAATCATCAAACTGACTGACCAGGCACAATCAGACACCCTTAATGTTAATGCTTAATGCAGTGGTGGCCTAATGGTTAGGGAGTTGGGCCCAGGATCAGAAGGTCGTGGGCTCAAATCCAAGACCAGCAGGTTACCCTTAGGTACCGTCCCCATCACTGCTCCCCAGGAGCATTTTAAATAGCTGCCCCCTGCTGCAAGGTGTGTATGGGTGAAATACAGAGGCTGCATTTCGTCGTGGTTCACTGAATGTTGTGCTGTATACTCACAATGACAACTTGTCACTTTCACTTAAATATTAACAGCATCATCAGTTATTTTCTTAACCATATGCCCTTTTTCAACAATGATTAAAATAGAATCCTTTCATTATGCAGAGTTCTTTGTATTAAAGTCACATAAAGGAATCACTCACTATAAAATGAAACTGAATCACTTTTCTTCTTATCCAAAATGTAGTCTTGCCAAGGCATTTTTGGTGTCCAATATTTGATTTTTAAATTTTGCACTTGTTTAAAAATGTACATAGATATCATAACTAAGAACAGTAGTATCAGTAAAGCTTGAATTTTGTCCTTTATCTTTATATAGATTTTTTATGGTCTATAGCTTATATTTAAGTTCATCATAGCGTACATATATATTAGAACACGATAAACAACACAGGAAAGATCATTTAACAACTATACACCATTTGAGACAAGTGCGGTAAGGCAAGTCAAGGCAGGTTTATTTATACAGTACATTTCGTACACAAAAGCAAATCAAATTGCTTTACATAAACAAAAGTCGAAGAAGCACCAAGGGGGTGAAGTAACATTAAAAGAAAGTTAATTTGTCGAAAAAACAAATAGTAGACCAGCAGAGTGTAGACAGATAAGACTTAATAAAACATAAATAAAATACATGTTTTAGAGCTAAACCGTAGGCACCCAGGCTCTATTAGTTGGCCTGCCATCAAAATACTAAAATATTTAATAGTGGTCTAAAATACTAAAAGATTAACACCCTTCTCACTAAATATTCTTTAACAGTCCAAAATAATGAAAATCTTTCTTCACTATTATTTATAAGAATTTGGTGTAGAAACATCCCCAGTCACAAACCAATGGAGTTACATATATTTGTTTATTCATTCTTTGAATAGTTTGCCACACCCATTCATGATGAAGTTGTAAGGAATGGATGATCTGGACAGCCAATTAGACCAGAGCCTATACATATATATTGGTCTTAAACTCATATAATAAAGACAGTTTAAAGAGGAACTATGATGTTTGACTGTTTTTACACTCAGATTGACCTCAGTTAAGACTATTAGAAGTCTTAGAAGACTATTATGGGGTGTTGGTGGTCTAGTGGCAGGGTGCTTGCCTATGGATCTATGGCTCAAGAGGTCCCAGGTTCAAATCAAACCTCTAGCACTCCCACCACTGGGTCCCTGAGCAAGACCCTTAACCCTGAGTGTCTCCAGGGGGACCGTCCCTGTAATCAGGACATGGAAGTTGCTCTGGATAAGAGCGTCTGCTAAATGCCACAAATGTAAATTAGAAAGAAGAAAAATTTAAAATATAGGGCCTTTAAATGCACTCTAAACCACACCATTCAGTGATTTATAGACTAGGATCAGCACTTTAAAATCTATGAAATGACTCATTCAAAGTGAAGATTTTCGAGCTGGAGTAATGCACTTTGTTTTCAGGGTTGTGCTTAAAACTCTTACAGGAGTACTTTAAAGAAGCTACAAATGTTAAATGGTCTTTTTTGAAAGGCCACCATTAAATAAATTGCAGGAGATAAATGAACACATTTAAAAAGTCTCTACATGGTTTTGGGACACCAAACTTCATTAAGGCAAATTTTATGATGGAACCTGTTTTTGATATGATAAGTGAAATTGAGATATGAGTTCATCAGAAGGCCAGGAATCTTTTCCCCTGTAAAGCTTAAGGCATGCATGATGTTATCTGATGGGGTATAAGCTTCCATTACTTTTAAGCTACATTAGCATTGTACCTCCACTACAAATTTACAGACACCATGCATGTCTTGACTGATCGACAACATTTAAGGTCAGAGGAAAATTGTGTAGTTCTTTTTTCCATTAAACTATTTCTGTAGATCAGGTTGGATTTAGCTTGCATGCCCATTTTTGGGCACATCAATCAGTATGCAGATGAGATCATACACGTATGCTCTTTTAGCACAAGGGCAAACTACCTTCAACCCCTTGATCCTCTCTAGGAGTGATTACGACTGATATTCATAACGACACATGAAACCCTTACATCACTACACCGTTAATTGCTTTTAATATGCAGGCATAGGATGTCTGTCACCCTTTTCCTATTACTTCATACGTGGTGCATGTACTTGTTTAGAGCATTGATGATTACGTCAGGCTGTGCTGTGAGCTGTATATCCAAGCCAGCATCTTTAAAGCACCCATTATCCCTGTCCAGGGCATCATAGCTCAGAGCCATGGTGCTAAATCCACATTAATCTGTAATTGTATCACCCTAGGCCTGCAAAGAGTGCAGCACATGCGCCTTTAAACACATCATCTTCCTTAATTCGTCTTTATACCCCTATCTTCTTGTTTGAAACACAGCTGACTATTACTGTCCAGCGTTTACGTATGGTACACCACCAAGCAGTTGTTGTGGGGGCAGCTGGAGAGGAGGGCCTTGACTCTGGCCTGCCTCGCAACACAGAGGTCAAACATACACAAGCATGGGATACACACACCAGACAGCAAATTTCAGGAACTGCACAGAGTTGTGAGTGTGTGTATTTCAGTCTGTGATCAACGAAGGGGATGTCCAGATGAGTCAGAAAGGCCACTGTATGGTTCAACACTCAAGAAGTAATAATTAATGGACCGCTAGCACTTGGATGACCCTAAAACTGCCCAGCAACTCGCTATTGTTTTCAGCAACCACTGGGTGGTTGAACATGAGGAGAACAAATTCATTGACCTGACAAAGAAAAGCCACTCAAAGAATTATACATACTTCCTTGCTTAATTTAAAACAATGAAAGAAAGAAACAAAAAATAAATAACTAAAAGCTATTATTTATTGTCGAAAAGTGAACTTCAACATGCATATATTAATTAAACTAAACGTTTCTTATGGACATTTTAATTTTTAAAGTTAGTTCATTTAGTTCTGATTTTTGTTACAAACGGGAACTAATAGTTCCAGTGTTTGTATCAACTTTCAGTTCACACATTTAAAGTCTTTTGACTTTGTACTAGTTCATAATTTGACAAAATATATAAGAAAGAAAAAATATGTTTAAAATGACAGAAGAATTAACACTCTATATGAAGATATAGATATACAGATATACAGACAGACAGACAGACAGATAGATAGATAGATAGATAGATAGATAGATAATACTATTTCAAGATAATGCAAATAGAGCATAAATCATTAAACCACCGTTCTAATATGCTCTGCCAAAACACACACAAGCCCCTAAAAGGAACCTGCCAGACTTGCCATTCAAGAGCCTTTCCAGCTCTTTTTTTCCAGTTGTTTTGAGCAGCTTTTTTACCCTTGTTAAAGTCACTCAGGTCTTTACACCCACCTTCATCCCTCACCTTAAATCTCATTTATATCCTAGATGTTTACATGTGAAGTTGTAACAAGCTCATGAGAAATATTCACTTAATCTGAGTGGTCAGGTTTTGGCTTGTGATTGAAATGTAAATGTAAAAGTTAAGTTTAAGATTTAAAACAAATATATGTGGTGACATTATAAAAGATGAGAGATGTAAAATGTTACCCAACAAACAACAGAAATGCTGACAGTAAAGTTCTTTGGGACAACATTATTAAAGGTGTGGTTTATGTACCAAAGACAGCCTTTTTACATTTTTAAATGACAATTTCCAACAGTTCATCATCCATTACAATTATAAGGTGTACTCAGCCATATGTTTATATTGCTAATCCTAACCCTAATGCTGTTGATAATCCACTCAGTTTCAGCAGGTAGACAATAATTATTCTTTAACAATGAAATAATACTTGGCTACAGACCAAGAGGCTGCAGGTCCAAAGCCCACCGCCAACACTACCACCACTGGGTCCCTTAGAAAAACCTTTAACCCCAGGTTGCTTCAAGGGCACGGTCCCTGTAGTTGGTTGTCGCTCTGGATAAAAGCATCAGCTAAATGCTGTAAATGTGTGACAATTTTGTTTGTATTATGAGTAAAAGATAGGATGCATATCAATTTAAAGTGCATATAATTATGTTCTGAAAGTAAAGCAATCAAAAAAGTGTCTGAACTCTTGCTTCCCATTGCAAACAACAGTAAGAGTTTTGAAGTTTGTGCACAAATACATCACAAAGGCAGAAAACAGAAAGGTTGCCCCTGAGCTGCTTGCTTTGAGAAGAATGAAATACTTTACTTGTTAGAGCACACAGATTGTAACATCTTCAGGTGAAAATCACTGCCACTCTGTTTTCTGTTTTCACAGCACTTGCTTAATTTTCATGTGGGAAACACCTGTCACATGTAAGCAAAAATGGCATTATGGATGTACTTTAACGAGTTTTCTTTGACCCACTGCCATCAGAAGTTGAATGAACTTCTGACAACACCTTTCTTTACTGCAGTGAATCAATTCAGATACAACAGTGTATAATAACTTCTCCACCTTACACTGTTTCTTGGAAAAATATTGCCTTGGTGGGAACCAGACTTGTTTGTGTGCTTTTTTTTTCTTTCTTGTCTCATTTGTTTTGTGCCATCTGATTTGAAGGATGAACTGGTTTTTTTTTTTTTAAGTTTTCGCTGACTCATAGAACTGGTCTGATTAAAGCTGTTAATCCACAAAATAAACAGGAACAGGCAGTCTGTTAGTTGCTGCAGTATGTCAGCAGCTAAGCCACACCAAGTTTGGGTAAAAAAAATATTGTATTCTGTAAGTAAATGGAATTAAAGTCGTCCCATATACATAGAGAAACAGTGCAGATGTAATTTACAGAATACATTTTTAGCTTTTTTGCACATTAATGAATAAAGTTAAATGTTATCTGGTGTAAATAATGTGTAATAGAGGTTTAGTCAATCAACAGAGTATTTTTGTCTAAAATCTTTATGTATATCATGTGCGATCATGCATATCTGGCTCTTCTTAGGAACACAGTTGATGAAACAAAATGACTGCTATAAGAATAAACAAAATTATCATGAATGCAAAAATGTTACCAGGTGTGCTTGGTAATGGTAATTTTACTTTTTTTTTTTTTATTTCATTTGACCATGGGCTTTAAACTTTTATTTTATATAGTAGATTTATTGAACAAAATCTTTTTATTTACACAGTACAACGAATGAGAATAATAATGATAAAACACACTGTACAATAATACCACTACAACCTAGATGACAAATTGTGTGTGTGTGCATATATGTATGTGTGTGTGTGTGTGTGTGTGTGTGTGTGTGTGTGTGTTAACGTGTGTGTTTAAACAATTGATATTTCTCCAGTGTTATGATGAGGAAAAACCTGTTCTGGCAAGTGAAATAAACAGTAAACAGAACTTAAAGTTCATGCCAACAGTCACTCTTTGTTACACATTCAAGTCTTCCAGTGCACAATAAAAGCCTAACAACCACAACCTATCAGTCACTAAAATCCAATTTGTCTTTGCTTTGCTTTAATCTCTTTTAAATCTTGGCAGCACTTAATCTCTGTCAAATAGATCTGATTTAATGAACATTCTGCCTTAAATGCTACCATTAATCACTTAAAGACACCAAAGATTGCAACATGAAAAGCTTCCGCAAAACACAGAAATTTCATTTTGATTCACCTTTGATGGCAGGGGTTTGCATCAGTAGCAACAGGGGTTTAAGGAAGCAGAGCAGGCTAGTATGGTTTGGCTGAGTACAGTGCAGAGTGTGAAGAGAGGCCTATTTTAACAGCTCTGGTACACATCTGAGCAGGTGTCCCAAGCTCAGCACTTCTATGAGGTAACCCTATCTTTGATATTCCAACTTTCAGAAAAATAGCCCATGATGTAAAACGTAAGGCCTGGTGTTTAGCAACCCATGAGAGCCGTATCCAGGCAACGGAGTGACAAGTGTGATTGGTCGACCCCTCAACCTGTTAAAGTGGATGTATGCCTAGCACATTATGATGTTCAGTGGCATCCCAACGACATTTTATCCCAGGCCCATGAACCAGCACCCATCCCGGCGTAATCTAAGAGAGGGTCTGAGGTGCCCTTTGTCACTGGATAGGCTTTAAAAATAAAACATGGTGAGATGATATGAAGGGATGCTTGAATCTAAGCAAATACTTCACCGAGGGCCTGCAAGACCAAAAAGGAATTTGCAGTTCAGTAAAATATTGTTGTGGTGGCCTTTCCAAATAATCTTTTATTAGATGACTAACTATAAGGGCTCACAAAAGGAAGTCTTTGGAGGTCAGATTAAGAATCTGGGCCTGACTCTGTGGCCATTTAAAACATCATGCTTATTGTCTGAGAAAATGACAGTAAAAAATTCTCAGGTGTCACAAAATATTTCACTAAGGGGTCAGTGTCACATGAATGAGGTTTGATGACTGCCTTGATCGCCTTGGTGGCTTGTCCACATCTTTTGTTATACATCTGTCAAACAAAGCTCATGAAGTGAGGTCTTTGAGGTTTGAATGAATAACTTACGCCTGACATTATGGTATTTTAGAAAAGTGAACAAATCTTTAGTGTCACCAATCCTCATTCAAAAACATATTCCTTAGTGACTCAGTCACACTCTCACTTGGTCCATATTACAGTGATATTAAATATCATAGTAGGTGAACAATACCTGCTTTTATCATATTAGGTAATCACTGCTGCTGTTTACTCCCTAGACTGACAGCCTGTGCCATCAGGAGCACATATGCAGTTGGAAGGAGAGATGCTGAGAGGATTATTATAAAAGATGCCCAGGTTGTTTTGTGAGAATTCCAACATGAGTCATAGATGGGAAAACAGAGTGCAGCAGCATTCGCACATAGTTTATTAGTTTTCAATACACACATGTCGTAGCCAAGAAGATTTTGCTCTCCTTAATTAGAAGCAAAAGCCATGTAGTTCATCATTTTAATTGGTGGGGCTTAAGGAATTTCCATAGCAATGGCATTGAATGAAAGGTGATCTGGGGAAGTGGGATGTGTGTGAGTCTATGCTATGGGTTCGTATGGAGTGTCAGGTGGGCCAGGTTCCTAACAGATCACATCACCTGTCAGTCAGCATAACCAGCTGCCAGCGAAGTGTATGGGTATGTGTTTGTGGAAGGGGTAAGATGGCTTAGTGTGGGTTTCCAGCTGACAAGGGACAAGCTGTGAAATTGATTCTCTGTTTTTGACACATTCCTGGTGAAGGTAATCATGCGTTCTATCATCCAACAGTTGACTGCAAAGCCAGGCAATGTTTCAGATGCTGGCCAGATTGTTTTCAGATGGAGTAGATTCAGGTGAACTGAGCTGGCTGCGATAAATTGAACGAAGGATGAACCCTAAAGTGGGGTATGATGAATTCAGAGTTCAAAGTAATAAACACGTCAGCTACTGAATTTACACCATGGCCCAGTAACATGGTCCGCCTCACCTAGTCAACACTTTTCTATAGCTCATGCACTTCCCAGCGCACCAAATCAAAGATTTTTCTATACCTAGTAAAGGGGAATTCCACAATTTTGTTCAAATTTGTGATGTAAACAGTCATTTGGGCTGGTTTAATGTGAAATGGTGCATTATAGAGGCGTTTTATTTACTATGCAAAACAACCTATGATCCGAAGTGTGTCTTTTAAATGTATAATAATGTAATGGCTATACATATATCCTATTTTATATGTAAGGTAAATAATAAAGTAATAGTAAATCACTATTTTTTTGTGTACTACTTTTAACAATGTCTTGAATGTAATCTCCTTGCTGTAATGTAAAAACAACATTTAGACAAACATTTTGTGATCATCAAATTTTTTTATTTAACTTTTACCATAAAACATGTAACAACTATAATACACACTTATTCCTAAATTAACCATAACATTTTTAATATAAGGGCAGCGGTGGCCTAGTGGTTGGGGCGTTGGCCCTATGATCGGAGGATCGTGGGTTCGAACCCCTTCCCAGTAGGTTGCCCTGAGGTACCCTTGAGCAAGGTTCCGTCCCCGTCCCGCTCCTCCCTGCGATGGGCTGGCGACCTGTCCAGGGTGCATCCCCTGTCCTCGCCCTGTGTGCGCTGGGTTGGACACCAGCACCCCCCCGCGACCCCGTTTGGGACAAGCGGCAGATAATGGATGGATTTTTAATATAGATGATACATACATCTGATTTTGAAAACTAAATTAAGTCATAAATGTATAAACATATACTTTAGTTATTACTCTAAAGTGCACTCATATGGGTTCAAATGTAAACATGTTAGATAGAAGTTTTCTTTATAATGATTTTATTAAGACCATGTGTGATTTTCTGGAGTCGTGAAAGTTTTGCTTTTAAGCAGAAGTGTCTATGTAGTTTGAATGCTCTATATGTATTCTACTACAACTGGTACTTCTACAAAGATGTAACAATCTCATCAAAAACAGCTGTGTTTTCTCAATTTAGGTGAACCAATTAATGAGCTGCATTTTTCCCCCCTTTTCATACTCTCTCCTGTTCCTCCAGCCACTGTGGCATGACGTATCAAGATGGCATGGCAAGATTGGAGATAGCAGCAGTAGAGTGTGCTTTGGGAATATATGGGCTTTTATGCTGGAAGAATGCAAACAATGGCCATGGCCGATGAGATTCATTAAAGACGGTTTTTGCTTCTGTGCAGAAGGTAATGAAAGCTGTGACTAGTTATATCTGCATCATATCTGTGATTCTTTCTGTGTTTTTTTACATTTTTAAAATAAGGGTACTATCACTAAATAAATCCAATCTATACCAAATATATCTTACCCTTATATATAAAATATATAAGGGTAAGATAGCCTTTAGATTGCAGTTCAACTGGTATTGGCCTGTCAGCGGTCTGCAGGCTGTGAGACTGAGCTGTTTCCACACTTCACTGAACTCAGAATGGCTTTTGTTGTCAACAAGATTTACTGGGACGTAAAGCATATTGAGCATATTGAGAATAAAGATTGTGAAAATAAAATGTAAAATGTCTCCTTAACCCCAAATGTAGTTGACCTGTTTAGTGTATTCCTGTGTCTTTAGTTTAGGAATGGAAAAGGAAACATGGTCATTGGGTTGTCTTTGAGATTTAACATCCAGTTTTTTCCCAACCCCATTTAGTCCAATATTTAATATTTTTGTTCAAGATGCATTCAGTGTCCCTAAACAGTATTTTTACATTCTATATGTTATTAATCAGGTTTGGTTCTTAAGTTACTTCATAAAATGTTTAACATAATGATATTATTTAGATTTAGTACAGAATCAAACCGATGGTGGACTCTTTGCGTGGAGAAAGCCTGGATAACAATTCCAGTCCGATGTAGTAAAGGTGCTGTAAAACACATCAAAGCCTGTGGCTGTTGTTCTTACAGCGGTGTTAGTGCGCTTGTGCTCACTGATGGGATCATGAGCTCAGAAATGTGCACCGTCATTGTATAAGGAAAAAACTTGTACTTGCTTTGCTTTTTTGAAGGGAGACCTCTATTGTGTTCAGCCTTCATAATGAAAGGGCATCCATAAATAAACAAAAATGGAAACCAAATCTTTTTGCATTAAACTTCAAATTTTAAATAGAAAATATTTTTTTCTTTAATTGAAAAAATGCAATTCTGAAAATTTGGGGTGAATAGAGCATTCCTATGAATAGAAGGGTCCCAGATTTAAGAAACTTTAGAGTAAAAATATAATTACCCAAATGTCTTAGATGGCTCATGAGACGATCCTTCTAGAAACCTCAAAAGTAAAATTCTACTGTCTGGGCTTCCCAATGCTTGTTCACTTCAATGGCAATTGAGGTCAGTAACTGACCACTTGAAGTACAACTGTGCAGCACAATGCTGTCAACAATTCAGCCTGCATGAATTTAAAGTGTGAAAATAATTTTTTACTTTGCAAGAGTTACCAGAAGGTGTTTGTCACTTGGGTTTGGTTTCCTGCCGACTCCTACAGGTAGACAAGCACCAGTCATGTGATGATGTTGTTAGAGTCATAGCATGTGTTAATGTCTTTGGTCTGTATAGTGCCCATATGCATTTGTGAGTCAGTGTCTGGGAGCATGTTTGTGTGAAAGACACGAGGGAGCAGTATTGTAGGTTTGTAGTAATATGATATGACTGTAAATCATCTAGGTCATCAAGTGTCATTTGACAGGTTCCTTGTGCAGATAAGCATTAAGCACTCTCTCGAAAAAGAGTGAATGAGGAATGAGTAAAAGGATGGATGGAAGAAACAAAAATGCATTTTTTCAGGACATTATGACTAGTATTGAAAGTTATTAGCAAAATAGCTTAAAATATTTAATTTCTGGATTAAATGCAAATGTTACGCTTTAATGAAATTTTTATATGCCATTAGCTTGATTTAAAATACATCCTGATTTAGACAGTTAGTTAGTGAAAATACTGAATTAATATACACTTTCAAATGAGCTTTTTAGTACAAAACAGGGTGTCAACCTTAAATGCCTGTTCTGCCCAAAGAAAAGAGGATAAGAGTAGTGTGTTTAGTGACTGCCAAAATCACACTCACACCTTGGCACAGTTCAACGATTATCCACAGGTTGCCTATAGCAACAACAAGGAGCACTATCACAAACATCCAAAAACAAAGATTTGGCTGAACAGAAGGCATAAGAGAACATGTCTTCGTTTCATTGCTAAAATGTGGATCTTTCATGGCTCAACAAGCATATAGGATTCCCCTGAATTTCGTCAGGACAAATAGCATTAGAAGATAAAACGTTTTTGAATAAAGCCCAGATAGATATTGTAAAAGTTATTCAAAACATCAGCTTTGAGGAGGCTCTAAATTTTAGATTAAACTTGCTGAGGTACTACTGAGATTAACCCAGCTACTAGGGATGCACAAGCCAGTGTATTTCTTTATGCTGGTCCCAAGCCCCGGATAAATGGAGAGGGTTACGTCAGGAAGGGCACCCGAATCAATACGCGGACAATGCCAAATCAACATGCAGGCAACGAAAGAGACTTCCATACTGGATCGGTTGAGGCCTGGGTTAACAACAACCGCCATTAATACTGTTAGCCAACAAAATTGGACTACTGTTGGCCAACAGAGAGGAAAAGAATAGGAGGAAGGCATGTCTGGAGGCAGGAGGAGAGAAGGAAGAGTAGTAGAATGGAAGTAAGGGTAGGAACTTAGAATGTTAGCAGTATGACTGGTAAAGAATTAGCTGATATGATGGATAGAAGGAAGTTTGATATGCTGTGTGTGCTAGAGACTGTGTTGGAGGTGGGTTTAAATTTTTTACCATGGTGTGGATGGAAGAAAAAATAATGAGGATGTGATGGGTAGATATGGGTTTTGAGAAGAGGGAGGGGGACAGGGTGACATACAAAAGTGGAGGAAGATGCTCACAGGTGAGTTATATCCTTTGCAGAAGGGTCAGTCTAAGGAGATTGGAGACTGCAAAGTAGAGACGGGGAGAGTGTAGCTAAACAGCATAGAATGGTGGTCTGTAGGATGAAGTTAGCCATCAAGAAAAGGAGGAAAGTGAGGGCAGAGTTGAGGATCAAATGATATAAGCTGAAGAAGGAAGACTGCAAGGTGCAACTCAAGCAGGAGTTAACATGGGCACTGGGGATTACAGAGGGGTTACCAGATTGCTGGGCAACTACTGCAGAAGTGATAAGACAGACAGCTAGAAAGGTACTTGGTGTGACATTTGGAAGGAAGGATGAGAATAAGGAAACCTAGTGGTGGAACACAGAAGTTCAGAAGTGCATACAGAAGAGGCTAGTGAAGAAAAAGTGGGAAGAAAGTAGGCAAGAGTACAAGGAGATGTGTCGCAGGACAAAGAAAGCAGTGGCAAAGGCTAAAAAATAAGGTGTTTGGTGAATTGTTTGAGAGGTTGGACAGTAAGGAAGGAGAGAAAGACTTATACTGATTAGCTAAACGGAGAGACAGAGCTGGGAAAGATGTGCAGCAGGTCAGGGCGACAAAGGATAAATATGGAATCATACTCACAAGCCAGCAGAGTGTATTGAGCAGATGGAAAGAGTACTTTGAGAGGCTGATGAATGAAGAGAACAACAAAGAGAGAGAAGATTGGATGATGTATGGATAGTGAACAAGGAAGTGCAGCGAATTAGCAAGATAGAAGTAAGGGCAGTGATGAAGAGGATGAAGAATGGGAAAGCTGTTGGTCCAGATGATATACCTGTGGATGCATGTACAGGATATGCATGCAGGAAGTGTGACAGTGGTGAGGGCAGTAGTAGGAGTGATGCATGCATTTAAAGTAGAGGTGGGATTACATCAATGATCAGCACTGAGGCCATTGTTGTTTGCAATGGTAATGGACAGGTTGGCTGATGAGGTTAAACAGGAGTCTCAGTGGACTATAATGTTTGCAGGTAATATTGTGATCTGTAGCAAGACTAGGGAGCAGCTTGGAGAGGAGAGGAATGAAAGTGAGTAGGATAAAGACAGATTACATGAGTGTGAAAAAAAGGGAGGAAAGTGGAGTGGTGAGGATGCAGGGGGTGATGAGAAATGTGGAGGAGCTGAAATACTTTCGGTTCAACAGTTCAGAGTAAAGGGGAGTGTGGAAGAAAGATAAAAAAGAGAGTACAGGGAGCTTGGAATGGATAGAGTTGACTGGCAAGAGTGCTTTGTGACAAATACCTGCAAGAGTGAAAGGAAAGGTTTGAACAACAGTTGGAAGAGGAAAAGAGTGACCCTAAAGAGTATGTTTATGGATGTGGCTAAAGAGCATGAGGAAGATGTAGAGGACTGGGAGAAATGGAGATGGTTGATCTGCTGTGGTGACCCTTAACAGGAAGAAGAAGGTACTACAGAGAATCCCATCTGTAGCCTAGTTGCAGTCTTTATTTATATATTTACTAAAATGCAAAATATGTCTAAGATTACAGGGTTTTTTTGTTCAGGAGCAATATTTTAGGAGCAGGAGAATGAAGTTTTTGTTTTTCTGCCAGAAACAGATAAATTAAAGATTTTTCTCCAGCTACTATTCTAGATTTAATGCTACCTATTTGGGCTTTGCCAACGTCTTTCTTAATTCATTCAGCTAAACCTGTGTAAATTGATAGGTGCATGTGCCACTGACCTGACATGCAGCGAGTGGTGTGGATGTCTGAAAGTGTATGCTCTCCATCCTGTGCAGCTCAGAGATTATTGTGTGAAGCTGACAGGACTGAGAGGGTGATGAGAATCAGGCAGACAAGAGTTGACCTCATATGTCATCACACTGCTGCCCCCACAGTGCTGCAAATCACAGAGAACAGTCATCCTGCTGCTATTGTGCTGCTTGCAATGAGAAAAACAAGCCATCAATCAAGCAGTTCTGCATTTCAACAGGACCTCTCACACTTATCAGAGAGAATCTCAGAAGGGCCAGGATCAGATACTGCACAAGTGCGAGAACCACTGGGCTGGACTCCTCAAAGTCTAGCGAAAAGAGATGGAGAAAAGAGATGGATGTAAGTTTTTCTCAAATTAATCTTGCATGTTGAGATAAAATGAGCGATAATGCCAGTTGTCATAAAAGATTTGTGTAGCTGTCATGTGGCATTACGATTGCTACTCTGCAGTAAGGTTGTACAGTGTTAACTGAAAATGGACCATGGAGGTCAAACCTTTTGTGTCTTTAAACATTTCCGTGTTTCTGTTGTTTTGCACTGCAGCAAAAGTTACATTTCCAGTTATTTGGTCATATAACCCATAATAACTAAGTTTGATTGTAATAAAACAACAAAGTATTGGTTTAACAGGTTAAATATACAGCAAACAAATGTATCAATATTAGCAGTGCTTACACTGGTAATATACCAGTGCTGTCAGTCAATCCAAAATCATAATAACCCTGAAACTTGAATGTTTTATAAAGCAAAAGTGAGTGTGAACATTCTCAGGAGAATAATGTGCACAATCATTAGGCAACTATTAGTTTGCAGAATTATTATGCAACTAAATGAACATCTATTTTTCCATCTCACTTGTTTATTTTCATCTGTTAAAGTGAGAACAACTCAAAGTTTTATTTCAAAATCAGTGACCAATAAAGCTTTTTTTTAATAACAGTCATAAGCCTTCTATTCATGGAGTCTGTCAGTTTCTTGAGCTGTTAATTATCAACTTTTTGTGCAGCAGCAACCACACATGGGGCAATCATTCTAGGGGCAGCAGTGGCCTAGTGGTTCGGGAGTTGCCCCAGCATCGGAAGATTGTGGGTTCGATTCCCTCACCAATAGGTTGCCCTGAGGTACCCTTGAGCAAGGTACCGTCCCAGGCACTGCTCCCCGGGCGCTTTCAATAGCTGCCCACTGCTGCATGGTGTTTGAGTGCATGGGTTAAATGCAGAGGTCCAATTTCGTTGTGGTTCACTGTGTGCTGTGCTGTGACCTCGCAATGACAAGGGTTGTCACTTTCACTTTCACCCCAGTCTCCCAGACACTGTTCAGAGAGGTGGACTGTTTTCCTTTCCTGTAAATCTCTCGTTTAAGAAGAGCCACAAGTTCTCGACAGGGTTTAGGTCAGGTGAGGAAGGGGGCCATGTGATAATTCTTTCATCTTTAAGGCCTTTACAAGCCACGCAGTGGAGAACTTCCATGAATGTGATGAAGCATTGTCCTGCATAAAAATCATGGCCTCCTGGAAAGATACAGACTTTTCTGAAGCACTGCTTGAAGAAAGTGTCCTCCATTCCATCGTCAACCCAAAAAGGTCCAACTAATTCATCTTTAAATAATCCCAGCCCATACCAGTACCCCACCTCCACCTTGCTGGTCTCTGAGTGGAAGTGGAGCTCTGTGCCCATTACTGATCCAGCAGCAGGCCCCTTCATTTGGTCCATCAAGAGTCACTCTCATCTCATCTCCATAAAACCTTCAGATATTTCTTAGCCTAGTTTTGATGTTTCCGCTTATATGTCTTGTTAAATGGTGGAGGGTTTCAGTCTTCTTTATCTTGGCCATGTCTCTGAGCACTGAACACCTTGTGCTTCTGGACACTCGAGGTAGGTTCAATTCTAGAATATGACAGCACCGGAGGATCATGGGTTCTTGGTAACTTCACATTTGATTCTTCTCAAAACTTTGGCAGATAATTGGCGTCTTTCTTGCTCAACACATTTCTTGCGACCCTGTTGACTATTTGCAGCAAATTGTTTGATGGTTCGGTGATCACACCCCAGTATCTTAGCAATTTCAGGAGTGCTGCATCCCTCTGACAGACCTTTTACAATTTTTGACTTTTAAGAGTCGGTGATCTCTCTTTTTTGGCCCATTTTGCCTGAGGAGGAAAAGAAGCTGCCTAATAATCATGCACTCCTTGAAACAGGGTGCTGATCTCCTTAGGCCACACCCTCCCTCATAACATAAATACACATCACCTTATTAAATCTAATTAGCATTCAAGTTTATACAGCTTGGAGTTGGAATATATGCATAAAAATGATATGGTCAAAATACTCATTTGCCAAATACTTTTGCATGCTGTCTATATAAATTATATTGATTTTGAAAGTATTAATATTAAAATTAATACTGATTTTTGGTTTCATTTCCCCAATTTAAAGAATTTGGTTTCCCCAGTTTACACTGAAATACCACCATTTAGATCATCTTATTTAATTACATGCTTGCTACAAGAATTAGCACATCAAAATGTAATGAAATTAAATCAGTTATACATCACAATTTTTTTTATCTTGTTGTGGGGTAGGCTGTACACAGCTTACAGATTCTTCTGCTCTAACAGGTTTTTGTGCTAAAGCAAGGTAATCAGTGAAGTGTGCTCGCCACCTCCTTTCTCCATCCCTGCTTAATATCCTGTCCTTTTAAAACTTTGATCAACTGTGACCACAGTCAACCACTAGGTGGCTCATAGTGACAAGACTAATAATAGCAAGACCCCATAGTAATCCCCCCACTTACAGATGTGATTCTACTTAAACGAGGCACCTCAGTCTGTCTGCACCACCCAGGTTATTCATGCCAATAATGAGAGTATAATTTATCATTCCAGATTGCAATACCACAAGGCTTCTGCCTCCTCCCATCCCTGCCTCATTCCATCCAGCCATGCTGAAAAAATGTTAACAGTGTGTGCCCCGTGTGAGCCTGAAGAGGGATAGAGGAGGAGGGAGGTTGATCAGTGCCCTATCCCAGAGAGGGTTAGCACCCCACAGACATCTGGTGAAACCATAAAATCACAGCTGTTGTCTGTCCTCAGACATCTGCGGGCGACATACTAGCCATTTTTAGAAGAAAATGTCTGTATGATTTGCATAAAGGTGGCCAGATCACAGTATGGCAGGAGCACACGGAGAGGGTGTGGACCTAGGAGAGAGTACGAGAGAAAATAACTGCATCGGGAAGATGAGGTTCATGGGGTCAAGGCAGAAAGGAAAGCGAGAGTTGGCCTACATGTTTTGCATTGGGTATACAAAGCTTGCAGTAAAAGAGATTGAAAAGTGAGTATACTGTGGGGCTCATTTAAGCAAAAACCCATCAAACTCTTGCTCTGCTTCAAAAGGTCAAGTAGGAGAAGCTCCAGGGCAGGAGGAGAAGTGGGGAGGTGTGTTGAGGTGTGGCATGGCGAGCTCTGAGGTTAGCCTTGCTTGAACTCACACTCAGCCTGACCTCGCTCATAAACTCTTCCACTTGTCACGAGAGGACTGAGACCTGAGGGCTCCAGGTCTGTGGAGGGCAGGGACAGCCATCACACTGGCCCCAATCACTCAACACTACATACCTGCCTTAAAGCAAACGCCAACCAAAATGCCAGCCAAAATAAATCTAATTTACACTTTGTGCTTTGCCCTAAATATCAGCTAAATTAATTTGTTGTCTTAAGTTTCCGTCTATAGCTTGCAGTTTGTTGCATTTCTTCCCCAAAACCTTATCATTAGGTAATCTTTAAAAGACACTCTACGACATACTATTAACTGTTAAAATGGCCAGAAGTTCATTGTATAGCTTGAAACAGTACTACCTAATTTTGTCTTTATTTTTGTTCATTTTTTTGTTTGTGATGATGGTAAAACTTTACTGGAAGGTAGTATTTGTAAGGGTACATGACATCTACATAAGCCTTTAATGACGATCAACATTAACCTACATTAAAATTTATAAAGATTTATTTTGGCAAGTGTCACTTATCTTTTATCAGTTTTACCAAAGAAATTGTGACAATAATGGAAATGCATTGGAATAAGCTTTTAAAAAAGCTTTATGAAGTTAAATGTCATAAAAAGGGTCATGTATATGTATTGTAGTCTTATTGGCTGGGTAGCTCCTGAGCAAAACCAAAGGAAGCAAACTTCAGACATCCTCTCAAGGTTGATCTTAAGGTGAGGATAAAATTGTGTGAATTAGGTTTATCAAGTTTTATGTGCATCAGATACAGAGGTGAATGTTTTTGTCTGGGTTCTTTCTTGCACAAGCTCAGGCTATGGGATCTGCTGATGTAAAGCTGAGAATAAGTGATAAGAGATTGAGTTTTACTATCATTTCTCAGAGAACCCACAGAACATTCTTGAATAGTGAGCTTCGGTACAAGAAGATATATTAGTGTCAAGGATAATGGGCAAAGTGAAAGAAAATAAGCGCTTGTTTAAATACTTGAGGGCACAAAGCTTGTCAGCTTCTTGCTGACTAAACAGAAAGTGGCTGCTGGATGCATTGCACAAGATTATATTACAGAGAAGAAGGTGTGCATTGCCCCCTGTTGGCAAACAATCATATGAAACTCACTTGTATGGTACTTCACACTGGATAAAAATGAGAGCAAATTGCAGAGACACTACAGAAACACACAGGTGCAAGGCACAGAGCGAGAGTTGTAAATTCGCTATATACATGTCACTACAGCTTCTATATTTACATGCGGCACATCTGCAAAAATGTTTGAGATCACTGTGGAATGCGTTTCCATTGCAATCTGCTCGTTAGCTGTAGAATGTGAAGCACTCCAACCAGCCGGGCATGTAGGGGTTTTTTGGCAGAGGGCATGTTTGGGGCTTGAGTTACACAGGGGGCAAAAAGATTGAGATTGTTGGGAGTCACTGGAGGGATAGAGTGAGAGTGAATGCACCTTCAGGGCTTAAGGAGGGCCCCTTAGAAGCATCTGTTCTTTCTCTTTCTGATTGGCCCCCCTAAACCCGCCTGTCATCAGGCTTCAGGACTGGGACCCTGCAGCTTCTGCAGACTAGAAAGGTCTGTGTGGGTGTTTTTTTCCCTTAAACATTCTGAACCCCTTGAACTCTATCCGGTTATTAATCTTAAGGGGTTATTAGTTATTAATCTCAACTATCGATCTGCAGCTTGCAGCTTACACAAGATTAAAAAGTGAAAGATTGTTATAAAAACATCCTTTGGTGCTGCGTACTACATCTTCTACCTGGGAAGGTTAATGGGCTCTTGTGTTGGTGAGCATTGCACTAAGGGACTGTGAAGCCATTTTAACCATCCACACTGAGTAAAGCCAGTTGTGCTTACTTTGACTCCCAGCCATAGATGGCTTCATATGTTATGTAAGGTTCAGAATCCCACAGCCTGATTCTAGACTTCACAGCATTTTGAAAAGAGGTTCTCCATTAAAAGAGCAATACTTGGAGCCAAACCTAAGTGGTGATTCCTCTGTCATAGTTTAAGCATGGGCTCTCAACTGAAGCACCAATGTTCTTCCCCACTGGAATATTTTTAGTCAACAATCATGCTTAACCTGGGAATTTGGACCCAATGGCTTTTTGTGGGAACTCTCAGGCATGACTGTATTTTATTTACATATTTTTTCATAGGTAATTGAATCCTTTATATAATGTTATGATTAAGAGGTCTTAAGATGAATAACTGCAGTTAACAGGGTATAAGAGGAAGTGCTATGTTCATAATACTAGCAGAGGTATGACAACTAAATAAGTTGATTCCAATCATTCTCATGTGTGGAAGCATATAAATATACAGAAATAAGACTTTGTATTATAGTAAGTGCTAAAATAAAAAAAAAACAATACATAACACAATAAAACAAATGAGAGAAACACTGTTGGGCAAAAGTGTAAATAACAGAGAGAGCAAATAATTTATATTTATTCATATTGATCAAGGGCTCTATCAACAGCGTCTCATTGTGCAATTGATGACTAAATGGTCCACAAATGCCCTTATTTGTCTAACTGTTATAGATGAGTATGATTTCTACAGAACACAACTACAGCTGTCTAAATGACAAACGCGTTCGAACTGCAGATCTTTATCTAATCATGGTGTGTTATGTTCTTTCTCTCTTTCTCTGTTTTCTACCCCTTTTCCTCCACCCTCCTGAGTCGACAGGTTACGCAAGCAGCCATGATTCATGTCAACGGTTATCTCCTGTCCCAAGTATGGATTACAGGAAGATTTTAGCAAAGGAAGATGAGATGGAACTGTTTCAGTCCATTTCCAAGCTGCTGTGCCCTCATCATTTCCTGCTGTAATAATGGGAAGAAGAAAACCCTGTAAATCTGCCTGAAAAAAAAATAAAGACCATGACAAAATAACCACACACAAATAAAACGACATGCCTACCACCCACTGGGCATGCAGTGAGCTCAGAATAATCACCAGGTTGGTTATCCCGTTGATTGTGAACTGTTTTGTTTTTGGTTAATTCAGGTGTGTAAATACGCAGCATCACATGAGACAGAAATGAAAGTCAATGGAATGGAGTGTGGTTGAAATGCATGTTCAGATCTGGCTGAGACCTGGTGCCAGTTCAAAACTTTCTACTTTTCCCCCCAAAAAAATAGTCCTTGTTAACTGTTTTTATTTTTTGGATTCAAGGTTGCGTTGGTTTGGACATGTCCAGAGGAGAGATGAGGATTATATTGGAAGGAGGATGTTGAAGATTGAGCTGCCAGGAAAGAGGAGAAGAGGAAGACCAAAGAGGAGGTTTATGGATGTGGTGAGAGAGGACATGCAGGTGGTTGGTTGGAAGGAGGAAGATGCAGAGGACCGGAAGAAATGGAGACAGTTAATCTGCTGTGGCTACCCCTAAACGGGAGCAGCTGAAAAAAAAAGAAAAAGAAAAAGAAGAAATCATTCTGTATGATGAAGTTCTTGTTTATTGTATTCGATGTATAACTCTAAAATATTAATGGAGACTTCATAAAAGTTCAATAGAGTTTCATCATCAATAAAGTTTAATGAGCCTGTTTCAGAAGCAAGCCCAAGCCAGGACACTACCCCCACAAGCTCATTTGTTTTGGTTCCTTTCTTGGTCCACACTTTGGCCTTTCCAATGCTTTTGCTGAGATTAATGGTGCTTTCATGTTTGTAAAACTCTCGGTTCTGTCCTTTCTAGTCAGGCTGTAATAGTGAGTTTGCCGGAGTCACAGTACTGCACTCAGTACAGTACTGCATTAATATAAATTAATGGTTTGTATAATGTGAGTCCAAAACAGATCTAATTCCTTTCTCTCTGTTTGAGATGGAAAGTGGACAGCTTAGGTATTTCTGGAAATCAAGTCCATCAATCACAGTGAAGGTTTCCTGAACTCCATACCAGCTACTCCAACAAGTTGACGAAACTACTATCATCAGATTTCTCTCCCCACCTGAACTTCAGATCAGCTACATCAGACTGGACCATCTGCATGAGCTGCTGCCACTAAGATTAGCAAAATCTTCAGCCACCACCATTAGCTCGCCGAACTTCCAACTACAGACACAAAAGGACTCTTTTATTGTGACTCATGCTTTACTGGAAGTCATCTCTTAATTGATAATTTATGAAATGCACTCTCTTTCTTTCTTTCCTTCTTTGTTTTTTGGTGTTGACCAGAGGAGGATGGGTTCCCATTTTGGGTCTTGGTCCCCCCCCCCCCGTTTCTTCCTCCTGTTTTGGGGAGTTTTTCCTTGCCTCTGTCGACCTCAGCTTACCCAATTGGGACTTGGACCCAGTTTCTGTAAAGCTGCTTTGTGACAACAATATTTGTAAAAAGTACTTTATAAATAAAGCTGACTTGACTTGATTATTCAGCCCATAAAGCTTTATCCATGAAAATTTGTGGCGCTTTATTAAATTTTTTACATTTTTTTATTTCGTACCCCATGTGTGGTTTGCATCTGCTATTATGACCTCTATATTTCTGTTGTTGATGTGTTTTCAAAAGTGGGACATGATACCTGCAGCCCTGCACTACAGAAATTGTTCTTGATGTCACTGTTGTTTTGACGTTTTTCTTTGCTTTCACAATTTGTCTGTCATCAGCTGTTGTCATCTTGTTTGATTGACTAATTCAATGTCTTTTTTCTCAGTACACCAGTAGTGTCCTCCTTTTTCAGGGCATGCTAATTAGTTGTACTGGCTATGGCCAACGTTGAAATGCTTCCA
Organism: Hepsetus odoe; assembly: GCA_017165825.1. Taxonomy (NCBI): domain Eukaryota; kingdom Metazoa; phylum Chordata; class Actinopteri; order Characiformes; family Hepsetidae; genus Hepsetus; species Hepsetus odoe. The sequence continues at coordinate 16,645,327 of CM029366.1, read as the reverse complement.
AGGGACTTTCCATTTTTCACCTTAAAAAAGGGGACACTGGTCTTCATGTTTTCCCTCTTTAACAACAAATGTCTTCACTGGTGAAATTCAAAGCTATATCTGAGAGTAGATATCCATTATTATTATCTGCCGCTTGTCCCAAACGGGGTCGTGGGGGAGTGCTGGTGTCCAATCCAGCGCACACAGGGCGAGGACGGGGGACGCACCCTGAACAGGTCGCCAGCCCATCGCAGGGTAGAGTAGATATCATTTATAGTTAAAATAATCCATCTAACAGGACACCTGTCAGCCTGGCATGTCCTGAAATTTTACTCACTTAAAAAACTGAGCTGAAAGATCCAAAACCTGTGAGGTTCAATATAATTTAACATATCAAGATTCCAGGTAATAAAAGTTGAATGTCTTCTCTCTAACAATTGATGGCCAGCAGTACTGTTAGCCAAAAGTGGGAGGGTGGAAATCAGGCTGCTGTTGGCCAAAGAAGAATAATAAGAAGAAGGGGAAGGCATGTTTGGATGCAGGAGGAGAGAAGGACCGGAACTGGACATGTCCAGAGGAGAGATGGGGATTAGGAGGTTTATGGATGTGGTGAGCGAGGACATGCAGGTGGTTGGTTTGAAGCAGGAAGATGCAGAGGAGAGGAAGAAATGGAGACGGTTGATCTGCTGTGGTGACCCCTAAATGGGAGCAGCTGAAAGAAAAAGAGGTGCTGCTGGTTGGTAGTGAGGATTCCGGGTTCAGAAATCCAGAGAACAGGACTGTGGCCATGGCTGACGTGCTGTGACAGAAGCACAGGGCAAAGAAAGAGGTGGCAAAGGCTAAAGATAAGGTTTTTGGAGTCACAGTGGACAATAATGTATGGAAATGACATTGTGATCAGTATGGAGAGTAGGGAGCAGCTTGTGGAAGAAATAGAAACAGTTGATCCACCATGGTGGCCCTTTCAGGAGTGCACAGAAGCAGAAGACAACATCGACAACAGCAATAATAGTAATTATTTCAATTATATAATTATTATATAATGAAATGTCTTATTATTAGTAGTAGTATTAGTAGCAGCAGTGAAGAGGAATATATGTATAATGCTTGGATAAGATATATTTGAGTTTAAATCAAACAAAACAAAATGATTAAAACATGATATTTTTCCCGTTTTGTAAACTTATCAAGTTTCATTTCAGGGAAAGTGCAGATGCTGTGAAAAGGAAAGTATTCAAGATTAAGATGAGAAAAAATTCAGAAGAGTGACAGATAACTTGCAGAAGTTGTCTTGATTTAATGCAGGTATGTCTTATTATTTTCTTTGGGATAGAGATTTGGAGATCAGTAAAAATACCTGTGCGTTGAAAAATGAGATGACCTAGGCCAGCATGTTGGTGATGGTCGGCAGAGACACTGTCCTCACATTTTCACCATAGCTATTGTTTTCCAGTAGCAGAATCCAGGGTGTGTCTTCTCTCCCTGCTACATTCTACATAACTGGAAGGCCTGGCGAGTTTGAGCTCTTTCCAGCAGCACCATTCCCTTCCAAGTTCAACACGGCCCCAGACACAACACTGACAGCTGAACTACAAACAGCCAATGAGGGGTAAATAAAAACAAAATATCCCAATCAGCAACATATGAGAGTTGTAGGTCTGCAAACATACAAACACTTACACAAACACACACATACACTATTTCTCTCTATGTCTATCTCTCCTCTCTCTTCGTCCCTCTCTCTCTCTCTCCCCCTCTCTCTGGTGGATGGAAAAATGGGAAAACTATATCATGGGAGGGGGTCATAAAGAGTAATAAATGCCACAGGGCTAGTCTAGCTGGCAACCTGCATTCTCCCAACAGGTGCCTGATGTTTACTGAATAAACAAGTTACATTGAGAGGACATTGGGGCACTCCACTGACCTAAGGACCAGAGCATATTTAATCCTCACACCCTGCCCCATCCCTCATCCCTCCATATCTAGAATTCATTAGGCCCTGTACAAAATGGCTTTGAATAATGTAATGATAGCGTAAATTAGACATTTACTCCTGTCATGTCTAAAGCATGATGGGCCTCAAATGAAGATTAAAGGGTTAATTATGATCTTTTCATGGCTAACACTAGAAACAATCTTTTTTTAATAATATATTTACACAGTGTTTACTGTTTAATTTAAACTTGCACCAACTTAGGTGTAATAACAGAGCCCACACATTTCAATCCACCTATGGGCCAAAAGGGGATGGTATGTGTTTTAAACACTAGCTATGCAATATATTTAGGCAAAACTAACCCATATGAAGATGACATAGGTGTAGTTTTGATGAACATAACGCAAGTTGCGAAACATACTCAAATTATTTGGAAACAAGTTCTTGCATATCCACCGTTTCTTTAGAAATCAGGGCTTTTTAAAAGGTTTGAGTTTGCCCGCTTATTGCTGCAGTAACAGCAATAAGGAATCTTACCAATAGAACGTAGTATGGAAATGGAAAGGCTCCACCAATCTGCTGGTTAGGAAAAGCCGAGCAATGTGGAATTTGGATGTTTCTGGACAGTGCTTGTGCTACAAGGAATCATTTCCTCTCCAGCACTTCAGCACTCTGTCTACAGCTCCTGCTACAGACACTGATAGAGCTGCAGGCCGGTTGCCACCTCAGGCTGGCAGGCCAGTCCTACAGTGTGTCTAGTGTTACTCACCCCAGGCATGCTGTGCAGCTCTGGTGAATACAGGTCATTTGAGGTCATGGGCGCATGGAAAGTTTCTTCAAGCCTCTCCTCCCAGCTCCCACTTTGCCAGTCAAATTCCCCTTCAGGGCATTGAGGAGCATTTCACATCACAACAAACTCAGCTAAGCGCCTGTCAACAGAGACACCATTTCCCTTTCCAACTACACCTTAACCTGAGAGACCACGCAGGGCACCCGCAGGGAACAAAACTGCCAAACACACCCCTCATGGATTTGTGTCCTAAAAAGTGAGAGAAGTCGTAACCATAGGGGGTCCATAGAGACTCCCAAATGTTGCATCTGAAACACAGTAAAAATGAAACATGCGATTCATTATAAATGTATTTATTTTCATAGGGATACAGCTAAAGGCAAAAATAAGGCAGCAAAAGGTAACTTTGTTGTGAAATTTTGAATTAATGATTGTCCTGGTTTTTGGAGTTATTGTAATTTACTAAAGGAAACTTGACCTGATTCACACTTGTTTATAGAGCATTCTGTACACTTCTTTATGCACTAAACCACCTCACAGGGACAAAAAAATATTTTTTTTCAAAACAACCAATAACAGTTGACATTTTTTCAAATGGAAAAAAAAAAAGTCTTTAAAAGTGTCATTTCTGATGTCACTTTAAATAATAAGTATATATAGAAAATAATTAATTATAACTAGTTGCAAAATTAATTCATTCTTTTGCATAATTTATTTATTTTCATTAACATGTGAATAGTTCCAAAACGTATCGGCTTTTCTTATAGAATGAACTTTTTTTTATAAAAAACATGATTGAAAGGGGGGCTTTATATCTTAAATGTTACAAGTGGCAAGAGTAGAAGTGAAAGAAAATGACTTATCTTTAACATTTTTAGGATCACTGTCCATTTAGAATCACTTATGATGTTGGGAATATGCACAATGATGCTAAATATAAGTAATGGATAATTCACCTCAAATGCATTAAAGAGAAAATAACAAGCATGTGAAACAAGCCTTTGAAAATTTTATTGCATTATATGCAGTATAAAGATATTGCATTAAATGACAATATAAAGAGACAAACTAAAAAGATTTCAGAAAAATAAAGGTACAAATCCTGGAAAACAATTTAAAGATATCTGAAGTTACTTTCCATCTGCACGACAGTTATTTTTCATTTGCTTGTTTTTATGAGCTACTCATGAAAACAATATAATATAACATGATTTTTTCTATTAGGTCAACTGAAAAAAGACAGAGTGACATTACAAGCCACCCTTTAGTGTGTGTCTGATCATCTTCACCCTTTTCTAAAGAAGCTGGGAAAAAAAGAGAGAGAAACATCACAGATGACCTGTGATGGTATTTTCCTTTTGAATATTTGGATGTAGGAGGGGCAGCAGAGACTGGAGTGTGTAGCCTTAGGCACTGTTTTACCTCCTCGCAGTGGAATGCAGGAAGATGGTGCTCATAGTTTGAAGCTCCAAGATAATTCGCAAAGTGAATGTCCATATTGTCCATCAAATAATCCACTTCTCTGCCAGCAGTGCAGGGCTTGTAAATCCAATTTATATCCTCCCATTTAAAAGAGTCAAGGTGCATTATTCACAATATACTGGGATTTAAAAGAAACATTCAGCACATGTGACGCTTGTAAGCAACTGTCTAAACAAGTACAGAAAAAGGTGTGTCAAGGGCTGTGGTATTGGCCTCCAGGTGAAAGTATTTATATTAGTAATATAAAGTAATCTATATGTCAGAACAAAGGATCCTCTGGAGATCAAATGTCTTCATAAAGACAAGAAAAAAGATCAAAGAGTTAAATCCTCAGAATTTACACCGTTGCAGGGAGCAAACAGAGTTAATCCGAGACAAGCTTGTTAAAGCATTAGGAGAGTTTTCAAGAGATGATTAAGATCATTTAAAACTGCTGAACAGCCATGCCTGACAGTGTTTAAACAATTGATGTGATCATATGTTCTACAGTCCCCAATGTACTTCAACAGCAAATTAATTCAGAATGAGATCGCTTTTATTATGTTAGTTAAACTCCACTGGTGATGCCAATGGTCTAGGTGCAATTTGTTGTGCTGGACAAACCTTTCGTATTGGCTGAACTACATATGCAGACATTCTTTGGAAAAATCTTTGAGCCACTAATCCCTAGCAATTTAAGATGACAAAAATAGTGTAATTACTCTGGCCTCCATGGAGAAATGTTCTGAAACGCACAACAATGCAATTACAGAGGTGACATAAGCCTGCTAACAAATGGAGACCAGCTAAGCCATGGTGAAAAAAGTGAATTGAGTGGAGCATTTAGCAAAAGCAGAAAAGAAAAATTACAACATAATGTGGTTAACATGCTCTAGCGACAACAGCGTATGCTCCCATTCAGAAGACATAGAAGTCTTTTTAGACAAAAAAGCTTATAAAGACGAACGGAAACCCGCTGGTCATAAAAAGATGAAATGACCCTGTATTTTTTTAAGCTGCTGTCTTTGACTCATTATTAGTCATGCTAGCACTTCTGGCTAAACTATTTCTTTTAATACAGACACTGTCATCCAGAGGCATTTTTTTTTTATTGCTTTAATTTGCGAAAGATTGCTGGAGCACACCCTGAGTGTGGTGTTGTGAAATTCGGCTGCTTGCCTGTCTAACAGTCATTTACTGCTTTCCTTCTATTATCCTACCTTTATTTAAACTGGCACCAGTTTAGTGGGAAGGGCACCTTGCATCTTTTTTGTAAAAACATTTATGATCCGAAACAGAAGTGGAAATAAACTGATGAGAAGTCATGTCTTCAAGGCATTGCAATTCTCCATCTTTGATACTTTTGCAAGGGCTGGATGAACACTTTCTGAAAAACAGAATTTGATTCTATTTCTAACAAGAGAAGTTTGGAAGATGTCACAAAAAGTAGAGTGGTTGTTCCACATCCACAAATATTACAGATTTTTCCTGACAATATTCCTCCTTTCCTCCAGTTATCAGAAACTGACATGGTGATGGCATCTTTCTGGAGAAGAAAAGAGTAACTGCTCTACTACCTGCAGATGTAGGGTTTATTGAGTACTTGCAATCAATTTGATAAATTTATCATTAATATTATTCCTGAATGTGGCCACAATTTTTTGTCAAAATGGGAATGTATTCCTTTTTCTCCAGCATATATTTCTGAGCAATCTGGAAAATATAGGTTGCAGGGGAATATTGTGGATTTTATTGAACCATGTTTAGTGACAAATGTGTGACTGTAGAACCAAGAACCAAGCAATTGTCTCTAAGCATAATTCTTAATTTAAAAAATAAACTAGTCATAAAAAACCTTTATATTGCGTGAAACATCTTTATGAGTGTTATCACACTCCTAGATCTTTTTATCAAACAAGAACATTTTGGCACTTAAGAGGCTTGATGTTCCCTGTTCATCAGCGCCATCTAGGTCAACTATGAGTGAACCCAGGCAGTTTTCTTACTTTAAGATATATTTGACATCAAAGAGGAATCTTCTTACATTCCCTAAAAAGCCTTACAGCATATGTTTCTTAAATCACAATTAAATGTGTGATTGTGAATGACCATTTTAAAATTCATGGAAGAGCCAACAAATGGGTACAAATTCTTGAAATAAAATATACAATACGAAAGGACAAAAAGGCCTTCGTAGAACCATGACTGACCAGTTGAGTGGTTCTCACGAACAAGAAATGACAATGTACTGATATAATAGTGGCATATTAGTGTGTTGTTGCACTGATAGTATCTTATCAGACGCAGCAGCCTGAAGGGTGTATTACATGATGCTGCGCAATGCTTATAATTATTTACGGTACTGAAGATCTAAGCAGGATGCTTCATGTATTAACATGTGCAGCTCTTTTGGTCATAAGCATGTAAACTGATACCATGGGAGGCTGTTAAAGGAAAAGAATGCAAGCGTTTATAGTCCGTTGGAAATCTGTGCAGGGCACATCAACAGTGAGCCTTTGTGCACAGCACCAAAAACATAACCAGATGAAGAAGAGAACATTACATAACATCCACAAGGCTAGGCGTATGGCATACATACTTTCAGTCTGTATTCTTTTCACAAGCCAAGCCAGGAGAGCAAGTTTTCCTTTCACATATAGTCGAAAGGCTGAACGTATGAAATAGACACAGGAACTGAGAAGGAATGCGGTTTTGTTGAAGAACTCAATCAAGCAGGACAACCTTGTCTAGAATGACCCTGTTTATCCATCAAAGAAGATTTTATATAAATGAAATTCTAAATTATAGATGTAATGAATTTCCCAATGAAACCTGTGAAGGACACGTTTCATTTAAAAGTCAGGCAAGTAGTGCACTGGACCTCAATTACTGTGTCTCATTTCTTGCATCTGCAGAGGAATCACGCATGAGTGAAATACACCCACCACTTAGGAATTCAACAACAATCACATGCCCTGGATGATAGAGCCTTTTCGCAACCTATTTAGACCTCAGTTTCTACTGGAAAAGTAATCTATGTACATTTGTAAATTTGACTTAAGTATATACATACGTATATACACAATTTGCATATAAAGGCAACTTTATATCTCCAAAAATATCTCTGAAACACTGGTTAAAAAAATTTCCCAAATATGTTTTTATGTCCTTTGGAACCATTTTCTTTGGTTCAGTGTCATGACATTTTATGCCATTAAAAAAACAACAAAAATGCAGGTACAAGGTTTTCTTAGTGTAGCAACAATCTAAATACATTATTTTAAAAACACAATTCTTGCTAAAATGGTGCACAGTGAAAGACAAAACTGTTTTGACATATTTTGTTCATGGGGAGATGAGCTGTGTCTACCCTTATGGACAACAAAAGTGTTGAATCTCAGTTTTTGCCAGCTTGTGCTTCTTAACATCATTTGAACACCATCAATGTAAAGTTTCTTAATGAAAGAACTGAACCAATAGAAATGGTGTAACGTTCTTTGGAAAAAACTATTGCAGGAAAAAAAAAAATACAACGTTTTGTTCTGACAGCATCTACAAGCTACTTTATGAGAAAACCCAAAGGACACAAGACAACATATTAGTTGCCTTCATGACAAACTCTGTGCATTTTATTATTTAATTGAAGTGGAATGCATTGCTTGAATGACACAATATGCACGTCTGCACAGCCAATGAAAATATCACATGAAATTTTACAGATTTTTCATTGACCGATAAGGCAATGAAATATAAAATCCACACCAATGAAAACAAACCTGTTTCTCCATCAGCTCTGCGATTACAATGAGCAAGACTCTGAGTTTGTTTAACGAGGCCTCTCTGCTGGAGAAGCAAACAAGCAGCTCTGAATGCAAGCTGCAATTACCAAATCTGGGAAATTCCAGCCCAGCGCTCAACTGTAATAATACACTCCAGATCATCAAACAAATATGACATATGCACCTTCATGCTTCAGGGAGCCTGTAAGGGCTGCAGTGATGGTGGGAGGAGGGGTAGAAGCAGTGATTGTTGACAGAATGGCTCTAGAAGAGAAAAAAGAAAATGCAAGCAGAAAAGTAGTAAAATGCTACCTATTATAATATACTCTGCTATAATCGCCAGCAGTTAAAGGCACAGCTGCCACTTCTCAGTGCTGTTACAAACTTTCTTTGAAGTGTGAAATTGAGTTCCAATGAATAATCTCAAGGAAATGACAGCAGGTTGCATATGTACTGATTACAAAGAACATCCTAATGACCAGATAAGAAGTCATCAGGGCCGATTTCAACAGAGAACCCACACCTCGGATATGTCCCAACACTTCTTTACTGGGAGCTTATTGGACAATGCTGCAAATTAATAGTGCCAATAAGGATCTTACAATATTAAAGCTAATATTTTTCTGCTATAGATTATTCTGGCGATTCAATATTTTTGTTACAGCAACAATTCAAACATCAGCTGTCCATCTGATTCCAAAGCTTCTCTGTTTAGCATCTTCATTCAGAAGCCGACGTTGCCTCTTGCCAGGCAGTAGCCCAGCTTGTTCTGGTTGCCTAAGACTGACATGACCCCCACATAGGCCTCGATAAGGATGGGCTGGGTCAGAACCAAGACTCCGTTGGCTTTCCCTGGAACAGGATTCTTAGCATGGGCTTTCTGCGCTGCTGCCGTCAGCTGCTCTCTGAAAGTGTGGATCTAAGAGAAGAAAAAGTGCAAACAGGTTATTACATCTTATTTCAGCTGTTCTTCTTAGTTAAAATATCCTTAAACTTCCTGTAAGTAACAGCGAGGAAAGCTTTGAAAACATGTTAGACTGTGACAAGTGTGTCAAATCTGTCATTCCTCAAAGGTCCTCACTCAGACCCATCCTAGTTAAGTGGGCTGAAGCTCGGTTCCTGCCAAAACATTTTTGTTATATGCATTATTTCCTCCCTCCCTGTTTCCTCTCTCTCCCTCTCTCCTGCTCATCCAACCTGCTGCTCACCTTGCTGGGTGTGTTGGAATGTGTGAAATGGGATTGGAGCCAGGAGCTTTGACACTCTGCCTCTTTAAATGAGCAGTTATGTGATCTGTAAGGTCACCTGTATGGACCTCTGGGCTCCTCCCACACCGAATGCTAAAGATGTCTTCAGGGCTCACTGGCTCACAGTGATAAGCAACTGTCAGTTACATTCTGTGCTGGATGAGAAGCCTAGACCACACCAAATTTGTCACCATGGGCTAATGACAGATGTGCATGTGACAGTGTTGCTGTAATGGCAAATTAAGTTGCACTGATATATATATATATATATATATATATATATATATATATATATATATATATATACACACACACACAGACACACACACAATAATATCTGCCCAACAAACCTTGATACAAATATGATAGAAACTCAAAGGTTTGGAGCCAGACACCTTTTAAAATGAGTCATTGTTTTTTGTTTTTTCTACTTCTTTTAATTCTTTTTTTTTTTTTTATCCCAGCATTGTTGTTTGTTCTAACATAAAACAACTTTGGATGTGTTGTCTGTGACACATTTTCAAGTGAAATATGGTGTGAGGAAGGGTGTCAGAACAAAGCAAATGTTTGATAGGTGGGGAAGGGGCGAGGACAAGTGTAAATGTGACATTAAATGGATGATATTATTTCCTCTCAGCTGCTAGTGCACAGTGAAATAATTGGTCAAAAATGTTAAAACATTTTTGGGACAGGTGAAAGTCAAGCAACTAATAATTAACTTATAAAAAACAAAACAATAATTTTGCCTTTGATAGAATGAACCATGCGTAACAGTAGGCAAGACCGGAATTGACAAAATATCAAGGTCCATTTTAAAAACAGTCTGGCTTTTAAAATAACTATTTGCACATAGGTAGTTTAAACACTGCAACGGTTTGAGTGCTGATGAATGCCGACACCACAACAAGAAAATTAGTGCCAAAATGAATTTTATATGAAATAAATGGAAACAGAAATGTTGTTTTTTTTCTGGCTGCAACATATTGTGCCTACAATGTGATGAGATTCCATGCAGGTGAGATATGTGTGAAAAGTGATTCCACCCACACAAATGCTCTCACTCTACCGCTAGCCTTGGGAAGTGGGGTTGCTTCATTTCCAACTCATAGCTGTTTCAAAACTATATAATATCTCCCAGAAAGGCTAGGTGTGAAGCGTGTGTGTAAGTTATGCACCTCACACAGTCTGGCCAGCTTATCGTTGACATTTCGGACAGGGTGGTAGGTCAACGTAGTGTAGGGATAGTCAGCAGCAAAAGGGTTCCAACGTGATGAAAATGAGGGCTCCTTGAGCCTGTCCCAGAACACACGCACCCCCTCTCCTTCACGCCTACAAGTGAGAGAGAGATGCATTCACACACACAAAAAGATACACAGTAAACATGCATAAATACAAAAAATGGCAACGCAAACAAAACGCATATGGAAAACATATTGAATATTTACTATTTAAATTGGGAGAAATGGTATTTCATCTATTCCATTTATGTAGCTGTTGTTGATGTTCAAGTATCTGCAGCTATATTTGCAGACACTGGAGGCATAAACACAACCTACAACATTTCCAGCATCCCAGGGTATGGAGTGGTTAATTGTTGAGTTGTGTGATTGTTATGATGGGTAGAGCTTCTGTAACTTCATAGGTTTACATAACAGATGAGGAAAAAGAAAGGCTGATTTTGACCTTTGCTAGTACATTTTTTGTGTGACTTATGGCCCACTAATCCTCAAGCATTAATCTGCCAGCATTAAATTCAAAAGAAGTGTAATGTCCTCATTTCAAGAAAATAAATCCATTTTAAATAAAGCAATATTTTTTCTGAGAAGATTACTTATAAAGCACTTACAAAACACTGAGAAATAGCCTTAGTCTTACTTTGAGGACACAAAGATATTCACCAAAATGTACATTCTCCAGAGAAAAGTAATGGATGTGCTGTTTGAGGTGATTTCTGTTGTCGTTTTCTAGAGTTTTTTTTTTTAAGTACAAAAAACAAAAATACCCAAGGGCCAAAAGAAGGAGCGACTGTGTGTTTAGTTGGATACATAGTGTACTTGTATGTATGTAAACATGGTTAAGATAAAAATATTGGGTTTAGAGTTAAATGCCAGAAATGGATGCAAAACATGCACATAATGAGGAGTGAGTGGCCGCCGGCGTCTGCTATCGGCCCACATTATCTGCTCACTGATTCACTGATTTACACGCGCTGTCTGCAAATAGGTCAGCTTGACCTCTAGAACCCTGTCGTTCCCTCCAACAAAGCTCCTTAACTGCTAAAATCAGCACCATTTCTCTTTAGTGCGCCTCCTTTATGCATTGGCCAATCTGATGTTTACTAAGCTTAAAGGCAATTCCCCATGTTCATCAGATTTGCTTTCACTCCCTGTGCTTTTCCTTTGCCATTTTAAGTAAATAGATTTTAATGAAACGCCCAGAGGCCACGTCTTTATTTTCCAAGCTGATGAAACCCCAGAAGACAAGTGAATGCCTGGCAGCAAACACACAGCTTTAAAACCTCTTCACATTCAGGCTTTGAAATCAAGCTGGCACTCTTCCATTTCCACAAAGATCTTTCACAATGCACTATTTACAGTCTGTCCATCAGTCATGGCTAGGGAAGGCACTGGTTTCTGTAACGGTCCTTAGGATCCACAGCGAGTCGGCAGAGCTCATCTATTGTTCAATCACACTGATTTTTGTTTGGTGTACTAACACACCTTGGACTGCATTACACAAATGCTCATTAAGGCCTTTCCACTTCAACCAAACAAAACCCACAGACACCCCATTAGCAAGAACAGCCCAACATCATTACTGGAAAGCTTTATAATGTTCCTCATTTTTGCTGGTTTGTTTAACGTGTCTGTACTTTTCTTGTGCAATAAAACCTCACTCACTGGTAATAAATCAAGGTTGGTTGGTTGGTTGGTTTTAGTGCCTTGTGAGTGATCATAAATGCTGATGATGTAAACCCTAGTATTAAGGTTTCTTCACGAAAGTAAAAATAAGCAGTAGTTATTTCCAAAGGTAGGGCATTGAACTGCCCTGAAAGGAACATATGGAACCCAACTGACAAATTCATCATGTTTTCTTACCATAGTGATTTTTTTCTTGAAATAAATAAAAGCTTCAAATATCAGTTCTCTGCACATACATACTGTTAAGCGTAAAGGTCTTGAGCCACCCCACACTATTTTGTGTCCAAAGAGCTAGACTTCCAAGAGCTTTTTTTTTTTTTTTTATGAATTATTTGAAGGATTAGTTGAAGTAGAAAGTTTTTGGATCTCATTCTCAGTCCAGTCCATGTTCCTGGCCAGAGAGAACTTTTTTGTGAAGAAACACAGTGATCCACAAATTAATCATTAAAGCAGATCAAAGCCATCTAACCTAAACATTTAGAATTTATCTAGAATTTATTTGAACAGTACCGTATAAATTAATAAATAAATAAAGTAAGGACAGCCTTCCTCCTAATAGCTAGTGTTAACCCCCTTTGGCTGAAATAACCGCAGTGAGATGCTTCTTGTAGAATCTACCAGTCTCTGTCATCAGTCTGAGGTAAGTTTGCTTCGCTCCTCAATGCAGAATTCATTGAACTGTGAGATGCAAGTTTTTTTGTATGTACAGCCCATTTCAAATCACCCCACAGCATCTCAGTGGAATTAAGATCTGGGCTTTGACTCAGCCACTCCAGGACTCTCCATTTCTTAGTTTTCAGCCAGTCCTTGGCTTGGATTTACTGGTGGCTTCACATGTTCCTCAAGTACGCTCTGATACACGATAGAATTCATAGTGAATTCAATGATGGTGAGCTGGCCAGGTCCTGCTGTAGCAAAGCATCTTCAAACCATGGCACTTCCACCTCCATGCTTCACAGTTCTTTTCCTGGAATGCTGGAATGCTTTGGTTTACACCAGACACTTCCTTCAAAATGCTCAGTAACGATGTTCTAATCATGTGCACCTGATGTGCTACACGTGTGTGATTGACCTCTGCATTTAACCCATGCACACAAACACACACCGTGCAGCAGAAGGCAGTTTTGAAAGCACCGGGGAGCAGTGACAGGGACATGTCATGGATTGTGAGAAACCATATAAAGAAGTCTATTTAGGATGACTTGGCAACAGTAAGAGATGATATGTGTGATGACTTAGCCATGCTGTTTGCATGATGGTTTACTGGTGGCTATACACTTCTTGCAGCTCCAGTGCTAAACTAAAGAGGCAAACTAGTCTTGGCTGATCAACTGGAAATGCGTAAATCAGATTTTTGCCCATTGCTTGAAACAGAGTCCGATGTCACCATCAAGGGTGAAGCTCTGGCAGCTTAAACCCCCAGGTCTATTCTTCCGCTACTGCAGACAGACTGAGCTCCAGGTAAAATACTGGCGTGTATAGTGTTTTCACTGCTTTCACTGCAGGAGGCCTCTACAACAGAAGCTTTTTGTTTTCAGAGCAGATCGACTGACTTGTTCAGCCGTAGGCCTGTGTCAGCTCCATCGCTCTCAAACTCTCAGCACCAACATCTCTCCCCCATTCTACATTTTCCTGTCTCCCTCTATTGCACTTTATCTTCTGCTCTAGCTCTTGCTGATGGGTGTGTTATGCCATCAGTCTCACTTTTCATTTTCATATGTATTCAGGCATTTTTAATCTATCTGTCAGACCAGCATTGTGCTGTCAGTTAACTAAGACTATAGCATGGATGCATTTCACTGTTTTTCCAAAAAGAAAGAAGAGAAAATAGTTACTGCCCACTTTTCTGCATCAGGTTTGTGTCTTCTACTTTATACATAAATGAAAATATAGCATCAGTGATTCAGTGATCACTGAATCTTAAAGTTTCAATTTTTCAATTTAATTCTTTTTTAAAGGTTTGGAATGTTATAATATCAGAAAGTTGACTAATGATGAATAAATTACTAGAAGTAGTGAACAATTGTTTAAATTGCATAAAATCATGTCACATGAATGTCCCTCAAACGTTACCTTTTTTTCTCCTCCTGTAAAATGATTGTAAAAACATGTTTTTGTTAATGTGAAACACTTGACCTGTAAAGCAACGGATGCGTTTATCTCATCTGTGCAATGTTTAACAACCACAGACGTGTTCATTCATTTTTCTCACTGTCACTGATTTGCAAGGACCTTGTTTTCAGTGTACACAAAAAGGAGAAATCTGCATGCTGATTAATCAACCTTTATGGACACATATGAAGACAAATTCTTCTTTCCCGCAAAAGGCAGTCTGCTGAAACATGTTTGCTATGGGTGGGGAGGTGTATGCATGGTGTGTGCAGCATGTGGCGGTGTGCTGTAGCCTAACAAAAAACACCACCCTGCTGAACACACCTTACGGGGGAGCATTTCCTGCCAGAGCAAACACACAGCCCAGGGCAATGCATAGTCTGGCAGCAGCAGGCCACTGTTTCTCCTGTTGTTTACACTAGTGCTTTCAGCGCATTTACAATGAGTGCTGAGGTCTGGATGGTTCCACCCTAAGTAAGTCCCTGCACTGAGAAATGGGAGAAAGGTGAATCGAGGACTGACTTGAAGAAAGGCCCTAAATAATTACCATGCACTTTATATTTAGGGGTGTGTCACAAAAAGAACAGTTAGGAGTGCCAGCTTGGTGCTGTCTAAGTTCAACTAGGCTGAAACAGATATACCTAGGAATATTAAATTAATAGAAAATTGTACTGTAATTCCAGTCCTTAGCAAAAGTTATAAAGTTATGTATGTAAATGTTATGATTTGTTGAATTTTACTATTAGTTTATTTGTTGAAAGTTACTCTGTTACCGCTTCTAATGAAGATAAAAGGAGGAGCATAATATAATATATATATATATGTATGTATATGTGTGCGTGTGCGCATCATGTGAGGTGACCTGAAGCACACGTCTTTGTAGTGTGAACAAAATTGTGTGTGTGTGTGTGTGTGTGTGTGTGTGTGTGTGTGTGTGTGTGATAACATGGAGATCTCCAGATGATTCCAGGTAAGCTATCAGAATAGGAGGGCCAGTACAGACAAGCAGAAGAGGGTTGGGCGGCACTCTCCCACACACACACACACACACACACACACATGCTCACACACACACACGCACATGCGCACACAAAACACACACACACTGTTTATGGTACAGAACAGAGCTTTCACTTATTACTGCCACGAGTCTCTCTCTCTCTCTCTCTCTCTCTCTATCTCTCGCTCACTCAATCACACACACACACACACACACACAAAGTATAATCTTAACAAAAGCAATTTTAGCAAATCATATTGCATTGTAACCCAGCTGCTATTCTTCACAAAAGCTCATTATATCCACAGTTGGTAAAACAGATATACAGCAAAACCAGCATGTATTATTTGTGTATGTGTGTGTGGGCATGCAATAAGTATACAAAATAAGTATTTTCTAATTTAAGTCACCAAAGTATCTGAAATGGGGAGCTTTTTGAATTAAGCTCTTTAGGATTATTTTCTTGGTCCTGTAGGTTAGCTCTTTTTCTGAAGGTAGGATAGTTTGTCTTAAACCAAAAGCAAATGTGTACACACATGCAAGCACACACAAACATACACACACACACACACACACACACACACACACACACACACACACACACACACACACACACACACATACGCACATTCACACACACTCCAGTGTATTCTTAGCTAAGCTTTGGGACGGCGTCTGGAAATTCCTGCAGCGGTGGAGTGCTCTGTGTGCTTGAGGTCTAGTAAGTCAACACAGCAGATAAATATCAGCCGCCTGCCCCAGCTGTCACGGCAAGTGGCTCATACAGCACCAGAGCCAACAAACAAATCCCACTGATTGCTCAACAGATCCACAGAGTGAGCAGCACACTGCAGCAGGCCATCCCTGGCCAGTGGCCTCACTCTGACCACAAAGGAACCGAGTGCCAAGGTAGAAGGACCACAGAGGGATGAGCAGAAAGATGAGGGAGAGAATTTTAGAAAGAAATGTATGAACACAGCTGCAGGGTAGAGCTTGTGCAGTATTTAGTGAAGAGAAGGAGAGAAAAAAACAGAGGGTGTATGCCAGAAATGAAGAAAGAAAGTAGTCCTTTTCCAGGATCTACAATTTCCATGCCAAACATTGGGGAAAAGTACTGGGAGTTGCCTCATCACAGATAGATCCTAGGTACAATGCAGATAATTCACACCAGTCAACTACCACTTCAGTGTTTTCAGTACTTTTTGAAACCAGTTTAGCTCCAGATGAACACATAACTATTTTAACATGCTAGTCCTGTGCAGCTTTACAGGTTTTAAAAATTAATAGAACAACTCAAATGTGAGTTGTCTGAAGCGATGAACAGTAAATGCTTTTAAAATGACTGATATAACTGTAGAAAATGAACAATGACGCTAGAATCAAATCAAGACCCAGAATCAACCCAGAACTTAAACAATGTAAAGTATTTCGAGTAATTGTTCATAAGGCTACATAAACCTTTTATAAAGTTTAACATGAATCTACATTACTTATAATGTTTTAATCCAACAAGCCTCACTCAGTTTTAACCGAGAAAGGTTAATGACAATACACACTTGTTGGAATCAACATTAATGAAAGTCTTTGTAAGGTGTCAGAGAGCTTGTACTGATCTCATATAAGTGCTACGCAACAGTAAAGTGTAACCAGAACTTGTTCCCAAATTGTTTGTAACACATACATTTGGCTTAGTGACAAATGAGCCACCTAATCTAGTACATCTGACCACCAGTGCTTAATCTGGCATCCTATCATTTTCCATATTCAGATATTATGCTGTGCAGCCAAATAGGACAGAGAATTTATGGCTACAAAATGTATAACATGCAGATGTTGAAAAGAAGTGTTTGACAAATTTGAAAAGGGAACAAGGCTAATCCCTGCCATTCCATATCAGGTGTCAACCACAATCAACACTGTGGGACAGCCCTTTGTTGGTTTTGTGCAAACTCCACCTACACACTATGTGTGGGCAGTACAGTTTGATTTTAAAGGAATTCACTTTACATTGCAATGTCTAAGGCAAGCCCAACAGCTGTGGTTATCATTTGTGCTGAAATACAATGTAAGAAAAGAGCTGGGTGGAACGTGAGGCTTTAGGAAACCTCAGAGTATGAACATGTGAAAAGTTGCCCTCTGCTGCTCAGACAGGAAATGGCAATTCCAGTTTAACAAAACCGCTCTAGCGCTGTCAGTGTGCATTTATTAAATGAAACAATATTCAGACCAGTTACCACCATTTAATTGCTTGTTTTTAAGTAAACCTTGCATTCGCCTATGAATGTTAAAAACCATTAGACAAAGGGCTCTCAAGCCTCTGGGCCTTTCGACCTGTATTTATCTATTTATGCTCAGTGGTGACCCTGCATTAGCATGATGGTGATTTTAATATAGGACGACCAGTGCTTTCAGGCAAATGGCATGAATTCAGAAACAACAGCAATACACATATTGTCACCATTTGAAACAGTCTCCTCGCATTTATCATGACTTCTTAATGAGGGGCTTTTCTCAAATGTTGCAGTTTAAACGGACTGCCTGGGCATCCAAACTGCTTTGCTCCTACTAATGTGTTTATTTTAGAGAAAGGCCACCCTCATACTTCCAAATTAGTTCTGAAGGCCAAGACACTAGAACCAATATGTTCATTAAGATCATGTTTATACAGACTATAGATGCATACCCCGAGGGACACTGTGTTTTTGTAGAAGGCAAAGCAAGCCTGGATTCACACATTAGCACTTGAATCACTTAAAGAGGAAGTATTCCATAAATAATTGACATGATTGTATAGAAAACTGCATGCTACAACATGCAAGCAAATTCTCCAAAAAGATCCAAATCAGTTTTGGGCTACTTCGCTGTAAAATCATGAATCCCCACAAAGGTAGCTTTACAGGAGATTATGGGAGGGGGAAAAAGAAAAATAGATTTCAAAATAATATGTTTGCTTTACAAAAAGATATGATGTTTTTAAGGGGACTAAGAGTTTTCTTGTGACAGCATCAAAATAAAAGTAATACAGCACATACATATACACAGAAAACTGTAACATCATGGAATTTGAAGACATTTTTACAATACTCAATATGCCTTAAAATATTTCTAAAGCATTTAACTCAAATACTACACTGTGCCGAATCCAGTTTAATAGGGCTTATTAAGTTTTTTGCAATGAAACATGCAACTGTTCATTGTTCAGTATGTATTGATGGTATCTACTACTTCCTCAGAAAAGCATGTGACAGCTCATTCACTCACTTTTCTTAGTCGCTTGTCCTGATTAGGGAAGCGGGTGGTGCAGGAGTCTATCCCAGCTCTCACAGGGGAAGGCAGGGAAACACTCTGGACAGTTCACCATTCCATTGCAGAGCAAACAAGCAGATAAACACACACACCTTGAAGGCAATTTAGCATGCGAAATTCACCTGACGTATACATGTCTTGGATGGTGGGAGGAAACCGGGGCACCTTGATAAAAAAAATCCCACGCAGACATGGGGAGAACATGCCAACTCCAAATAGAAACTCTGCCACCGAAAACTGTTCTGGCCTAAAAGATAATACCAAGGATAATGGGGAGCACAGCCTTTTTCTTTAGCAGTAGGAGACATGAAGTAAGGCCTGTTACAATGTCTAATAATGAGCAGGCTGCAAGCTGAATCATTTAAAGCATAAAATCCTGGGCGTGCATCTCAGAAGTCCCCAGCACATGGGAATAATACATGAAACGAGAATGTTTTGACAGTTATATAGCTTCAACCCACTAAACAAGGCTGGTCTAAGTGAGGACCTTTGAGAATGACAGATTTGACACTCCTTGCTATCAAAAGAAGTCACAGTCTATCTTGTTTCCGAAGCTTTCCTTGCTGTTACTTCAGCTTACAGGAAGTATAATGAGGTTAAAACTAACGGGGACAGCCGAGTCTTTTCCGAACCATTTTCTTACACTCAATTTACTGAAAAGGTTTCAATTCAACTTTTGAACTCCTTACAGCAAACTTTCCTTGGCGGAGGTGTGCAGGGGGACATGCAGGGAACTGGGTAATTACCTCGTCTAGACTGTTTCGGAAAAAGATCAAGAACACATCCCCTTCTGAGACACAAAGTTTTTACTCTGTCTCACACTGGCATGGTCAACAGCATTATTCAGGTAATAATGGGGGATGAGGACAAACCATAAGAGCACATATCCCAAACATTACGCACAGGTTGCTGAAATGTTTCCACAACCCCAAAAAGACCGCCATTAAAGCTTTACAATAAAATGATCCAAAAAAAAAAAAAAGACATAATGGTGGTGCAGCACCAAACCAGCCATGCTTTGCAGTAACATAAATGAGATTACAAAGTCTGAGGAACAGGCCCACCTCCATGACTCATGGGGAAAAAATGAGGTGTCACAAATGGACTTAAAAAGAAATAAAAAGAAGGTAGCAGGAAGGAGTACACACCTTACTTTTCCTTTCTTCTCCTAAACACTCAAAATGATTCACAGTCAATGGGCCATCCCTTACCACAACAGCACTTTTTGAAAATGAACACTCACCCTTATTCTTACTCACACAAACAGGGTGTGGTTCATGCCAACATGTATGAATATAAATATGTAGTATTGATTCATTTCATTGGTGATGTGTAGTGCTCTGTGAAAGTACTTCTCTATTCATCACACTACAAGGTCATGAACCTATGAGTGAATATTCTCCTGACTTTCTGCTGGGGAGTACAGTTCATGTTATTATCAATTATGAGAAGATGCCTGAAGCATTGCCAAATCTTCACGCTACAACTAGCACGTTTCACTGTTGATATGATGTTCTTATATTGAATGCTGTGCCTGCTCTAAGCTGGAAGCATGATCCCAATCTTTACTTTTCATCTCTTGCATGGATACTTTTTTGTCCAAACTCTTTTTGAGTCAAGAAAGACCTACAGACACATATAAGTATATATTAATGTGAAAAAGAGTATATATGTATGTCCTGAAATAGCAGTTCTTGTGGGTGTTCCTCGTATGCAGTGGTAAGTACTAACCTAATACTTTATAAGTATTTGGCCTCCAAATTCCTCAGATATCAATCTGATGGAGCATCTTTGGGATGTGCTAGGTAAACTAGTATGATGGTTCCATATAATCCAGCAAACATACAGTTTTTGTGAGGTTCATGTCTCAGAGCGTTTTTGTCACTAAAGCATGCTATAAATCTGAATCTTTTTGCAATTCCTGTGCAACTTCGCAACTCCTGTTTCTAAAATCACCCCCCCCCCCCCCCCACACACACACACACTTACACACCACACCTATTTTTACAAGTCATGTCTGATTCATCTTTATTCTATACCTGAAATTGAGTCACCAATCAAATGTAACAATTTTTGGCCCACAGCTAAAGGAATTGATTCATCACTGCTAATCTCCTCTGAGAAATTTCTCCAGAGAGCTGCATGAGCAAGACTGAGGTCAATTTAGGTTGCATTTGAAATAGACTGAGGCACTGTATGCATGTATAGCGCAAGGACAGCTCAATTTATAAATGCTGACATGGGCTGCACTTTGGAGGAGGCCAGGGAACAAAGAGGCACCCTGTTAACTTAATTATTCATATGAATGATGCTGTTTGATGGTATAAAGAAATTAGGTCCAATGGAGGAGATGCCTCTGTGGAATTGTAACAATTTTCAAGCATCGCTAAGGGGTGCTAAAGGCCCTGAATGTAGGATATCGGCATGTTGTGATTAGCGAGATAACTGATCACAGCAGTATTGAAAATGTGTCAATTGTAGTGACTGGCAGTAGTGAACTTCTTGTTGCGGGAGAGATGGGGTGGCATTCACGTAGATCAGTAAAGATGATTTGTGTCGATCATGATGAGCGAGGAAAGGCATCTGCTGCATTGAGCATTAAGAATAAGATTGAGATCAAGAGGGAAAACCAAAGAGTAAACACAGAAAGAAGAGATGCTAAAAATGATAAAGGAAAAGAGAGTGACAGAGAAAGGGAGAGAGAGAGGGCGAGAGAGAGAGAAAGAAAAATAGCAGCTCCAGTTCAAGGCCAGCTTTTCTTTCCCTTCAGCACTTTGGGCTGGTTTTCGCTGGCATTTTATTTATAATTGAATGTAATGTGTGGAGATAAAGCCCCTCCAATACAGCCTGCCTCTCCTAAGCGCTTCACGCCGTGTTACGCTTTATTCATCAAATTAGTTTTACTTGGGTTGGTGTCCCCTGAGCCAGCTTTAAAAGGTTTGGATGAAAGGCCTACATTAATTTCTGCCACTAATCACTTACACAAGAGCGTGGCTTTGGAGCCCTTTTGACAAACCAACCCCCCCTTCAACCCGCTTCATAAAAGCCCTGCTCACATCCAATTCACTTCCACATAATCCTCCTCCAAGAAAAAAAGACAAGCAACCAAAAAAAGAAAAAAGAGTCAGAGAGAAGACGCTGGCCTTCTTACGACGTGCTGTCACTGGTTACGTCCTACTGCACTAAGCCCACTGGTACCTTTTAAATACTGTTAGTACTGCTGGGTTAAATAATTCATGCCATTTGCCAGCATATATTTTAGCCCTACAATGATGGCAGAGAGTAAGTAAAATGAAGCAAAAGATCAAAGCCATTGTGTAGAGCATGGAATCAGGCCAATGTAAATCAGGGCACCTATAACAACTTGGTAGAGTAAATGGCTATTAAACATCTTACTACATCTGTAGCAGCCAATAATTTTGACACAATTCCCCCATATTTACAGAAGCTGCTGACTCAAAATGTACTGAGTTATTACTGAGTACTGAGTGGTGAACAGTCAAAAAGAAATAAGCTGAATAATCTTTCTAAGTTGTTCATACCGAAATGGGATCATTTTACAGAGATATTAGTGGTGTTACATTTCTGTGAGTGAGAGTTACAGATTGCCCATAGATATCAGAAAGACACAAGGAAAAAGAATGTAAAAAAAGGATGCTTTTCTTTCACAACTGTGTAAAAATCAGGATTAACATTATATTTGTTACTATAGTAAGCAGTTAGTGTAGCTTAATAGGTAATACAGCTTTTTTTTTTTTTTTTTGAGTGATGTCTCCATCACTGCTACATGGGTGCCGGATATGGCTGCCCCCTGCTGCACGTGTGTGTATGGGTTAAAAGCAGAGGTTGCATTTTGTTGCGGTTCACTGTGACAAACAGTCACTTTCACTTCATTTATAACTGGTAATCTTAAAGCTGTTTACATACTGCATGACTCATCAGCAAAAGAGGATCCCACATTACAAAGACTTTCTTTTTGTCTAATCAAAATACATTTCATCACTAAAACACACTTACGGAATGACAGTAGGTATAATGAAAGTAGTGAGTGCCACTTGTTGTTTGTAGGCTGATGCAGTGAAAAACAAGGAAGTAAAAGAAAAGAACATGAAACTTAAAAATAAAAAACCTCTCTCTTGGGTTTCCCTCACTCCATCCCTTGTGCTCTCATCAGCTACAGCTGTTTCACAACTCTTTTGACGCTACAGGAAATGGACTCACCAACAAGTTCAGACATTTAATATGTTCGATTTCTGCTGAGAACCAGCAAGGCTTTCGGACGTCATCTTTGAACCGTTCAAACATAGTGGTTTCCTGGAGATTTGTAAGGCCTGAACAAACAATAGCTCCGATCTGGAGCTTTTGTCGCCAGTTTTCAAAGGTTGTTGGCTAAAAGTGTGAATTCAGAATCTTTATGCACAGAATTAAAAAATTGCCCATTGTCAGAACAGTACCATAAACTGTGAGATACTGAGTGTTTTTCTCGAATAGTGTTTACTTCTGGACAGCAGTAATCTCTAGATGAGTATGGAGAATGAACTAGACAGGGGCTGAGATAGCTCATAGTAATTCATACAGTTTTTACTAAATAATCAAGCAAAGTGCTCATACTGGCACAGAACATGAGTCTTTCCTTTGTTTTTCTAAAAGCTCCTCCTGTATCCATTTCACCATGCTAACCTTAAGTTAACACCATGGCCTGATATCAAGCATGACATGCAAAAGGTGGAGAGGAATTTTCCAGAGAACAGTAAAACAGAGACTGAGTTTCTTATTCACTGCACAGTTATTCCTTATGCTTGATGACCTTTGGCAAAACAAATACTAGGGATACTGTTTTAAAGATGTTGTGCTTTCATTCCTAAAGTTCATGCTACATTTGCCTTGGTGCTTATCTGATGCAGATGTGTTAATATGAGAAGCTGTTTGCAGTTGCATAACTAGACTTTAAAGGGCTCTTAGAAGAAAAAAAAGTCTCAATTTGCAGTTGCCCAGTCCAAATGCTGGTACGCCTTTGGCTGCTGGTTAGTGAGAGAAGTCTGGAGAAAAGTGGTCACTTTGAAGCCCAGGCAAGGCTATTTCTGTCTGAACTTAGATGAAGGAAGATGCACAGAGATACTCACTTAAGAAGGGAGCGAGGGGGGAAAGTGAAGGCACCATGGGTTATGCGGTCCACAAAGTTAAGCGGTATTCTCTGGATCTGCTCACAATTCAGCATGATAAAGTCATACTTGAAGATGAGGAGCGTATTCTCTGTAATTAATACCAGTCGCTCTTTCTCATTGTTCCAGTGATCAATCCTGAAGAGAGAGAGAGAGAGAGAGAGAGAGAGAGAGAGAAACTGTTCACTTCAAATTGACATATTGTTTCAACCCCTTACAAGGCAAAATCCTTTTGGGGGGGGCACATAAGAATGGCTGCTTTGGCTTGCAAAATAGTGTATTCTGAGATTCTGAGCAAGTGGAAAGGCATTGGTGACAAACAGACATAGAACAAGCTTTAGCAGGTATTTGGCAGCATTAAATTTCCAATACCATTTAATACATTCTCATTTTGTCTGATTCAGTTCAGTTTTAAAACCATTACATTTTTCATATTAATAGAACTCCAGGTAAATCCTGAAGTCTTAACCTCATTCCTAGAATGCTGGGAACTTTATTTACACTACAAAACCAAATTCTAAAAGTTTCTGTCTTGCAACAAATTCTTCTGTCTGTTTGTAACTCATACTTTAGGAATGATGAATGATGGCTCATTATAGATCAGCTGTACATATCACTTAGAGGCCATTAAGCACAAAAACAACATAAGAGAAAAAAAAAAAAAAAAGAGTTTGAGAGCGAGAGAAGGTTCATCTGAATTTTTTGGAAGGAAAATCTTAAGGTATTAAGGTACAGACTCTTAAGATCTCTTACTTTCTACTATCAGGCTCAGTTCTGAACTACTAGACCTCGAGGGCTGCGCACGGTTACATACATTAGCTTAGGACCAACAACATTTGCCTGCATATTAACACCAACACGTCCACCAAGGACAATGGAACCTGTAAGAAATGAGCAGTGCTACATATGTTTCAACCTAGCTGGCTTTTAGGAAACGATGCATAGGCTCTCTTGAGTTAATTAATTGCAGATAGGTTAATTACATCTCAGTGTCTTAGGAGTGATCCACATTGTGTGTGATGTGAACTGACAACAATAACATCACAGCTGACTGTGCTCTAATTCTTAGAAATTGGGATCGCAGCAAGCCATCAGGGGTGTATAGTAAATGTTCACAGGGCCTGTAAAGCATTTGCTTGAGGAGTTTGCGCATGTGTCTGCCTAATTCTGCAGTTGTGGGTGGCACATTTTGACAGAGCGGAGTGGATTTTATGTGAGTTATTTTGAGGTGAGACAAAAGCGAAAAAGCCTCTCAATTATGTACATACTCTAAAAGCTTCAAAATTTCAAGAATTGCCTTTGGCAAGAACTTCATCAAATATGAATGTCTGCGTCTTCAGGTCCCAAATGGTACACATAGATGAAAGACAAGTTCAGAAAATGAATCAGTGACACATGAGCCCTGAATATGAATGACCTTTTTTGGAAATAAACAGCAACTCGCGAGCAACTCAGCTTCTGTTTGCCACTGCTGCAGGTAAGCGTGTGTCATAAGTAGGCATGTGGGGCAAAGGAAGGA
This sequence comes from Hepsetus odoe, assembly GCA_017165825.1. Classification (NCBI taxonomy): domain Eukaryota; kingdom Metazoa; phylum Chordata; class Actinopteri; order Characiformes; family Hepsetidae; genus Hepsetus; species Hepsetus odoe. Next base: position 16,620,115 of record CM029366.1, on the reverse strand, counting down.
AGAGACAATGATTTAGAAAGAACATGTGAAAGAGATGGTTAAAAAAACAACACTGTAATCTTTGCCCTTCTTCTAAATCCTTTCATGTATTGTCTCTAAGCAGGTAGGTCTGAGGGTTGAGTTGCCCAGTCTAACCCTGAGATTCCACAAAAGTGATTTTACTCAATGTCTTAAACAATACTGTTATACCTCACCAGAATAATGAACATGAAGCTCATCGACATGAGCAGAGAAATCTGTTTAACGTGCAAAGTCATCATTCTCATAATTCCACATATGTGTTAATGTGTAGTAAGATTTGCTAAACCTTTATAACAATGTGATGCTTAACAGAATACATTTTATAATGTTAATGTTAGTTTAAGTTTGGCTTGAATGTGATGGATGTGAGTGGCTGGAATGTGCTGGTGGTTTTATTATTGTGATGTCAGTTTGGTCACTGATTTACAAGTCCGTATGTAGGATGAAAGTTAAAGGCAGTTAAAATATTCTCCAACCAAACAAGTCGGAAATGTACAGTACTGTGTAAAAGTTTTAGGCAGGTGTGGAAAAAATGCTGTAAACAAAGAATGCTTTCAGAAATATAAATAATGATTGTCTATTTTTATCAATTCACAAAATGCAAAGTGAGCGAACAAAAGAAAAATCTAAATCAAATCAATATTTGGTGTTACTAACTTTTGCCTTCAAACCAGCATCAGTTCTTCTGGCCCCCACAGAGCCCTGATCTCAACATCATCCAGTGTGTCTGGATTACATGAAGAGAGAGAAGGATGTGAGGAAGCCTACATCCAGAGAAGATCCGTGGTTAGTTCTCCAAGATGTTTGGAACAACCGACCAGCCGAGTTCCTTCAAAAACTGTGTAAGTGTAGCTAGAAGAATTGATGCTGTTTTGAAGGGAAAGGGTGGTCACACCAAATATTGATTTGATTTAGATTTCTCTTTTGTTCATTCACTGCATTTTGTTGATTGATGAAAATCAATGATGAACACTTCCATTTCTGAAAGCATTTTGTTTACAGCATTTTTTCCACACCTGCCTAAAACTTTTGCACAGTACTGTAAATCATTATCTCTGCAGCATTTTAAAAAAGCTTTTGTCTTTCTCAGTTGTCTGTTACTATATATTTTTACCATTTCAAATACAGTTTTTGTTCATGTGTAAATTTATGACTTCACGTTGTACCGTGAAGATTTTCAAGCATTTAATAAAAACAAAAATTGCCTTTATTTAGCTTACTGTAGGGCATGGGAGAAGGACAATGAACTTCTACTACCTTTCTGCTTCTTTTATGATATTATCATTGTTTGCAAATTATTACAATTACTTCCATAACATGCTCAGGGTGATCCTCAACCATTTGCCCTGAACAAGCAATTCAGGCTCCAGCATCCCCCATGACCCTCATAATGAAGAACGACTTGAAAATAGACAAGGTTTCCCTTGGCACTAATGTAACCAAATATAATTAAAAATAATAGTGACCTCTTTTTTTTAAGATTAAAAATGGCTAAACAGAACTTCAGTGATCCATTGATATAAGGTGCAGCTTAATTTTGCAGATGTGGAATTCATAAGAAAGTGGAAATCCTAGGTTCACCATAGAGAACAATTTAATGTTGATTATGTTGATTATTGATTATGCAATGTACTAAAATCGATTATTCAATGTACTAAAACGCACTTTCACCTGGAAATCTGGTCAAAAAACAAACAGAAAACATGTAAACACTAATGGCTGCATACATTCCTATGTCAAAGATTGCTTTACACAGCCAGACAGTACAGGCCTGTGGGGTTTCTGCCAAGCATTCCTCTGACTGGCTTTTGGAGTCAGTTCACCTTTAGTGGACATGAGGGTCTAGTCGATAAAAGGTGTGAAGCCCCCCCACACCGTCCCATTTACTCATGCAGTGCCTCTGGGACTGTGAGGATGATACTGTAAACAGAGTCTTCCTTAAGCCAAGCTGCTCAACCCTGCTAATACTCCCTCCCTCCATAGCTCAGAGGGCAAATAGTGCTTCCAAATGTGCTCAACAACTGCCTCTAAAGATCAAAGCCCAGACCTTTGGACTCTAACCCATATGGTTAGAGTTACAATCGTAATAAAAACACTGTATAATGTATAAATTCTTTATCACTCATTGATATATTTTACAAACTCTTTTGAAAGTTTCTTTCAATCTCTCAGTATTACAATTGTGTTCATAATTAGTAGAACAGATGGGTAATTACTAGTATTTCTAGATGAAAAGTTATGTTTGTTGGTAAAAATAGCCTGAGGCTGCGACATATTGGAAATCAATTGTCAGTGTAATTACTTAACTAATTAAAATGTAATTACTTAAATAGTTGTCAAAAATATATGCAAGTCACAGGGCAAAAGACAACACTTTCATACAAATTCTCTTACTGACTTTATATTGACATTTTATGACAATCCTGATCATAATCCCGGTTTAAATCATGGCCAATTTCAAGCACCAGCTTGGACTCTCCCAACCACATGATTTCACCAACTCTGGGAGGCCAACAAAAATGACACAAAACTGGCGTAACATATGTAATGTTTGCTAATGACAATGCTTTGTCACCTAACACACATCAATGTCAGCCAGAGAGTGGGGGCCATCCTAATTCCCAGATAGAGCTTGACCAAATATGCTTTCTTGTACTCCCACCCACAAATAACTGTGGCATTTCCTGTATGTCTGTTTAGGACATGTAGTGATGTGCATAAAGTGGTTTGCATTGGATTACGAATGTGAAAATCATGTAAGGCATTTATACAACAACCCCTATAGCATTGAAATGCATGCCATTCAATGCGTGTATAACTGTGCATATGCTACTGCATGAAATAAAAGACATAATGGAAGCCTTTCCACTCAAGCCACAGTGCTGCTCATCCTATGAAGAGAATAATTTTGTGCATTTGTGTGTGATTGTGTGTTTGTCTATGAGTGCGTGTTGGACTGAGGAAAATTAGATATATTATTCATCCTCATGCGGTAAGGTCTTAAAAGAGTTTCCTGAAAGCCTACTTCCAGATGTAAAGGAGCTGACGTTCAGTGCATTTAGCCAAAGTCTTCCAGCAGACCTCTTTTGCTGCCTGTTTCACTTTAATAATTTCCTGCATATCTTAGTTACAGAACAGAGGGCACTACCAGCTGCAGCCATTCTGCAGTCTGGCATCTGGAAGATGCTTGTATAAAAGGGTCTCTTTAATACTTGTGCCAGCTCTACCAACAGTAACACAGGATGACTGGACCATATGCCACTCTGGCCTGAGCATAGGTGAACAGATTGAAGGATGATAGCTGACATGAGCAACTTATCAGTAAAGCATCGCTTGACCAAATGAGTTGTTTAGTAATTTTGTATGGCCTACATCTTTGCCATGCTGCAGGAATATAACACGTTAAAATGTGTTTTAAATTGCAAGAAAATAATCAAGAGGAAGTCCTCTAAAATATAGGCAGTTAACAGGGTTTCACAAAGCAGAACCTTATTAACGCAAACTTCCTCTGTTGAAAGAGTGCAAAGTTACAAAGCGACCAAAAAATTCAATCCTACAAGCAGATGACTGGATTCATGCCATTAATTTAAGACCATCATAAGTATCTGATTAATCATAAGCATTAGATACATAAGAAACATTGATGGAATCAATATATTGACTTAATATTGAGAAAGAACATTGAGTGCTGAATATGTGCAAAAATTTCAACACATCCTCTAAAAAGAATTAAATATGGCATTTTACTGCAAAATTAATTGCATGGTTCCTTTTAATTTGTTGTGTTCCACATATTGGGGAAAAATTTGAAATAATCCCGACACAAGCCATATTTTATTTTTCCCCCAGTATGCTGAATTCATCACATCAGCATTCACTATGAAATAATTTGTAGAGAAGTGTGTTCTCTGTGCAGGATGTGTATGTATTTTCATAAAGAATGTCATTTGATCAGGGATCCTTAAACGTTTTTGTACAACTTTAATAAGAGAAGGCATAAACATACTCAGCCATTAACCAAGCACTCTGGACCGGCCCGTCATCCTTTGAGTTTGCCAGGGATTTGGCATCTTCAATAGCGTGATCCAGAGTCCCAGGCTAAATGGAGAAAAGAAAATATCAAAGTTAGCCTTATATAATTGCAGCAAAATTGGGGCATTATCCGTAGATAATCAGCAAGTCTAAAAAGATATGACATCAACTTGCGAGCTGCTACTACAAATCTCTTTTAATATTTCAGTAGAAAATGCTTAGCAGAGCCCCTGAGCATTCTTGTGACAGCCTTTTCTCCCAAACCTTGAGTGCACTATGCAAAATGAACAATATCTCAGTGTGCGAAAGCTGCCATATGGACATAATTTGATAACCAAATGCTCCTAGGTCTGGACAGAAAAGAGCTGCTACTGCTGTATCTAGATAAGGACTGTTTGTTAGGCAGCAAGCAGTAAGTAGAAAATGGCTACAGTAATAGAGAAGGTAATGTGAGCTTTATGGCTTTCCTCTGTTAGTTCAATATGCAAGTAAGCATATTTACAGTAGGTGCGGTCATAAACTGTCCAGCCCAGAACAGAAAGTGTTTGCCATCATGATTAATCTTAATCCAATCAATAACAAGGTGATGCAATGAGACTCAGTTGTTTATTTCCTGAAAGCTATAGCCTTTTCACTGTGAGTGTCGTCAAACTACTATTGAAATACTATGAATTAAACACAAAATATAATGCTCATAACGAAATACAGTGATGCATGTTTGCAGTATCTTTATACTGCTTTTGTAGTTTTTAAACCTTGTTTTTTAATCTTTGCACTCCTAAATAAAGATTATTTTGAGTGAATCAATAATGAAAAGACATTTAAAAATAAGACGTGTTAAAATAAGTAGGTAGAAGTGTTAAGATAAGTGTTAAGCGTTAACAGAAGTGTTAAGATAAGTAGGTAGACCCATTTTTAAGATTGAAGAACCTTCATGTCATGTAAACTTGCTATACCAATGAAAGGTTTCTCCAAGAACTATAAACTGAAGCCAAGAACCATTTTTATCTTAATTTTTAAGAGTACACGGATTTAGATTTCTAATAGATATCTTGAAGTACCCGAAGAACAAAAAATCTCTTGAGTTTGAACTGCTCCACAGAAGAAGCCCATCCCCCTCCTTGGTCAGCCGCAGTGGATGCCGGCGCTGCTGTATTCTCCACTGTTTCTGGAGCCTGAGTGAAGGCAGGGTCAGCTTCAGCTGAATAAGGCGGTGGTGGTGATGATGATATGGCTGTCTCTGCAGTGTGTTGGTCAAGCTCCACAGCCTTGAAAGTCTCATCTCTTTCTGACATTCTGCTGCTTAGGGGGTCAGGCGAGGGTCTGATTTCCTGACAAACCTGATGTATGAGAGGCTGGGGGGAGAGTAAACCCACAAACAAAGAGAGAAAACATCTGACTGAGGTCAGTTTACCTGCACCTGTAGATTTAAAAAAAAAGTACCCAGGCAAAGTCAACTTGTATAATTTGTTAAGAAAGGAATTTTCTTTGTAAACAGCAATAGTTATCCATCTAGCAGAGTTCGCTGCTATAAATGATAAATGTTCGAAAGAAAGCAGACAGCATGCACATCCTTCAGTCAGTCCAGGAAGGAAATAAAATAAATCCTGCACCCTTAGCACCAGACAAATCGTAGCCTTGCAATTTCAGGTGCCAGTACAGTTTTCACTCTGAAGCTGCTCACACAATCCTAATTTTATGACTATTCCTGAAGAGTTTTAAACATCATTTTATAATAAAACAATGGAACTTAGTGGCTTACCAGTGCCTGGGCAAGAGCAGTTTACTGATACTATGGAGACTTGCACTTCAGAGACAAAGTTTATTGTGTTAGTTTGAAGCAGGTGCATACGACACAGTTTCCTGCTTCCGTGATCCTCTGAGCCGGTTTAACCAGTGGGCGGTGAAATAGATAAACAAAGGCCAACCACAGGCCCAGCAGCAGAAACATGTTCATATTATGATACAAACTGGTTGGTGGTTGATTTTCCAGGGCAACCAATCGACCCTGTTGGAGGCTTCACATCCATTTTGAAGGGTTTCAAAGAAGGGTTTTGGAGTAATGCCCTATAAAAACTCTTCTGGTTTCTTAAAGGTTCTCTGATTTGCAATAAGATGCACAGTGCTGTGCAAAAGTTTTAGGCAGGTGTGGAAAAAATGCTGTAAACAAAGAATGCTTTCAGAAATATAAATAATGATTATTTATTTTCATCAATTTACAAAATGCAAAGTGAGCGAACAAAAGAAAAATCTAAATCAAATCAATATTTTGTTTTACTAACTTTTGCCTTCAAACCAGCATCAGTTCTTCTGGCCCCACAGAGCCCTGATCTCAACATCATCCAGTGTGTCTGGATTACATGAAGAGACAGAAGGATGTGAGGAAGCCTACATCCACAGAAGATCTGCGGTTAGTTCTCCAAGATGTTTGGAACAACCTACCAGCCGAGTTCCTTCAAAAACTGTGTGAAAGTGTACCTAGAAGAATTGATGCTGTTTTGAAGGGAAAGGGTGGTCACACCAAATATTGATTTGATTTATATTTCTCTTTTGTTCATTCACTGCATTTATTTGATTGATGAAAATAAATGATGAACACTTCCATTTCTGAAAGCATTTTGTTTACAGCATTTTTTCCACACCTGCCTAAAACTTGTGCACAGTACTGTAAGTGAAAAGAACTAATTTTGTCTTTTTTTTTCCCTAATTTTCTCCCATTTTCTTTTTCTGTTTCTACAAACAGAAGGGTGAGGGTGAAGGAAAGCACATAACTTTTCAGTGTCAGGGAATGCAATTATGTACCTCTCAAAACATCATTAACACAACACCATTGGACAACTCAACATGTTTAGAGAAGAACATAAGGTGTTGAAATCTGTTTGATAAGCTAAAAGGCAATCTGGTGGGCATTATGCTGAGTAAATGGAGAGGGAGGGTCAAACCACTCACCCAGATAGATCCAGGTACCCCAAGGGATTAGCTTATGATCTGCTTATGGAACAAGATAAGAGCAGCAAAGATGTTTTTGACAATGGGGAGTGTTTGAAGAACCCTTTTCCAAATTTAGGGACTAAAAAAAGATTGAAGAAAAAAAAAGATTTTTACCTAAAACTACACATCCATGCCAAGAGTCACAGAGGCACATAGTACTCTCATTTATAGAGTGTACTTGAAAGTAGGCAAGAAATAAAGGGGAAAAAATCTCTGCCTCCCACTCTTGGCTGAGATCTAGCTAAACAATAGGGCCATAACTAGTATCTGTATTTTCTAGACAGCATTCTCCTCACCCTCATTCCTGCCTTTGAAGAGAGGGATATGGAGCTTCTGCAATTTAGAGAACAATTTGTCCTACACGCTTTTCAGACATACTGGCCACAAACACTATGCACTAGCCACTCCTATTATATGCTCATGTTCCAGCTCAGCCACCGCTTCCTAAAAATATCTTTACCTCACACAGCAATAGCCTTCAAAATGATACCTCCAACAATTTGTTGAGTGGGATGCTGTGGATTGTTCTATGAAAATTATAGTCTTTCCCTCCTACAATGCATCCAAAGCCTTTACTATTTAGGCATCAATTTCTATTCCTGCTAATCGCCTTTGCCGTGACATGCTTCAAGGCCATGGATCCTTCTAGAGCCGCTTTCTGAGAGAGAACTATTCACACAGGCTGGATGGAAGTTAAATAAACCCATTTATAATTCCTCTCCATTGCAGGAATATTTACAGTGCCTTCAGAATAAAGGAGAACTGTCTTTGAAATGGATGCTTTGTTCTGTGCCCACACATGATGCTTTCAGACACTATTTTCAGACACAGTATCTTTTCAGCTAATATCCTAGGCAGTCATCACACCCTCACTTATCACTCATCTGGCTCATGGCCAGACAGTCATCACATCTTATTGGTCTGGAAGCTGTGCTGCAAAATGTTGCGCTAATAGTGTTTTTTTGGTGTTTATTTTTTTTTAAATATATGCAGAAATGAAGCCATCGATCAGACTGAACCCAGTTTTCTGGGAAGAAAGCCTGACAAAGCAGCTTCTTTTCCCTTACTGTCTAAAACTGTTAAATCAGAAAATGCAGAAAATGCATAGTATTTAGATTTTTGTTTTGTTTTGAGATTTTACATAAGACAACCCTTAGAGTCTATGAGGCCTTCAGAGAAGGTCTATAGATTTCTGGACACTAAATAAATACATGACTGTAATTTTATGTTAGGTTCATGCAGCTAGAAAAGTATGTATTTAGAGTTCCAGCATGGCAAGGAGATACTAATCTAATGTGATTTTATGCAGCGTAATAAAGATATGGCTGCAGTTGGAACTGGTTGGTACATTTGCTCAGTGTGAAGTCTGCCTGTCCATACAAATTAAGACACTCTTTATAGTTTACAAAAAGACATCAGCTAAATTCAGACCTTGAAGAAACAGGAAAAACAATTACACTAAAGGCTGCTCTGTGCCTTAACAACATCCAATTTAAATAATAGGGCTTGAAAATCCCAAGATGGTGGTGTCTTTGATGTGTCTGGCTGAGCCAAATGTGGCATCTCTGAATGCATATCAATGAGATTAAACACCAACATAATTATAAAATAGAAATGAAACCAGCAGATGATCAAAGTTTTCAATGAGGGGAACCAGTTTCATGAAGGAAATGTTAACAAGACTTCTAGTGGCTGAAGATGCATTACATCACTTACGGTGAATATCATGGGCAACAGTGGGCTTCTGTCAGGTAGTAGTCGCTGTATGCCAGGCCTCATTCTTTAAAGATTCACCTTGGAAATGCTAAAATATGTTCATATGTCTGTCAAAAGCTTTGGATAAAATATGAAATGACTTCTTTAATGAGTAATGTTATCTGCTTAGCACTAAGAAACCACAGAGACACTATTAGAAAACAGCATTATTTTACTGGTGTGCTTTATGAGGGTTGTTTTTTGACCATGTTTTAATGTTAATGCCATAAATTGAATGTCTGGCTATAATTATGGAACTAAAGCTAACGTTTTAGGTCTGAAATGTGCTTTCTCAGTTTGGAACTATGTGGCTAATATAGCTGACAATTAACAGTAATGTGTACCACATAATTTACTCTTCAACATTTACTTTGTTATTTATTTTTACACTTTCTGACCACATTTTTTCTTTAAAATGGACAATAAAAGTATAGACAAATGCTGCTTTGTTTATTTTAAAGTTGAGTGACACAAGAATTCTCATACACTGATCCGTCAGATCGTGTGCCATGAAAACCTTTGTGTGTAGGAGGAGCTGTTTAAAAAATATGCATTAATCCAGAGTTTGTGTCTCTACATGCATGCTGTTAACCACTGATATACTTCAGACACTAAGAAAAAGCTGTATATCTATAGCACAATGTGCTGAATTCATCCAAAACAAGTCAAATAAGAGCGAGCAGTTTCCATACTGCTCAACATAAGTAAAAAAAAAAAAAAAAAAAAAAAAAAACGAGCTACACTGACAACCAGTGAATCCGAAAGCACTAGGAAGCTCCCTAAGCAAGACTCATTGCAGTTGAATGATCTCCGAACAACACATTGGACCGTGACCTTCCATCTGCCCAGAGCAGTTGTTAGTTTTCCTGGTCTGAACTCCTAGCTTGGAGAAGAGCTTATGTATCATTTGGATGGCTGAGTGATGCACGAGTGAACAGAATCACATTGCACCTCACAGTATGGAAAAACCTTCTTAAACCATCATTTGGAATAAAATGTTTCATGTCCTGGCTTTGCTGTCAGTCACACTGGCGTGTAATTCTGCTGCATTCTTCTCCAGATTTCGCTCACTTGTAAGGATGCGATTCTGCAAAGGCTGTTCTTTGCAATTGAATCCACTGTTATATTGTGCGTGTTGTAAATAGCTACTATATTGATAGCAACAGTCCCGATCCTTCGGAAAATCAATGTGCATACTTGCCACTCAAATGGCCCCTGAGCCAAAGGCAACAGAATGAAGCTTCCTCTCTCTGTGAACATGAGAATGTGTAATTCAATTACGCTTGGCTACATTAATATTTGTTGATCCTCAGATGGTGGATCAGCAGATGTTTTAAAACCCCATCTCACCTGGAGCTTTAACACTGGTGTGTATGTGCACACAGTATTTGAGGGCCAAAAACACAAAACATTTTCAGGAATTTTAGCCAGTTTAATGCACAAAGATTCTGTTAATAAATTTACAATCAATTAATATACAGGTTATGAGCAATATTCGCTTTCCTGAAAGTGAACTGCTAACATGTTAGGAACTGCTCACATGACAATACATGTATTGCAAGAATTCTTTGAACAGGAAGTGAGTATTTTTTTCTATATTTTAAGCAGGGTATATGCCTTGGGGTTTAACTTCCACTTTGATCTCCACTTTGTCTCTTAATACAATTTTTATTAAACATAATTCTCAGTGCAACAGTATTTTCTCAGCTGTATTATAATCTTCATAAGATGGGCAGCGGTGGCCTAGCGGTTAGGGCGTTAGCCGCATGATTGGAGGATCGGGGGTTCAAACCCCTTCCCAATAGGTTGCCCTGAGGTACCCTTGAGCAAGGTACCGTCCCCATCACTGCTCCCCGGGCGCTTTCAAAAGCTGCCCACTGCTGCACGAGTTTGAGTGTGCATGGGTTAAATGCAGAGGTCCAATTTTATTGTGGTTCATGTGTGCTGTGCAATGACAAGGGTTTTCAATTTCACTTTCACTTTCATAAACATCACACCCAAAGCAGTCTTAAAAACAAAGTTAAAATGCAGGGAGTGGCTTCTCATTTCTAACATCAGAAGACATATCCTGTGGTTGTGAAAAAGGAAGTTTCAGAAGGCTCATATTACTGGCCTACATCAAGCAAGGAACACAACCAAGGAGACTTAAACTATTCAAATCGTGTGTAAAAAACTGTCCAACACAACAATCTCTTTGAGGAAGAAATGGGGTCGAAAAAAGTTATTGAGTAAAAGTGATGGTGAAGGTATTTTCACTTGTATAATGCAAAGATAACTCATGTTATTGAGACGTAACAGTTGTGTAGCTTCAAGAAAATCACTTAACAGTGGGGTTAATCAGAAAAAAAGATTTCAGTTTTCTGAGGAGAATAAAGATTGGACTGAAGCAGTGAAAAAGGTAATGGAGTCTGATGAGTCCATGTTTACCCTGCTCCAGAGTGGTGAATGCATCAGGAAAAGAAGAGTGGTAGATTAGTAGTGATGCACCCATCATGCCCAGTGCCTACCATACAAGCCTGGGGGGCATTGTTATGATCTGGGGTTACTTGGTCTGATTTAGTTTCAGCACCATTATATGCCCAAAAGATGAAGTCAGCTGACTATCTCAACATACTGAACGAGCAGGTTTTACTATCAATGGATCTCGTCTTCCGTGATGGCACGGGCATTTTCAAAGATAACACTACCAGGATTCATGGAGTTCAGATTGTGAAAGAGTGAGAATAAATGCTGTGAGCTTATAAAAAAAAATACCATGGTGAATGTGTGCCATAATCAAACCTAAAGCCATTCCAACAAACAAGTGTGTGATTAATTTTTGCCAGGCAGTATATACACAATCTGATTTACTGAGGTCATGGGCATCTAACAGTGGCTGGTTTTGTGTAATTTTGCTCGTGGGTGTGTTAAGGGTGTGTGTAGTCTGGTGCATGTTTATGTCGAGCATGTTATGCTTGTTGTTAACAATTTACAGTGTGCAAAAATGATTGTGTGTTTGTGTGTAGCAGTATGATGGTCAGTGGAGCGATCAGCTAGAAAACCCTTTGACCAGATACCAATAATACTTTTGCAACAAGAGGGCTTACACATAAGTAGTGGCTGTTTAACAGTGCACTTCGCTGCAGCCACATGATGCAACCAAGCCCAACTCCCTGCTCTGTCTGGACACATGATTTAGGAGCTGCTCTCTAAGCACAGATACAGCAATCTGCTGAGACAGGCTTTTCTGAATGAGATTGCATTACAACATGATTCAGCATTTTTGTGTGTGTGTGTCCCTGTGGGGGTGTGTAGTCATCCATACTAGCAATAAGGAATGAAGTGGAGGTGGACAGGGTATTGCTCTTGCTACAATATTTCACAGAGTTTATGGCCACAAGAAGAAAGAAGACACTTTAAACATGTGCACCATAAAACACTGCCACCACTTCTAGGAACAACATCCAGGAAATAAAATAACTGACTATTAACTAACTATGCATTCACTATTACAAACCCTGAAGTGCTAGAACAAGTAAGTGGACTTGTTCTGATTGGTTTCATATTAGAATCTGAATAACTGACCTACAAGAAATACCCACAAAAGCATTCTTTCTTAAGGCAATGAAGGGTAGCATATTTGTATACTTCAATTCTTTCAATAAACAAATGGAAAACAAAAATAAATATATAAATACATAAAAATGACAAACATCAGAAATATTCACTCTCATTACTCTCATTAGTATCAATCAAATCACAGAACAGTTCAGCACTTGAACGTGAAAGTGACAACCTTGTCATTGCGAGGTCACAGCACAGCACAGAAATTGGACCTCTGCATTTAACCCATGCACTCAAACACCGTGCAGCAGTGGGCAGCTATTGAAAGCGCCCGGGGAGAAGTGACGGGGACGGTACCTTGCTCAAAGGTACCTCAGGACAACCTACTGGTGGGGAATCGAACCCACAATCTTCCGATGCGGGGCAACGCCCTAACCACTAGGCCACCGCTGCCCCTAACCTCAACCTTAGCACTTAACCTCAACCCTTAAATCTATAAAGGTTGTACTCCTGATTCCTTCTTGGCACCTTAAGTTTATGCCTTTCACTGTGAATAGCAGCTCTGTCTAAATTATACTTTAAACCAATAATAAAGCTTTCTAATATATTAAGCAAGCTTTGGGATGAGAGTGGCAGTATTAAAAATCATAGATTGGTTATCTATCAGCTGAAATATTGAATTTTACTAAAATGATGTCAGTTGGTTCACACAGCTATGCCATTTGCAATAATAGCTTGAGTATTTTGTTGTAATCAGTGAACTGAGGAGTTGGAGAAAAGCGCATTGGGCATATTTCAATGAGTTAAAACTTGAATGGACAGACGGTGTTCATTTCTTACTCCTACAGCCAATCTGATAGGGTTATGTTGAGCAATAGTTTAACAGACAAGTTCAATTAGCATAATTTAGTTAAGCTGTTATTGTTCTAACCAAACAAAGTCTCACAGGTGCATGGTACATAAAAACACATGCTTAGAGCTACAATGAGAATATTTGATTAATTAGGGTATAAAAATATTCCTCACAAAGGAAGGTGTGGGGATAGGGAGCAGAAATTCAGTTGAAACAAATACATTTTGATAGAAGGAGCTGTATTAGACTCCCATGGAAAATGCCTTTTTCCAGTGAACTCCATCTGATACCCTTGGGATGAGTTGTATGTTATCCTGATCCAATCTGCTCCTGAGGCTATATGCAATCAAATCATCCCAATAATGATGTAACACCCGCTGTACAGTTTTCCTAGAAGAGAAAAGACGCTTATTGCATCAAAGGTGCTAAATATAGTCTATATTTCATGTGAAAGCAATAAACATATAACCTTTTTTTGAGAAAAAATGCACGTAGGCCAGATGAAGGACACACATAGTTCAGATGAAGGTCTGTTCATAGTAAATCATTCAATTAATAACAATAATTAAACACATTAAAACTAAGGGTCTGTGTGTGTACCCACTAATCCTCATCCTTTATCAACAAAACTTTCTTTGTTTTGAAAAAGTCTAGAGTTTACTGGGCCAAGTGTACTGATGACAAGTGTACTGACCGTTCACTTACTTGTGTCTCTGTCCTGCCCTGTCTGCGGAAACCGAAGAGCGCTCATCCAGCCGGAGACCAGTCATCTGCTTCACATCACAACAGGACCAGCAGGCCAGCTGGATCACGTGAGGAGGCAGAGACACAGTCCCCAGAGAGTGAGGTCTGGAGCCACTTGACCCTGACCATGCTGCTCCAAAGCCCACTGGGGCATCTTCCAAAAGACCTCAGTGTCCACCTGTCAGATAAAATACCCAATGGCTTACAGAGCTGTGTGACATCAGTAATAGTAGTAGGTTCTGAATTATAAATGATAAAAAAAATAACTCATGTACCCTGCTTGTGTTATAAAGGAATGATGCTGCCCATAGGTTTTGATTTAAACAGTTTTTGGTGTCAGTAAATTTTCTACTCAAATTATTGTCCATGGTAAGAGACTATACAAATGCATGGCTAGAGAAAACACTGTTACAACATTTTCTAACAACTCCACAATCAACCTTTTTCTCAGGTCTTTTAATATTAATGATTGTCAAGAATGGCAACTGTACTCGAGGACCAAACCTGAGGAGACATCAAGCTGATATTAAAAGAACATTCTGTTACCATTTAGATCAAAAGATGAAAGAATAGAAAAAACCTTGACACACTTTCCTGCGCTCACTGTTTCGCTCTTTGCCCAAAGCTGTGGAATGGCTAAACGGTGATGTGAGCATCAGATGAAAGACCTCCCATTGTTTTTAGATTTCAACACTGATTTTTGATATGCCATGTATTACTGGACCTGTGCTCAAAACCAGAGGAAAACAATTGCTGTCAGGAGAAACGTTGTAGCTGGGGTCAGTTTTGACATTTAGAGAGAAAGAGCCAAAGAACCTACAGTGTATTCTTGTCACAAGGTGGCAGTATCCCATCAAAATTAAGCAACAGCAGCGCACCGAGGCTCAGGCATCTGCTCAAGTGCATCTGTAAAATCCTTCAGTGCTGCCTGCAGCCATGAATGTTGACTCTCATTGACCTCAATGGATCAAACCACTGCCGTGATGATGTGCTTTGATTTGTTGAGAGGCTGCTGTGGGAGAGGTAGGTAGGTCAAAGGAATTCATGCGTGGAGCATAACTTTACATTACTAATGATATTCCCTTGTCAAAATGTTGGATGACATATAGATTACTATGAGCTCTGATGATAAGCTTGCTCAGCAAGGATGAAAGAGGAAGAAATCTTTCCTTTATGATGAACTTTTAATGGCAAAATAAGAAAGAATGAAAAGCAATTTTTTGCACTCAGTACAAAAAATACAAAACTTTACCATTTTACTGAAATTCTCAATCAAGTGTAGAATTTTGCATTTAAGCACCTGGAACTCTCAAAAAGCTGAATAATTTATTGGAAAGAATGGAATGTTCCATACTACATCACCCAATCTTCAGGACTTTATCTTCAACCGTCTGCCTGGCTGAAGACTTCTCTATCTGTTTGAATTTCTCTGTTTCCCATTTCTTTTGCAGAATGATCATTTCTGGTAGAACAGCAACATAAATGCAACTATACACCCACTTGGTTGTAGAATTGTAGAACAGGCGTACAGGTAATGTGTAGTCCTGAATGACTTAAATAACCAATTCTGCAGAATTCACGCTCAATTAAATTTTTACCTAGCTCCCTATCTTCCACAATTGCCAGGCAACCAGTTTTGCCAAGGCTCTCTTCAGCAGTGAATTGGAATCAGCTCTGCTGGTTTGGAGAGAAGTACGAGTCTATCAGCAACTTTCAGCATATCAAAATAACCATGCCGCTGTGATGAGGGAGAATGTATTGCTGTCAGTTTAACATCAGTGGATCGATTTCACATCCACTTGCCTTGATTCCACAGTGGCCTTGCAAAAAAAAAAAACTTTGCAGTTCCCCAAACAGCTGGATTCGGGACTATGGTATATTTGAAGTAGTTTTCTTAGACTACTACTCAATATTCCCTTAGCAGAGAGTTCCTCATCTGAACCCAGCGATTTTATTCCTCTGCTAGAGTCTGCTCAGATGGACCTCCCTCATTTCCGTGGAAAAGTTGCAACTTTTTGGTAAGTTTGGGTTTTTAAGTTTCAAGGCAATCACTTATGCTTTACCTAAAAAAGTTTTTTTTTTTTTTTTTTTTTTACATATTTTTTACTTACTTTTACTTAAAGACTGTTTCTTTTAACTACCTGTTCTCCCTACTCAGAAGCTTTATTACACTGGTGAAACATTATTTGCACATACAGAATGCAGAAAGCATCTGTATTTAGGCTGATTCACCTGATGATGTTGTACTTAACAGTACTGCCTGAATCTGTGCCAGGTAAGGACATGTGCTGCTAAAAGCTGAAATGATGACTGACCCCTTTTATTCCTTTTCATGAAAAGCAAGCTCTTTGATCAGATCTTCTCTAATCTGTCTTAAGGTTTCGTTTTTTTTGGCCTCGTTTCCCTGCGGCTGCCTCCTTATTGCTCTGCCCCACATATCGTCTTTGGAGTGGTTTTTCCAGCTCTGAAAATCCTGCAGGGACTCTGAGAGTTTCCTGTCTACATACTTAAACCACACACGTTTTCCTTCTTGTTAAAGCCTGTTTCACTTTTGTTCTATTTTCCCAAAAAACAAATTTTCTTCCCGATGAAACAAACACCTTGAAGAGCTCAAATTGAACAGGACGCAAGCCAAAGGGCTATTAAGCAAAGGGATGCTTGTGTTAAATTTATTGTCAAGTGAGGCTTGTTTATATGCTCTCCTGCATGTAGTGGTTGACCTGCTCTGAGATCTGTTTGTGAGTGTGTGTGAGTGTTAGTGTGAGAGTCTATGTGAGTTTCCCTCAGGTGAGCCTAAAGCGCTGATCCTTTTTTTCTCTCTTATCCAGATGGTTCCACACACCTGTCCTCCATCTTCAAGAGAGACTGAACGCTCCTGTATTTTGTGTGTTTTTGTGTGTGTGAGCGCACACTAACTCCCTTTGGGCTGCTGTGGTGAACTAAAAACACACACCTGCACCTCCTCTCAACAGTGTGTGTGAATGACACAAACAATTAGGTAGATTTCTCTGAGCTAAGGTCACAATAACTATGTTCCTCAAACTACAGGGCCCCACGACATTACACTTTTCTGGTTCATTGGCTATCAAAGCTTTGCCTGACTAAAGCCTTCTGAGGGCTACGTCAGGACAGGCATTGTCCACTAACATGCTTCCTCTGTGGATAAATGTGTGGTGCAAAGCTCAATAAAAACCCCATTTCCCCCGGTGCCTTTTGTGTGCTTGGCAGTGGCTTCAGCCATCCAAGAATTCCTCCAAATGGCTCTTTTGACGCAGCGTTTGCACCGCTGGAGCTATCCAAGGACATTTGCTTATTAGCCATGCAATGCCTATAGGATTACAGTGCGTTTTGTGCTTGGCTGCAGGCTTGTGTTCTGCTCCACTGGGCCTGCATTCCATGTGTTTGGATGGCTATAGTCTGGGGCTTTGTGGAACAGTGCTGGCTCACTTACTGAGCAGCTGTAACAGTGCAACACATCGCTTCGTTCACTGGCACCAAAACACTGGTGTATGTACAGCCAATAGGAGAGATATTTAAAAGTCTTGTCTCTTAATAATCCCTTCCTATGAAACATGTATTTGCGTGCTGGGGACTGAATAATTTTCTATGCTAGTTTAACCCTGACTTCATCCATTGCAGGTGAAAGTATTCAAAAGCTTGTTCTTACATAAATAAAGACCATGCTGGAGCACCTGACATGATTCTCTGAAAAGGTAAGAACACTATTGGCCTATAAGTGCACTTCATACTAACAGGAAGTTATATTCTAAGGGTATTCCTTCCTCTTCCTGCAAATATATTTTTGCCACATTGTGTTCCGGTGCTACTTAGAGACTCTTGCAGAAAGCTGAACACACTCTATAAAGTGTCTCCCCTCTAAACAAAGTAAGTAAGTAAGTGCAGGAGTTATTATGACATGTCAGCACGAAAGGGGGGCTGGTAGGCTGATGAAACAGGGATCCAGTTGGAAACAGAGGGTTTAGCAAATCCTTGCACGTCTCCTCAACCCGCTCATCAAAGACAATCCACAAGGCAAACCCCTTCCTCACACATGCACACGCGCTCACACACACTCTGACGCGGCCTCTCATCCCTGCAGGAGGGCATTAAAGTTTGAAACCGGATTAATAGTTCGCCTGGCTCGCCAGCAAATTGAATATATCTTGCCTTGTGTCTGTATGCCTGATGCGGCCGTGTGATGTCTCATCTAGAAATTGAGTCTTTGGTTGCCCGTTTTATAAAGAGTGCATGCTGGGCTCTAAAATTAGCCCCCAAATGACCTACTTTTTCCAATAGGACTCATGCGCATTGTTTGGTAGAAGAGCAGAAACTGCATGAGGGGAAAAAGATATTTTCACGTAAAATTTGATTCAAGACATTTGATTTGATAACTGAGGTTGTTCTTGCTGGTGGAGATGGCTGGATCCAGCCTCGTCTGAGGCAGGTGAGCATGGCGAGCTGGGTTTGTTGTCTCTCTGTTTTCTGCCCCTCTGGGAGCTGGTCCAGAGTTGAAGTGCTGCGCAGGCCGCCAGTGCCAGGGCAGTCAGAGATATGGGCTCTGAGGAGATTGCTCTGACATGCTTGTCGGATTGTGTTCCGACCGATGAGGGTGCCCCAGGCTATGAGAAATGACACCTCTCCTGCTCTCTCCCTCCTCACTCTCCATCTCTATCATGTTTGTGGAAAGCTACCAATCAGCCTGAGTGAGTCTGATAAGTTCAGGTACTTAAAACCAAGCTAAAACCACTGACAGAGGAACATCATGTTTTAAGCGAGCACACTGCTTTTTACAAGAATGTTCATAGGCATGTTTTTTTTCCTTCATTGAGTTTGCAGGTTCTCAAGTGGCACAATCATCATTAGCTTGATTTTTGACGGTGCCACAGCCATTTATGGCTTGGAGTCCAAGATACCACCATTAAGTATGTTCACAATGAGTTCGTAGGATAGCCCTCACCTTCCTTTGTGCATTACTACTGGGAATAAGAACAAAATGCTGGTAGGAACAAACGTGTCCGAGTGTAGAGGCTCGGGACGCTGACCCGTGTCTGGGATCTGAGGAATTTCTTTGAACCAATCCTTTTCATTTTTTCAGCTTGTCGCCTTATCTTGTCATAATTTATTTGAATAAGGCTGAGAAAATGGAACAGATGTATATTTATATTAAGTTGAGATTTTTGC
Organism: Hepsetus odoe; assembly: GCA_017165825.1. NCBI lineage: Eukaryota > Metazoa > Chordata > Actinopteri > Characiformes > Hepsetidae > Hepsetus > Hepsetus odoe. Next base: position 16,600,995 of record CM029366.1, on the reverse strand, counting down.
TAAGTCTGTGCAGTTAAGTACAACTTCTTCTATATGTAAGGATAAAATGTCAAAAACTCAAGGCCAGTGTTTCCAAACCCCGTTTGTGGAGGCCCTGCACTTTGTGTTTTCACCGTCCCCAACATTCCTAATTCAAATAACTTCTTACTGAGATGTAGCTGCACAGAAATGTTAAGGACAACAGAATCTTTAGGACTAGAGTTTGCCTGAAAAAAAGGCTGTAACATAAAAAAAAAACAGACTGAGATTTTTCTAGTCTTTAGCTGGTTTTCTTTTTTCTTGCACTGCAATGTACAAGAGAATACAAAAGAGCCACAGCATCCATAACGAAAAAGATTTACACAAGAAAACGTTCACAACTATCCTAATGACCCAACAAACATTCAACTGTAACTCTATGCACACTCAACAAAGTTGTGTTGATTAAAAAATGTATTTTATCATATACAGTGTATTATGAGCACAATAACTCACTGTTACTATGTGAAGGTGTGTATATTCCTAAAAAATGTATAGTCCTAAAAAAGCAGCTGACATAAAAGAGATACAATATAAGAAAGTGTAAATGACTTTTCTTGTCATTGTGAAACACAATAAGGCCAATTAGGCCTCTGCATTTTCACACACACATGCAGCAGAGGGCAGCTACTGAAAGCACCCAGGGAGCAGTGACAGGGATGGTACCTTGCTCATGGATACCTCAGGGCAACCTACTGGTCTGGGATTGGAACCCATGACCTTCTGATCCTAGGGCCAACTCCCGAACCCCCAGGCCATCCCTGCCCCAATCACAAACAACGTAAAGAAAATTTCAAATCCTTTGTTGTAAATTTCACATCTTTTTCTGCCCGAACTGAGTATTGAACGTGTGTTCAAGTGGGTTTTGTCCCTTGCCTTGCTCCCTCTCTCATCTGAATTAAAGGTAGAAGAGGTAAGTAGGAAGTGCAGGTGAGTAAGGTCCCTCTGAGGTAATAAAGTGTGACATATGCAAGCCTCTACTCAGCCACCAGGGTATGCTGGATGTTCACGGTCACTTGATTAATTGATGATGCTGGTGTTTAGAGCAAGTTGACTCAGTCATAATGACTGATGTGATGTAGATGTAAATACACATTACTGTGGGGGCCAGTGTGTTTAGTGCATAGTAAAATATGATAAAAATTAAAAGGTATAACCTTGTATCTCCAAACTGGAAATGTATCAGTTGAAGTACAAATTAATTATTACAAAATGAAAATTGATGTAAAAAAAAATTCCAAAGCAATTTTTGGAGTATCTTCATTTGTAAATTCATCACTGGTGCTTTCAATTTATGTTACAAAAAAAAAGAACAACAAAAAAAATACTAAACAATTAAAACCAACATGTATCAGAGTAATTTCAATAAAATACATGTAGAATTCTTCTAGGTACACTTGCACACAGTTTGTGAAGGAACTCGGCTGGTAGGTTGTTCCAAACATGACTGTGTTTCAACCTCCGTGTGACACTGATGATCATCAGCCCCTGTTTGGTAAAACTGGTTGATCATACACCGACTATAATCCTACAGAATCCCTGACTCTGTGCAAGTGTACCTAGAAGAACTGATGCTGCTTGGAAGGCAAAAGGTAGTAACACCAAATATTGATTTGATTTAGATTTTTCTTTCGTTCACTCACTTTGCATTTTGTAAATTTATAAAAATAAACAATCATTATTTATATTTCTGAAAGCATTCTTTGTTTACAGCATTTTTTCTCACCTGCCTAAAACTTTTGCACAGTACTGTATTTTTTATAGTACCAATGGCCCCAAGGGGTTAGCAAGACCTATAAGATGCAAAGTTGAGTCTCCATCTATGACTAGTTTGTTCAGGACATTCCAAGGATGTTTGATTGGATTGGGATCTGGGGACCTTGAACTCTTTATGATGCTCCTCAAATCTTGTACATTAGCTTGCTGAAAGATGCCACTGCCATTAAGGAATTACTTTGCCATTAAAAACTGTGTACTAGGCTTACAACAACCTTTAAATACAGGTCAAAGTAATGTCCATACAAAATTCAGGGCCAAAGGTTTCCCAGGAGAACATTAGCCAAAATATCACACTACCCCTGACAGCGTGCCTTCTCCTCATAATACATCCTGGTGCCATCTCTCTCCCCAAGCACACACACACACACACACACTCACTGCTATCCACATGATGTACCAGAAAATGTGATTCATCGCCATTCATTACCATGACACTGGGGGCAAAATCTCCATTAGTCCTTCCTTCGATAACTTCTACAGTTGCCCAGTTTCCAAAACTTCAGTTTAAAGAACTGCATGTTCACTTGCTGCCAGAGATATCTTACCTCTTGACAGGTGTCACTAGATAATCAATGTTATTCTCTTCACCTGTCAGTGGTTTTAATGTTGTGTCTGATTGATGTGTGCCTGTACTCAGATTTTTTTTTTTGGTATATTGGTAGACAAATTTAAGCTCATCCCTTGTCTAGGCCTAAAGTTTCAGACTAACCACTTACATAATTTGAAGTGACAGTGGAATCAACCAAAGACATTTTTAGTTTTGTGAGGTAAAGCCTAGTTATTCTGGATATCATAGACACATCACTGACTATTTATATGAGAAGTGGTCTAGCCAGAGGGTTCCTATCTGAGAGTATCTGCAAGTACCTGGACTAAAGCATTTAATGTCTTAATGGCTTCAGGGTGTTTAATCTAGAATGTGCAAAAATATAAAAAATATTTGTTTCTCGGGTTAGTTCTAATTATAGCTTGTCATTGCTAGACAGACAACACAATTAATTGGCTGATAACAATGCCAACTTGTTTAAAGTATAGGCACCTAAAATAAAGTCTGTTCTGCCAGCAGGAATTAAGCATTTAAGGGGTTAAATCGACAGTGTAAAATGAAGGTGCAACAGTTTTATATATGAGATCCACAGGTGTACCTGGGTTATACTTAGGCTGCGATTAAATTGATACTGATCTTAAGGGAGTGCAGTTTATGAACATGTACAGTCCGCTGAAAGGTCCAGGGGATTTTAATATAGCAATAAGCACTCTACACTTTCTATTAATGTGGATATTGGTCAGTATAAAGAAGATGAAATCAAAAGCAAGCTCCTTGACTGTGTGAAACCATAATGCACCAAAAATCTCCTCAGTTTGCAATATTTGGAGGTCTGCTGACTCATATAGGTTTGTCACTTATGGGACGGGGCTGTGATGAAGGGACGGAAATATCCGGAAACACAAGCTGCATTTATTGCTGTGCTTCCAGTAGGTCCCAGGAAAAAGGCTCTTTTAATATTGAAACAAATCACACAGGGTTTCAGATTAGACTGGCCTGCAGATGATATGACCCCAAACTCAAACACTGAGCTCAGCTCACTAGCTCGTTTCATTATTGCTGTTAGGCCATAGGAACATGATGAAAAAGAAGCAAGGTGGCCATCCAGGCTATGATTCCAAACACTGAGCAGACTTTCCAAGAGTGTGAAGCTACGTAGAGTTGTGTCGGCTCTGCTTTTCATAGGTTGGAAGTGACAATTTCAGAAGTATGTGTTTATGTATAACCTTGCAGTTGATTCTTAGGTCATAAAAAAGGTAAGAAGGCTTATGGGAAGGTATAAAGTATAAAGTATTAATTTGTATAAAGTATCTTGCATCAGCAGGTTAAAGCTTTTAACATATTATAAGTATAGTCAAAAGGACTGATTTAATGTACTGAAAACATATGTCATGAAAAAAGGCAGGGTAGAAAAAAAGAACAAATATTACTGGTTAAAAAAGTCTTACGGGTGTCCTCTTCTTTATTTATTCCTACACCTTTAAATACCTGGAATGCATAAATGGAACCATCAGCTTTGAACTTATAAACAATTTCATTTCATTTCATTTATCATCGAGATGCTTACCTGCAGGTGGGGCTTATATGTACTGTAAGATGTCAGCCACTTTGTTTTAACCCCTTCCACACCCAATTTACGTGTTGGAAATAATCCTTATTAAGACCTTTTTAATACACTTCACCAACTGATAGGGCCCCTTTGTTACGTATTCATTTTAGGTAAAAATGTTAAAAATATCTGAATGTTCCCATAGCAACAGAAAATTCACTTAAATTATCACAAACAGTAGGTTTCTGAACCTCCACCTGCGTGAAGGCTTACAAACAGCAACCTTTCAGAAACTCATCAAAATGGTAACTTAGAGAAGTCTTGCGAGGCTAATGGATGGCAGCACTTAGCTCTTAAATAGGTCACAGCAGGAAGATAATTGTATCAAACACACAGTAATATATCAGGAATTGAACAAGAGTGACAGCTGCAGCATGTGCGCGTGCACACACACACACACACACACACATCAAAGAAAAAGAACAACAGAACATTGATGCTTTTACTACAAAGATGGAAAAGGATCGAGGAAAAACTGGAGGTATTTTAAATAGAAGAGATTAAAATAACAAAGGCGCTATTCTAAAGGTTGTTTTTTCCCCAAAGCAAAGTGGTGTATCTGAAGTGCAGTGCAGTATCTTTCAGCAATTAACACTAAACAGATTACATTTGTTCCAGCAAGTAAACACTACACAGACTAACCCCACTCCAGCAATAAACACCACACAGACTAACCCCACTCCAGCAATAAACACCGCATAGACTAAACCCACTCCAGCAATAAACACCACATAGACTAAACCCACTCCAGCAATAAATACTACACAGACTAACCCCACTCCATCCATCAACACTGCACAGACTAACCTCAACACGTAAAAAAATACTACACAGACTAACCCCACTCCAGCAATAAATACTACATAGACTAACCCCACTCCAGCAATAAATACTACATAGACTAATCCCACTCCATCCATCAACACTACACAGACTAATCCCAACACATAAAAATACTACACAGACTAACCCCATTCCAGCAATAAATACTGCACAGACTAACCCCACTACAGCACAAAAAAACTACACAGACTAACCCCACTCCAGGCATCAACACTACATTGACTAACCCCATTGCAGCCATCAACACTACATTGACTAACCCCATTGCAGCCATCATTACTTGCTCCATTCAAGGAAGGAAACTGCTTGAATTTCTGGCATTTCTTAATAAAATTAAATGTTCCACATTCATGAAGAATTTAACTTGTGAAGAAACACCCTAACATACTTTGATGTTCAGATGTGTGGAAGAAAAAACAGAAAGACAGAGAGAGAAGGGGGGCTGGGGGCTTATAAGAGAGAGAAAGGCAGATGAGGAGAGAGCAGACAGAGTGAGAAAGTCCTGCAGCCAAATGTGTGACGCACAACTCTTTTGAAGAAATGCCTCAAACGTACCCTGATGTTCAGCTGTGCAGGAGTGAGAGAGTCAGGAAGTGCTGAAGTGAGAGAGTGATGGGGTTCTTGGTGTGTGGCTGGTTGCCCTGAGCGTTTAAAGTTGTCATGACTCAGCCTCCTCTGTGGCCGAGTACAGGCTGTACCCTGAGCCCTGGCCAACACACGGCTCAGAAACCCTCAGCATGGACCGCCAGAGAACACACACACTGACGCAGGAGTGAATACACACAAACAAACCACCACAGGATTTATGTCTCACTCAGCAGTGCCATACGCGCTCGCTCTCGCTCTCACACTCACACTCACATACACACAATACTCTTTCTTCTTTTTACTTGCATTTGTCCTTTACTTGAGGGTGCATTCCTCTTCTCCTGCAGCAACAGCTCTCCCTCGGTCTCTCTCTCTCCTTCTCCGATAGACTTTTTTGAGGTGTTCCCTAAATGTTTGCACAGATGGTTTCCAAAAAATGCTGGAGGCCAAAATGATTACATGAGCTTAAAGCAAACACACACACATACACATGAACCCAAACATGCATGTGTGCGCAAACACACACACACACACAGACACAGACACAGACACGTCTGTGTGTATAAGAATTATGCTGCTATAAATATCTCTTCTCTCCTTTGGGCTTTGAGCCTGAGGCACCTCTCTCATCTTATTGGACGACACATCATGGGCTGCCAAAGAACCATACAAAACTCTGGAGAGGGAGGCCTTTTGAGTTCACATCACAAACATTCCTCCACAGGCATCCCAGAAACGTAAGGAACATCAATTCTGAGTGAAGAAAACAAAGGCTGTTTTAAATTACGATGATCAAAAACTCAACTCCGAGCAGGTGACTCTGCTGGGGCTTTAAAGGAGATAGGCCCATAAGAACAAATCAAAATGCACTGTTAGACACCACATCGAATAAGGAAGAGAGGATGGAGGCAAGTATAGCTTGATGATGAAAAGGCACTGTCCCGTTTGCTATTTTGAATCGGCAGTTATCTCTGACAGTTCTCTACCTGTAGCTTGTGAACTGGCTGGTGCTGGCTGATATTTTAGGCCACGGCACTGTTTTATGTTGTAGTTTTGTATGAAATGTTGCATGGGCCTACATGTTTTTAACAAGGCCTGCAGTACATCTGTCAGTCCAATTCAAGATGGGAGTGATGTGAGGGGTGTTTGAACGCACTCCCTGCTGGGTTTTCGTGAGGGCCTTCTCTTTTCTCTATGCACTCATCCAGAGTGCTTATTCATATAAGCAAGTAAGCAGCCAGCGCAAATGAACAAATCAAATGAGCAAAGCCAACCGAGTGAAACCTTGCAAGAGGCCAGAAAACTTGGAAAAACTTGACCAAAACAAGACCCTAGAGACATTACACATTTCTGTGCAAGTTCACTGGATCCTGTTCACGTTGTCAGACTCACCTTGAGACATAATTCATAAATATTTCTTGGCTGAGGTCAAGATCATAATTTCTCCCAATCCATCTTTTGTCACCACTTTATTCTACCTCCTTACTTTTTTGGAGCCCATCTTAAACGTTTTTATTTCAGATCTGTGACATACTGGATCTTTGGTTTGAAGGAGGAAGATGCAGAGGACTGGGAGAAATGGAGGCTGTTGATCTGCTGTTGGGAGCCCTGTTGGGAGCAGCCGAAAGAAGAAGAAGAAGAAGAAGAAGGTTACGTGCTGGATTCAACATGCTGGTGTTAATTACTTTTTATTAAGCAGGTCCATTAGGTCAGCATACAACAGATTTTTGGAATGCTTTTAAAAGTCTTTCATTAACAAACAATAAGTTTGTTGTAAGTTGCTCATGTTGGGAATTATACTATATTTATCATACTTATTACCTTTCATGAAGTAAAATATAAAGGTTTAGGAGTTTATATAGGAATCTGCCTGTATCATGGTAACTTTCTTAGGACAAAAGTGTAGATCTTTTTTACACACAGTGACAGTGAGTATGTTAGGTTTTGCTAATTCTCACAAGGAGCCTGCCAGATTTTTACTCTTCCTGTCCTTGGACTGGATGGGCCATCCTGGCTGAAGGCAGTGTGCTTTGCCTCAGATCCTCCATGATTCTCAGGGGTCTTGGCTGGAGTCCTTGTCAGCCTCTCTGAAGGCTTCTGGCCTGCTTGGTTTCCCTTTCATATGTACCTAACAGAGGGCCACCAATTTTTGGCCACCACTGCTGCCTACGATACCAGTGGAGTGTTGAAAGTCCTTGTCTGAACAGAAATAAACACAGAATTAACAACATGAGTGATGCTATTACAGAAAGTCAGAAGTAATTCCTGTCTGATGCAGTCACATTTGGGTGTTACTCACCTCTCACACTCTTCCCGCTCCAGAGGCTACCAAATAACAGAAGTGACAGTTACACTGACGACCTCATTACTCTTTCAGCTAAAATCGACAATTCCGTGCTGCCGCAGTCTCACATATTCCTCCTGCTTAATTGTTAATGATTTTTTTCAAATGTGAGATGATCTTTCCTTCCACTCGCTTGCTTCCTCTCTTTCTGCATCTGCTGGAGAAATGGCTTGTTCCAAGATGTAGTGCTTAATCTACAGCTTTGGTTTTTTTCCTCTTGCTAGGATTCTAGCTGGGACAGAAAAGAGGGGAGGGGATGAGCCCAGAGCCAGAGAGCAAAAGCAACGCTATCGTGCAAACCATGAACCGCACAGTACATCTTCAGAAGCCTTTGATCATGTACCTTCTAAATCATTTACCGTGAAGACGAAGGAGCATGCCAAACACGCATGGCCAGCATGGGATACGAATAGCCGCCGCAACATCGAAAATCAGGATCGCTCCCGAGAGGGGCCATTAAACTTTAACAGGGCAAAGGTTTAAGGCGCATGGAGGGAGGTGCTGGTGGCTGCTGGTTGATAGCGAGGAGCAGAAGCCCATTTAACTCCATCAAGCTAAAGCTGAGAAGTGACTTGAGTGTGTAATCTAATTAGAACGCACAATGCGAATGCCACTGACAGATGTGACAAATCTTTGCTCTCATTATGCGTGGAAACAAGGTGACGGAGGAAAAACAGCGGCAGACTGATGGAATGATGCAGGGATGTAACGTGATCCATGTTGATGAAGTTTGACTTGTCACTTGAATAAGTAAAGCAACAAGACTTGACATCTGATGTGTTCTCACGAGGGCGACGTATCCTAGTGAACCTTTTAGAACACGCAGGATGTGCTCTAGTCTGGAGGATAAAAGGTGTCACAAATGCTTAAGCACCACATATCTGAAACGTTGACAGCATGACCCCTAAGGTGGGAAACGATTAGTATCTTTTAAAGCTTTGTCACACAAGGGCCTCATCCAAGACTCCACCATTACACCCTTTCCCACTCATTCAGTGATATACAGGCTTCCCTTTCTTTTGCTAATATTCAATATTACCTATTTGATTTGAGCATGAAGGACTCAAAAGTGTCAACAGCAGATCAAATGGTTGATCTATTTTTGGTGCAGTGTTTTGTACCTGTTTGGGCACATTGTGCCTTTCATATCCATCAGAAAATCATCTTTCATCATTTCCATGGAAACAGACAACCGTGCGACTGCCTGAATGTGTGATAAAAAGCACCATTAAAATGAAGAAGGTTCATTTGCACCTCTAAAATTCAAGACTTACTCATACAGAAACTGTCATTGTGTGTGCTGACAGCTGTAACATGTATTAGTCAGGTTTATGCATTATTTGCAGTTGGAGTAAAGACATACAAATGGAATACTAATTGCGAGGCACATATGATGACAGGTGCTATTTGTTATTGATATACTGAGAGACCCAGTGAAGGTAAACTGGTAAACAGAGAAAACACCAGAATCTAACATGATGCTAATCACGTGTGTTACAAAGACTGACTGTGGTTCATGAGCTGAACAACATTTGCTACAATGATGAGAAAAACTCAGCAGTGGCTGTGCAGGCTGTGCAGGGTGGCAGCCAAGTCACTAAAACATGTGTCATTTGCAAAATGTTACTTGACACTTCTTTAACAATGTTGTTGAGGCTTGAACAGAAGGTGGTGTGTGATCAGCCAACCATTTTCAAGTTTCTGACAACACTCAGTAAATAACTAGAAATGAAAAAAGGAAAAAACAGAGGTTAGGGAAAAACCTAATTCCTTTCCTCCTACACTGTAAATCACATAAGACACACAAAACATGATTTAGAGAGAACAATGTTTATGTGGTCTTCATGCAGAAAACTTTAAGGCTCAAAAATTGGAAAAACTGGAATGTAGTGTTAGCAGTATTTCAAGGTCAACTTTTAAAGAACTACAGAAAACATAATGTCGACACAAGAGCGCTGCAGGCAGTTATATGTTGAGTAAGGGGAGAGAATATCAATAAAGCTGTTCATGCGTTGCTCTGCAGCTGGACTCACTTGTGCATTATTTCAACATGTCTTTAGTGCATAGGTTCCCAACAGGTTCCCAACCCTAACTGCTCTGCTGTTTTCAGAGAAGACATAGGAAAAGGGCATCTGGGGACAAGAAGTGGGAACCTGTGATTGTTTATGTAAATGGTTCAGCAGTTAATCTTCATGCCACACTAAAAATACATTACTCAACCATCTGTGGTGGTGAGGGCAAAATAAACTTTGTGTGTGCTGCTGCTTGGCACAAATACTTTAGGGTCTCTTTGTATTGTAAAGATGTGTTTGTTGTAGAAAATGAAAGTGAAAGTGACAACCCTTGTCATTGCGAGGTCACAGCACATCACACAGTGAACCACAACGAAATTGGACCTCTGCTTTTAACCCATGCAAACACCGTGCAGCAGTGGGCAGCTATTGAAAGTGCCCGGGGAGCAGTGACGGTACCTGGCTCAAGGGTACCTCAGGGCAACCTATTGGTGAGGTAATCGAACCCACAATCTTCCGATGCGGGGGCAACTCCCTAACCACTAGGCCACTGCTGCCCCTAATGGGCAATTTACTGTTAATGCTGCCCTTTTCTTACCCATATTTTTGCAGTTGTCCAGTCTAACAGAGCTAATGTAGGGCCCTAGCTAAAATACAAGGAATGACCGACCCTCTGATGCATCAGCTTCAAATGTGTCACCTTTTGGCCGCCTCCCCAAGACTTGATATCTACCAGAAGAATACATTAATATGAACTGCTGGCTTATTTGTGGGCAGAAATCAATATAAGCAGGACACTCATTCAAAACTGAAAGCTTGTGACTGAAAACTGCTGGCAGTTGCTGGTCCCCCAGCTAGCGCTATGGCCTCACAGTGAGAAGGTCCTGGGTTCAGTTCCCAGAAGGGGCAGCCCAAATAATTTGTGTGTGGTGTTTGCACGTTTTCCCTGTGTCTGCTTGGGTTTCCCTCAGGGAGTTCCTTCCCACCAGCAACGGACGTGTGTCAGGTGGATTGGAGATAAAATTGCCCAATAGGGGGGTGTGTGTGTGTGTGTGTGTGTGTGTGTGTGTGTATGTTTGTCTGCCCTGGGAGGGGCTGATGACTTGTCTATAGTGTTAACCTGCCTTTTGCTCTGTGAGAGCTGGGATGGGTTCCAGCAACACCCTTGACCCCAATCATTGTGAAACACAGCACAACACACAGTGAACACAATGAAATACAGCCTCAGCATTTATCCCATACACACGCATGCAGCAAGGGGCAGGTATTTAAAGCACTTGGGGAGAAGTGATGTGGATGGTACCTTGCTCAAGGGTACCTCAGGGCAACCTACTGGTCTGGGATTAGAACCCATGACCTTCCGATCCTGGGGCCTAGTCCTTAAACACTAGGTCACCGCTGCCCCGATTTCCAGTACTGGAATGCATTTTTTTTCAATGAAATCAAAGATATAACATTTATTTGGGGTGGCACTGTGATGTTGTGGTTAATTCTATAATCTGATATTAAGAAGATTCTGGTTTTGATCACTGGCTAGGCAACCCAGCTTCTTTTTTTTGTACATATGAGTTTGCAGATGTAGTCCAAATGCATGTCTGGTCTCTGCCTTCTGCCCCTTTTAATCTGGTGTCTCTCTGTTATATTTGTTAAAAGTTCTAAAAAGTCTAATCCATTGCTAAGCTTCAGGTATGTGTAACAAACAATTTCCTGTGTAGGCCATTCTCAGGGACAAACATGAGAAGCACAGCAGGAACATGAAGAAGGTCTAGGGGTATATGAGACCCATCAGGGAGAGATGGAAAAACACAACTTCTCCCTCTCTTTCTCTGTGTCTTCAGAGCAGTGGAGAACATACCGAGATGAGCTAATGCCCACCACTGAGAGAAAGCCAATATAGCACTAACTGGAAATGTGAGGACAAGCGAGGGTGAGAGAATGAAGGAGAGAGAGCGAGGCGAGGCGGAGAGCAGCGGGTTAGAGTGGCGCACATTGGAGAACAACGTGCCATTGATTGGGCCAGTACGTCAGAGCCAGCGGGTTGTCATAGCTACATATTAGAATTAACAGTGCACCCTAGCAACTGAAAGGTCAAGGTAATTCAGCGCGGAGATGCTGGGATGTGATTTTGTGCAGGAACACGTTTTCTCTCTCAGCCACGTTCACCTACGCTGCTCCTCTACAAGATGGGCCCAACTTGACTCCTAAAATCAATTTGTGTTCTCTGCTAGTGAGCACTGACTGCAGGACACAGAAATGAAGTCATGATAATGATCTTAAATGCATTATTTGGAAAATAACAATCTCATGAGTCTAATTAGTCCAGAATGCATGTGGCCTTTCTTCTTTAACTGACAGTACTTACAAATGACCCTGTCTAACAATATCTGTATTTAGAAATCAGCTATGAAGTGTGTTTAAAAACTGCAGCTTTGCAGCGCAACATTTATTATAGGTTTGATGAAAACCTTGCTATTGCACAATGAAATGGACATAAAATTCCTCTTACCTATTGTTCTGCCATGCACCTCAGGATATGCCTTGCAATATTTAACCATGAATCAAACAAATTATTTACACTGTACTAACATTTTCTTGCCATCTTGGTAGGCAGGAATGATTGAACTTTGGATGAGAACTTTATTTGAGAAGAAACAGATTCAGTTGGCATCTGGAGGATAGCTTGCCCCATGGTAACTGTGTACACAAGCAACAGCATACCATCTGCTCCATGCACTAACAATAACAATAATGCCATAGAAACAAAACCGCAATGCTCCATCATGGTAAACCTCAGCTGCAACTCTCCGCGAGCTCTTACTGCAGAATAGATATGCATATTCAGGAGAAGGTTATTCACTTAGCAAACATCAGCAACAAGGTTGAGCAGCCAAACCACCGTTCTTTTTTTGAGAAAGTCCACCAAAACCATCTCTGCAGATTTATAGATCTGCCTTCAGCTTCTGTGCATCCTTTTAAGGACTGACACCCAATCAGAGCTGTGTTTTTGTAAAGCCTGGCATGGGAATTCTCTCAACTGTTTTCTATTTGAGTCACATGTCTATTAAGTGTCCAAATGACTTCAACATGGAGCAGTAAATAACACAAAAGAAATCTAAGAAATGCTCAAATAAATACATTTTAAATACATAGATAAATAAGTAAATAAACAAATAAATACAGGAAATATGAGCAATGTTTTCTTTTTCTTCTTAAAAAAAACAGCATATACCAATAGCTTAATGCATAAATTATTAGATTCAGAGTCCAACTAGACTGTGCATTTGTTGCAGAGATACATTGCATTTGAGCCATTCTCAAGGCAAAAGACCAGATGAGGTAAAAGGCAAGCAGTGTGTGGCTATCCCCCAACCAGCAAGTGCTACAAAACCCAGTCATATAAGATGCATGAGGAGCTGTGAAAGGGCCAGGAAAACGATTGCAGTATTTTGTCCTACCGCAAATAGCGGTCCAACATGGACTTAAGTACAAAATAGCATTTATAACTGCTATGAGTGAGTCTTGTCATCTTGTGTGTTTGTGAACGTCTTTATATCTATCCCACAGAAAAGCAAAAATAGTTTAATATATATATATATATATATATATATATATATATATATATATATATATATATACACATCTGCTTATATATATATTTTTTTTTTTTTATGGAGTGTGAGTTTTCTGTGCCTATTCAGCTGTTTTGGTTTGGTTAAATTCAGATTTTTATAGAACTGAGCTCAATGTAGAAAAATAGAAGTGGTCACAGCGGGCAAGTTAACTGGTCGAGTTAAAATGTTCGAGTGTGATTTTTGACACGTTCTGACTAGTCATTAGCTTTAGCTTATTCAGTTTATGCAGGTTAGATTTCATTGCATGAGAACACACTGTGCACAGATCCTTAAAAATACATGTTCTTAAATGGTATTGGGATGATTAACATTATGTTGACTTTAATTAGTATAGAACCTTGACATTCTTTACATTCACACCCTTCAAATGATTTATTAGGAAACCAAATTTGGTTCTAGTATGGCACTAGAACTCCTTTGGGAACCTTTGTGTATGTATGTAGATGGACACAAGTCAACTGAAAGAGGTAATCCTTTGATAGATGTTTAAAAGCTGAAAAATGAGAAACCTTGTGTGTAAAGGAGAAACATGTGTGACCTAGATATTGCTCATAAGGGTGACTGACTGACAGACAGACCAGGAGCGGTGGTAGGGAAACAGCCTAAAACGATGCTGAAAAGGAATTCCAATTACTCTGACTGGGCTCCAGCAAAATGGCTTAAGAGATCACAACTTAAAATGCATTAGTGGTTAAACTGCATGGAATGGAACTGTTAGGGAAGATGAAGCAAAGAATCAAGCAGCGATATCCTCTGGGAAGTGGCGCTCCCTTTCCCTGCAGCCCCTTTTCTAACTGACCCCTGTGCCTGAGGACGCTACTGTAAAACTAGAGACATCAACAACAAAGCAGAGAGGCTCACTGAAATAAATAACCAGTCATCCCACATGTCATGTCTAACACCAAAGGGCAGCTTTCAGCTTCTGCTGGAATCCAAGAATTGTGGTGAGCTGCCTTTTTACAGAAAGACTTGAGTGTTCATGCAGGTCCATAAAAAGCTAATTGCTTCAGAACAGGCCCCTTGAGAATTAAATTCTATACCTCTGTATAATAGAGCTCGTGCTAACAAGATCTTCACACGGATTAAATGACAGCATAGTTTATAGCAGAGCCATGCCAGCCAGCCTTTGGTTTTGGATGCATGTTGCAATGTTTTTCTCTCAGCACCATCTTGCATGCACCTTGGATTGCATTTCACAAAAGAGAAAAGGTGGGGGGGCAATCCAAGCTTTGAAAAACCAAGTCCATATAAAACACAGCTGATTTATATATACTTCTAAAATATGGCTGTGTAACAAGGGCCTTGGGCAGCTCCTTCTTAAAACCGAATGGAGAAAATAATAATAATAATACAACAGAATCCTCGAAGCCAAAGAGGAGACGGGTGGGGTTTGTTTGTGAGCAGTTGGGAAACAGTGGCTGCGGACTTTCATGAAAATTTTGACTAAAAAAATCCTCTTGAGCAAATTCCTGGCTGGCAGCCAAAGCCAGATGTTCACCTCGCAATCTGCCATCATATCTTTGCAAAGAAAGAAAGAGAAACACACAGGGCTGAATGCAGGAAATGTATTTATCATCTATTTATTTCAAGTTCGACCCTCTAATATGAGCAGCAATGATTATTTGATACAATGGAATTTTTCAAATGTGGCACGTCCAAACGTTTCGCAACATTTTATATTTCATGTTTTATTTCGTTAGTGGTTTGGAAGCTGGTCCCAGGATTGGAAGGTCGCGGGCTCAAATCCCAGACCAGTAGGTTGTCCTGAGGTACCCTTGAGAAAGGCACCGTCCCCATCACTGCTCCCTGGGCGCTTTAAATAGCTGCCCCCATGCTGCACATGTGTATATGGGATAAATGCAGAGGCTGTATTCCATTGTGGTTCACTGTGCTGTGCTGTGAACTCACATTGTCAAATTGTCATTCCTCACACAGCTTTGGCACCTGGGCTGTGATATGTGTGAGACCTTCTTGCATTTGCCACCACCGAATAATGAAATATTCACCAATAAGTGCGGATCATTAGCCATCAAACACTCGTATCCCATTCCATACTAGTGAGTAAGAGATTGCCTCTAACTAATTAACATTTCTAAGGATAACTATAAAGATTCCATTTATAACTGTGTGTATTAATATGGACCAATTAAAATGTAACCTTGCTTAAACCATAATAGCCTCCCTTAGCACACTGAAAGTTTGTTCATGTACTTTCTTTCACATTTTTTTTTTGGTTTGAAACTTTAGAAAACTAGGACGACCACCCATACACAAACTGTACCTTGTGCCTCAATGATGCAATGGCTTGGCAATCCACTGTACACAGCAGTTTTTGCACAGGGCTCATTCTTAGCTTCTGTTTAACAGAGGAAAAAACGGGCTCAGCATCTTTTAATTAATTAATGAATCAGTGGGCTTCTCCGGTAATCCATCCAGCCGATTAGAAGTCATGATCTGCAAAATTCCACTGTTTATTTACAAACGGCAGGACAGTAATCTGCCAAATCCACCAATCCCCCTAAGCAGCACCAGCTAATCCCTGACAAAATTGTCGGTAAGATCATTGCTGTTGAGTGCAGGAAGAAGCTGGAGGGTCCTACAGCAGTAAGAGAGATGGATTTAGAATCACTCAAAGTTAGCATGAAATGAGTGCAGTGATAATGTGGCAATAAATTCTCTTGCAAAATGCATTCTGACACATTAGAACAAATTAAACCAACACACTCTCTGGCATCTTATGGAATGTACCAACCTTTCATTTTTATCATAAAGTCAGTCTCATAATTATTGTAAAGTTAATTCTCAGGTTATGTCCTGTCCTAAAACTCTTTGTAAAATTGGAGATTATAGTGCAACGCATCTGAGGCCACTCTTCAGTACCATTTACATTTACAGCATTTAGCAGACGCTCTTATCCATACCCTTATTACAGGGACAGCCCCCCCTGGAGCAACTCAGGGTTAAGGGTCTTGCTCAGGGACCAATGGTGCTAGTGCCAGAGGTGGGATTCGAACCTGGGACCTCTTGAGCCATAGGTCCATAGGCAAGTATCCTACCACTAGACCCCAACCACCCCAGTACCGAATCTTTCCAGACCCTCCAGGATCCAATCATTGAAGTTTTTGGACCATATTATTAGATCTAACAATGATGTAGTTTTAGCTACTGAGACCATAATGTCACGTATCCTACAAGGTTTCTAGGCCTCTAGAGAAAGAAGAAAAATAAAAACACCCCAAAGAATCAGATCATGCCCTATAATTGGAGTTTGTTTCTATGAAACTACTCTTCATTTTACTGCCAAAAGACCTGTGCTCTCATCTGACCACAGAACCTAGTCTCAGTAGTGTCTAGTATTTGTAGTTCTCCAATCTTTCCCATGTTGATGAATGAGAGAATTAAGGAATTTAGCATCTGTGGACCTTAATAAATGAGATATAAATTAAAAAAAATATATCTTATATTTAAGAATTTACAGTCATAAATGTGATGTATATGTTTAAATAAGAGTTTTTGTTCATTCAGTATAGATTTTTCTTCTTCTGAAAGTAGATGTTGATAAAGCTTATTAACCAAAAATGCCTTTTTTTCATTCATTTATTTCTATCCATGACAGTAATAAATCATGGATATGAATTAATGGTTGCATCCCATGGATGCGCTCAAGGTAAGAGACCGTAAACAATGTGAAATGGACAGGAATAGTTTGATGGGTCCAAAACATTTTTGAGTAACACATTTTCAAACATAGGGTGGGAGGAAAGTTCGACAAGTTTGATGTGAATAATTTATCATGCCAGTGTTTTGACTCTCTTTGTTCTCTATCCAAAGGATATGCATTTTAAGCTTTAATACCATTTGTGGTTGGACTTATTATGCATGATCAAATAATCCTCAGTCCAAGGATTTTCAAAGGATTCTTGTTTTATTTCACTCAGCTGTGGGAGTTATCCGGGCCACATGGGCATGTTATGTTTTCTCTCCTTTCCCCATGCTCATTTTAAAATTACAAATATATAGATGTGTCCTGGGTGTTTAAAAAAGTGGCACTTTATAAGAAAGCTCTAAATAATTTATAGCGTTAAACATTTATTTTGTTAGAGTCTCATATTATCAAAGCCAATAGTCTTCCAACAATGCATGCGTGGATCCAGTTCATACCATAGTAATGTGACCTAAAATAATCTCTGCCTGTGATTTGAGTTATTTAAGGTTATTGGATAAAGAGTCTCCAGGAACCTGACCTAGATTTGATCACACAATTTGTTCATGAGATCCGTGAATATTGTGGAATACTAGAACTTTGTCTTTGAATGAACCACGGTTGAGACTGTTCAAATGAAAAGTCTTTTTGAAAAGAATTTGAAGATGAAGACGGAGTCAGGTTTGACATGTTCTGTGCTCAAGACCTTGCATAATGTGATTACTTATAGATAATAGATCCAGAACTTGAGTTAATTGCACTTCATGGAACTGATGAATATTTCAGAGGCTTCAACAACCTCACGCGGACGTGCTCTTCCCCAACAGTGAGTGACTGAGCAGAAAGTTCATTTAATCCAGACATGCACAACATGAAGCCATGGTTAATTATTCAGCATATTTGTGCCATTCAATATTCATGTGCTTAATAAATTGCTTCTTTATGGGGGAGGGTCATTAAAAATTATGCTGAACCATGACCTTGTTTTTTTTGAAGGCCAGAAGGTTGTGGAGCAGAGAATGCCTGTAAACTCATGAGAACTCTATTAGCTTGAGTTGGAGTTGGACAGAACAGCCTCTGGAGCTTTCCTGGGGTAAAGTCAGTGGATTTAGCAGGATCTGAAGGTCTGGCTTGGGATGCATATAAAGCAGGCGTCAGTCAGAACTGGCTTACCAGTTAAGGTTACTCAGAGACTTCACTGATCCTGGGAGGTAGCAAGGAACCCTCCACAAACTCCCATGGTTTGTTAAGGCTGGGAATCATTTAGCTGACTGTATCTCAGAGAGAGAAAAAAAAAGGATCATGGGTGAGAGTTCACTTAAACAATTCTGTGACTAGGCAGACCTCTCTCTCAAGTTGGGCATACATTTATCCGATGGGATCAAAGTGAATGCTGATAGCATAGCTGAGCACTGGAAATAAGTTCACTAAGTTACTTTGAAGGGCAGAGGAACATTCCATGCTACCACCAGTCCTGAAGGGGTCAACTCAGGGCAGGGATCCTGTTCTGCTATAGTTTTGCAGAGGGGCAGATTCAAGGTACACTAGTATGCGCAGTCTCTGTTTCACAGGATAGAAGCCGCGAGAAGGTGAATCTTTCCCCTTCCCAATTCTGTACTCGGAAGAGAGGTCAGAAACAGGAAACATGCTTTCCTGGCCTAGCGGGGCTAATTGGAATGGGAGAAAGTTGAGTTTCTTATCACGAAGAACAGTTCTGTGCAAAGTGAGAGGGCACTGTACAAGAGACAAGCTGCCCTGCTGGGGAGGCTGCCAAGTGCTTGTGGCAAAAGCTAGAGTGAGAAGAGACAGACTCTCTGTGAACAAAATTGAGTGTTGGTTGAAGGTTACTCGCCTCAAATTCAACCCAGAGAGAAAACTATGACTATGAAAAGGGACTTTTCAGTAAAACTCAAATTAAATAAAATCTAGTCTCTCCTTATTACATTGAAAACTCACAATGAACCTTACTCTCATAGATATCTGAGCATATTAAATCCCGGCTAAACTATTAAGGTTTAACAGGACCACACAATAATGTTAGCAAAAAAAAAAAAAAAAAAAGTGGTTCATTAGGCTTCTAATTACCTTAAATAGAAACACTCATGAAATTGGGGGCAGAGGGAAAACAGGCTAAAATTTGTTCCTTAAGTGGATGGCTATTCCTTTTTTGTAGCTCTGTTCTGAATATTGTGGAAAGGTTGTAAAATTCGAGGGGAGTCATAAAAATAAGAGTGATTGCTTTGATAGGATGCTGGCATCAACCTGCACTGCCTGCTTGAATTACAAGAGCCTGAGGTTGTGAATGTTTATGAGGGGCACAAGCAGAGATCATAATTGATTAATGGCCATCAGTGAAGCAGGGGCAGCCAAAGCCCCCCTGAAGCAGCAAACGAGAGTAAATGCTCACAGGCTTACTAAAGACATACACATGTGCACCAAAAAATGTGAGTCATTCATCAAAACGGCAGCACGGCAGAGTTCATGGCTGTACCTTGCATTCTATCCAAAAAATTAAAAGCAGATGCAACAGGGTGTGAGCTGAAAGGTGCAAAAACGTCAACTACCAGCCAACATCCTTTCCCACTCAGGGTATTTGTTCTGAGGTGAAAGTCATAGGTAAAAACAATGATTTCACAAGTCCAAATCTAGTTGATCCACCATGTGTGATGCTTGAGATTCTTTTGTTTTTGCAGGAGCTTGGAGTCAATCATAACCTGAATTGTTTCTCTAGTTCCAAGTGTTATGGAAGTTTCTGACAATGGCATTCAAGCTGATCTGTGTCCGTGTGCACGTAGAAGATGATATCCTCTGCTTTCACTCTTTAGATGGTCTGCCTGTAAAATGTGTACTTCCTCAATGCACAATGCAGCATGGGTATGTTTTTGCTTTGCGAACAAATTTTAACAAACAAGGTTTTGAAACATCAACCCACCCGAGGAGAAGAATTCAGTAAAAGCTCTTTTTTTCATTAGCCGTCTACACCAATAGGTGAAAGAGGTCTTATAGACATCTAAGGCAGACAGAAGATGCCACCCCACTTTTGACCCTGGTTAGGATAAGTGACTTAGATTATGGACGAATGGATGGATAGATCTTTGCAATGGAATACTCCAAAGATTATGTGAAATTGAGTTGACCCCATCAATTCCCATCTTTTGGTATCAGGACCCAAGCCAGCTCCACACTCGAAGCTGACCAAACTTTGTTACAGAAGCTCATAACCACCTGTTAACATCACACAGACATACCTAAATAAGAGTGTCTGCTAAATGCCGTAAATGTAATGTAAATGTAAATCACACACCCATCTCAAACTGTGTCGAGTTGTTTGGTAAACCCAGCTTGATTTTGTGCTTTCTAACTCTGTTCGACAATCTTATCTGTAAAAATGCACGAAGGCTTTTAGTGGCGCAATGCACCTTTGTAGATTTAACCCCTATGACAATGTCGAATGGCAAGATGCCGAGAACAACAGAAGCAAACCTATGATTTAATCAGTCTTCCAATAAGGCTTGTTTGACAACTTAAATAAACTGCTGCTATGAATGTTTGCCACTGGCCATCATGACCTTTCACTAGGCTTACAGGACGCACGCAGCGCCAAAGATGACCACATGACCTCGCCTTGCCAACCAGCAGCTCTGTTCGTCTGCGCTAAAGATAAACACACTTCATGGCACAACTGGGGGCTTAATTACCCGATGTAATCTCATCATTTTGTTTTCTAAACAGACTAATGAACAGCCTGCTAGCTGTGCGTGGCTAATTGCCATTTCTTTCTTTCCGAGGACAGAGTCACTGAGAGGAAAATCAAAGCCAACAGCGAAGGGTAAATTAAGCCTTTCTGTCCACAGCAGAACTAAAATATCACCCCTCGGGCCGCGAATCAGCCTTGCTGTCACACCACTGACCTTTTTACTCATGTTTCACTGAACATCGGAGCTCACAGCTACGTAAAAATAAATAAATAAAATAAATAACAACAAATTGAGTATGAAAATAAAATGTCCCCGTGCATGCAAAACAGTTTGTGAACAGTTTAAAACTGTCGTCACAACACTGGGAATTACAGCAACTCACGGACAGTAGAAATTGGATCTGTGCCGCTCTGATGCTTTTGCCATTTGCTCTCCGGAACATTAATGGAGAGCCAAAGTAACAGAAATCCTGTATTTTTTTCCTTTTTACAAACAAGCAGGGCATCTTTATTAAATTCAAATGTATTCAACCAAATTTTCTCATGTTTAAAAGCAGCTATATGAAAGATTAGCGTTAGTAAACACTTAATAGTTTGCCACTGTTTGAGTGCAGCCTTGGCCTATGACTTATACATTTAAGGTTAGGCCTTCCTTTTGGACAATAAATGTCCAAATACGGTGTTCAATACGGTAAACGTCACATGTGGTCTTGAGGGTGACACAGAGTTCCAAAAACTATAGACACAGTCCTAGTTACTAAAAAGTGACACTAAGTTAGTAAGTCCCTCTTCTGGGCCATATGGGGATAATATCTCAGAGTGCTGCTGTGTCCTTGAAACTGAAAAAGTGGTACCTTAAATCACAGTGTGAACATTGACTGTTCTAGTAGCATACTGAGACTGAACGAAACAATTAGAACTAGTAGAATAGTGCCCAAGGCAAGCAGAGTGTTTTTATTCACCTCAGTTGTTTACCAGAACCATATACAATGCAGGGCAAATTCTTTTCAGAAAATGTTTATCTGGACATCATTTCTCAGATAGTTGTGTGTGAAGGTTGGATACAGATTCAACATTCAGGTTTCTCAGTCTGCCCACACTTGAATGACTTGACATGCAATTACCTAAACCCTAGTCATACAAAGCTAAACAACTACTATAAACTGCCAACTTCTTTTGTCCAAACCTGAGAACATTTAATTGTGATGGTATTTGTATTACTTTATTGCCTATTTTATTTGCCCTTTGTATATTTGTCCTTTTTATATCACTTTAAACAGTTTTTTCAGTCTACAACGATGTAAATCATTAGAATTGTCCTTGATGTCCCTGATATTCATGAAACAAGCATGGGAACTACACATTATACAAAGCTGATCCGCAATTCAATTTTTAAAAAAGTTATTTGAAGGTATTGATTAATTAATTAATGAAATCAAATGATCTGACGGTTGTCGTTGTCACTACAAGGAAACAGTCATTTTCATCAGGAATGATGTTGGTCATTGATTTGGGTGAAGTTCAGCACAGATTTAAACTCTGGGTCAGATCAGTAAACAGAGACTGTTCCTGGGTTAAAATCAGGGTTTGGTTAAACATTCAGGTCCACTCAAAGCTTTTCTGAAAAGGAAATAAACAAACCAGTCAACAAGTCAACAATTAAACAATAAACCAGCTCTTGGCTGCTTCTTCTCTCCAGGACCTCAACCACTGACCCATGGTGCTAATGTCTTCTATTTATGCAAACTGAAAGTGACAACCCATTGTCCAACATCATTGTGAAACGTAGCACAACACAACAAAATTCAACCTCTGCGCTGAAAAAGCACATGAAGCCAGGGCCTGAGTATCCATCCCCAGAATCAGGGTGGTGGCAGCATCATACCAAGGGATTGTTCTCTGGGACTAGGACACTAGTCGGGAAAGAGGGAAAGATGGATACAGAAAAATGAAAATCCTGTGAAATCATTTATAAAGACCGTGTTGAATCTCAGGCTTGGACAAAGGTTCAAATTTGAACACGAAAACAACCGAAAGCAAATCACCAAGAAAACACAGGAGTGGCTTCAGGAAAACTTTGAGCAATTCAAATTCAAAAGAGCCTGAGACATGAGATGTGGAAAACATGGAAGGAACTTTCCAAACACACGGTACATACACACACCAACTATTCATAAGATTAAAACCACCAGATAAATATTGTGTAGGACTTCAGTGTAGGACTAGGATTTTATAGGTGCTCCCAAAACAGCTCTGACCCACTGAAGCATGGACTCTACAATACCTCTGAAGCTGTGTTGTTATAAAGAAACCAAGCAGTAGGTCTGGTGATTTGTGGTGGGGATTCCATTGATATAATTAGCTTTGCAGCACATCCCTCAATTGTTCAGTCAGATTAAGATCAGGGGTGTGATCTAAGTCTAAGTCAAAACCTAAACACTTTCACATGTTCCTCAAATCACTCCTGAACAAACTGTGCAGAGTGGTAAGGCACATTATGCCGCTGAATAGGACCATGTCCATTAGGACATCCCTGCTGACATGAAGGGGTGTACTTGGCTTGCAACAGAAAGAATGTCAAAGTGACATTCCTGTGATTTCTAGGACCTGAGGTTTCCAAGCAGAATGTTACCAAGAGAATCACACTGCCTCTAATGACTTTTCTTTTCCCACAGTGCATGAAATAAAGGAAAATGTGATTCATCAGAACAGGCCACCTTCTTGCTCCATGTTCCAATTCTCTTGTTCAAGTGCCCATTTCAGGTACTTTTTGATGTAGACAGGGGTCAGCATGTGCACTCTGACAAATCTGTGGCCATGCAGCTTCACGTGCGGTCTGTGTTCTGACCATTCTTAGGTTATCATCTAGTTCCACAGTTGTCATAACTAACATTTTTGGTGGGTATTTAATGCTACATAGCTGGAAATGTCCTGCAAGGGGTTCTGAATTGCTCTGAGTCTGTCGTCTAGGTTACACATTTACATGTGCGGCATTTAGCAGACGCTCTCATCCAGAGCCACTTCCATGTCCCGATTACAGGGACAGTCTCCCTGGAGCAATTCAGGGTTAAGTGCCTTGCTCAGGAACAGTGGTGATGGCACTAGAGGTGGGATTCGAACCTGCGTCCTTTGACCCATTGGTTCGTAGGCAAGCACCTTACCACTAGACCGCCCCTTTCTGAACTGTTAAAATGAATGTATTTTAAGCCTTGATAGTTGTTGTAACGCGATAATCAATGGCACTAACTTCACCAGTGATCGGCTTCTGTTTTGGGGCTGATTGGTATATACACATCCATACACACACGGCCTTTGAACACGCCAAAAATGAGGCTTCATGACTCACTATCTTGTGCAGCATGTGACAGTAAGTGACTCTGACAGCTTGTTCCACTTCTGGCCTTTGTGTTTTGACATTTCCTTGAGTGTCTTTGCACGTTATTCACACAGCAAACAGTTTGCGAGCATTCGTTTCCTCTCTTTCCCTTTGAACCTGCATACAGCCGTAATTCATGGACTACAGTGCAGTCAGCTTACTTCCCCTTAGCATTCCGAGGAGGGCCTTTAACATAATAAAAATCACCATGGGGGACTTTATCATTGATTTTCAGAGTTTCAGTGATTTGGTGGATTAAGCCTCATAGATTTGTTCATTTCTGGTTAGCTGGCTTCTCTTATTTAGTCTGGGACAGGATGTTTTAAAGTTCTGACATTCATTGGTTCTCCTCTGATAATTCAGGTGAATATCAACTAGAACTCTGCGCTATGAGGTTCTGGATCCAGTAAAGTTCGATAGCTCCTTTAGTGTGATACAACTACTGAGCCCAACAATTAATAGAGTTGAATCTGTTGCGCTTGAGCAAATAAATCACTTCAATTTGCTAGACTGACCCTACCAGATGGCACTTTACCACTGATCTTAAAAATCTGTGGAATTCTATTTTTTTAAGCCTCAGTTCAGTCTCCCTCATCAAAGCCCCCCTCACAACATTACCATTTTAGGGCTCACTGTTCAACTTCTTGTTGAATTAATCAGTTTAATGTTTTTTTTTCCAGAAATAATTACATCATAGCTATTGCAAATATTGCTTCTTAAAGCAAGCTGAGATTTGTAGAAAGAGAACAAATGAATAAATGTATATTTTTGGTCATAGTGCCAGATTTCTCAGCCACTTCTTTGACCTTTGCTGTTGCAACAAACCAGGGCCTTGGACTACATGGCATCTTTAAATTGCTTCTTTATTTGCCTTTTACTTGCATGTGTAGGATTCAGTGACTCAGTCATTAAATCCCATCCCTGGGTGGACCCACAGAGCCGCAAAATCGCCTGTCCATGCGAGAGCAACACTGAGGGGGATTCACTTGAAAGCAAACAACAGCTACAAGGAGGACAATTTTGACCCACATTGTAATGTTATGTAAATCTGAGCCAACGAGGGTTTTGCTTTTTGAAAGAGCGTGAGAAGGCGGCAAGATTATACTTGATCAGCACTCATTTTTGCCCTCTCATGCTTATCCCTCTTCATGGCAAATAATTCAGCCTTTTAATTCCAAGTATTAGAGCCAGGCATTTAGAAATACCACTGTTGGTCCCTGGAGAGAACCTCTTGGCTCATGCACATTCATACACCCATATACACACACACACACACACACACACACACACACACACAGGCATCTGCAGCCACAATGCCACATCATATCAGCCTGAGGGACCCACAACTCATCAATTTGTTTGTAAACAGCAGATTAGCGGAGTAAGCCATGGCCCAGGCTGGGATGCTGGAGGACACACACTGTGCAAAGCTTCTTCCATCTCTGAGCTTAAGGAGAGAATGACTGCTCACATACTGCTCATCCTTTCATGAGCTTCTCTCTCACAAAAGAGAAGTAAGAGCAAATTAAATGTGGTTACTTTCAACTGTTCAGCTGATGGATTTGAAGAGACTATGCTCACATTCTTTAAAAAAAAAAAGGTCTGGGGCTAATTTCACAAAGATGTCGTCTTAAAAAAAGTACTTGCATTTTTTCCATGTTTAATAACAGTTTCCATTTAAAAGCTGTTTGGGCTATTTTTATTTGCTTGTTTTTTTTTTTTTTTTTTTTTTTAATGGAACTTGCTGGCTTTCTTAATAATGGTTGTGAGGGGAAGCAGGAGTTAGAAAGTCTTACCACAAAACTTTTACACCTCGGCAGGTTAAAATAATAACAATCCACATCAAACATAAAAACAAGTGTTCTTGAAAAAAAAAATGCTCAACCATACATCTCTGAAATTGTAATTTACAAAGAGATTCACAAAAGTGTAATCAGCATAGGCTGTTTTCTGATTGGCTCTTTACGCAGTTTTAAAAAAGTGTTTTTAAAGGACTCAAAATATAATGCATGTTTATCAAAGCAGACGCAAAAGATGTTTTTTCTTCTATAAAGTCAAGCTTTTGGAGAAAGATTTTCTTAAAAAACCCAAAATATTTTACTACGATGTGCAAAAATGTTGGATTAATTCAAGCTTAAAGTAATCTAACTTAAGCAATGAAGCAGTGAAGACACAGAATTTTACAGATTTACAGTGATTAGTAAATTGGTGCTGGATACTAAGAGGAACCTCTTCATCTAGAAACCTTTAGACACTTTGCCTTTCACACCAAAACATTTCTTCCCATTACTTTAATTGAATTGACTGAATATGCCAAATATATTTTGGCACCAACATGGTGATTGCTTAGTGAATTATAAATACATGAGAGATTGCTCAAGACTTCTGCACAGTATTGTTTCTCACTGCACTGTTGATCCTACACTGTTTTACATGGTTTTGGGACAGCACACCAAATGAACACTTTACAAGAAGGAATTCTCATTAAAATCTGATCATTAAGACAAACTGATGAATCCCTGTAATAAAAACAGATCTGTTTAAGGTGTTGGTTTCATGTTGTAGACCGGGAGCTTTGGTGCTTTCTCAAAAGCATTTAATTTTCCTTTATTTTCCCTCTTTGAACTCTCCAACCGCTTCATGTCCGTGATTTCAGGCTGCCACAAGCTGAAAACAAACAAGTCTATGAATGTTATGCTGTTTTTCTGCTGTTCATTTCTCTCAATCAATTATTAATGTGGAATGTTTCGGCTCGGTCCTCCGGGATCGTTTTCCTTAGCTCTACATTTTGGATTGCTGCTCCAATTTAGCAATCTGGAGAGAATAATAAAATGGCCAGTGACTTACTGCCAGCTCTTAAAGTGCGAGTGAAGATGACAAATTGAAAGGATTA
The DNA here is from genome assembly GCA_017165825.1 of Hepsetus odoe. Classification (NCBI taxonomy): domain Eukaryota; kingdom Metazoa; phylum Chordata; class Actinopteri; order Characiformes; family Hepsetidae; genus Hepsetus; species Hepsetus odoe. Next base: position 16,573,954 of record CM029366.1, on the reverse strand, counting down.
AATCAAGGGTCTTGCAAGGCGCCAGTAAAAGGTCCTTTCTGGGGGCTCTTAAATTATTTTAAGAACTCCATCAGGCTGATTCCAACAGCGTGCCTGAGCGTTCAGATAAAGCCAGGGGAAAACTATCGGAGAAGGAAAACACTGTCAGACAGTGACAAAGATATGATGTTTCCAGAGGAGTCAGTAAGTGAGTGCTTTTCTCTGGAGAATGTCAGAGGAAATGAATTTGAACTCGTGATCGCTGAAAAATAATTTTTAATAGACAAGCAAGTGACCTCTGGGGCAGCTGAGTGGGCTCTGAATGAAGGGCTGAGAGCATCTTTGCGCATTCAGTGAGGAACTATTAAGACTGTAGAATGTGAGATGCTGAGATGAAGAGAGGTTTCTGTTACCTGGGAAACCTGCCAACCTGGATATATTTAAAAAAAAAAAAAAAAAAAAAAGGGAATGGACTGTGAGCACAATTGAAGTGTTGTGACCCATCCTCCTATGTCTCTGTGGAACAGTCTCTATGAGCAGAGCCCTAAACGCCTTAATAGTTGACCACTGTTTCACATTTTTTTTAAATTTCAGAAACAATTGACACATAACCAGCGTAACCAAGCAGCAACAAAGATCTATTAAGCAGAAAGAGGTTTATTATAGCTAAAGAAAGTAATACACACAGTGAGGGAATGAATATTGGCAAATGGAAAATACCCGTGTCAGCATATCAAGGATGAAGGGTCTTTATGCACAAATTGGAGAAATGGCTTTGACAATTATTCATTTTATTGTCCTCTCTATGCATAATGTTGTGACAAGGCAAACATCAAGCTGCCATCCATTCCTCAATTAGACGTTCCATGGCAAAAAAAAAAGTTATTGAAGGACTATCATCTCCAGCAAAATTGGAAAAAAAACAAAAAAAAAAAACAAAAAAAAAAAAAAAAAAAAGACACAGGTAATGCTAGTGAAGGATAAACACGTAGCTAACTGACGGTGCTTTCTAGGAATAACTGACAGAGCACCCGGATCGTGATAAGCAGTTTAGTAATACAATTCACTCCCAAGGTTCTTTTACAGGCTTTGAAGTTTAAAGATCTCTTAAAAAAGCTTTGCTGTTTCTTATTAATGCAAAAGTAAAACAGAACTTTGCAAGCAGTGTTACTGTTTAGCGAGACTGTGCCAGGTGTAAACACCTGAGCCTTTTCAGATTCATAATACACCTCGACTTCTCAAAAAAAAACACCCAAAAAACAATTAAGATTATGGCAAAATGCAGTAGGAAGAAAAAGAACATAAACATTCAGCACCAAAAGGGACAGAGCTTTCCTTTAAAAAAACAAGCATGTTTTATTTTCCCTCTTATCTCCCCATCGTTAGTTATCATCAATTCCCACCCGCTGACTAAATCTCACCTGTTGCTTCTGCACATTTTAATTACCTGCAGAGTATATAAAAAAAAAAAAAAGGTACAAGGTCTGCATATCATTCTATATAAAGTGTCAATGCAACAATTAAAATGGAAATTGCATATTGTTATTCTTTCATAAAGCTAAGTAATAAATCCTATCCCTATAAGTTCTTTTCCTAAAAGGTATAATACTTTGTCTATATCCCTCTCCAATATCTAACACTACATCATTTCCCGATTTGAGGGCACTGGAAAGAATGCTCATTCTGGAAAGTCTGAAAGCCACTGCTTTAATGTATGCTGGTTATAATTTTTTAAGACTCGCTGTGAATGCTGCTTCAGCCATCGTGTACTATTGTCACACTATAAAGTCAATGCTGATATCATTTCAGTGTTTCTCACTCAGAGGAATTAGGAACAACGCAACTTCACTCGCATTTGCAGGAAAGGACAGCTGTGCGTAGCGAACAGCACAGCAGTGTGTTTGCACTCTGGACCGAGTCGTATAGCGCGCCTCTTTTTCACGATATACATATAAATACAATAATTGTGCTGAAGGAAAAAGCAGTATATTGAATGAAAAAGGATTAAGCAGCAGTGAACTGCAGCATACTCAGGCTTTGGTTCTACACGTCTGAGTTTGAAAGAGAGCTACTGTTGGTCATTCACAGTTCTATTCCATACAATAAACCTCTCTATGAACCGCAAAAGCAGATAACAATACACACACAACATGGAGGAATGTAAACAGAGCTCTTTGGGGTCTTGTTTCATCTCCTGGAAGTCTTCAATCCAGCGCAATTATTTGAGTCCAAAAATCTGTTTTAAATTCCCATCAAACTACTAACAGTCGAGTTTCTGTCTAACGTTTGCACCAGTTTTTGCAACGATGTTCCTCAACATCACCTCCTGATTTGGTCTATTTGAAAAGAGAACTTTAAACATTGTGAACTCTATTTGCATACTGAACTCCACTAACAGTCTTGCATATTACATAAGGTCATGGGGAGGAAACAAGAGAGCTTTATGTTATAATACCCTAAAGTGTTCGCAGTCCCATTTGTGAGAGAGTATGTGTGTGCATACATATGCGTGTGGCTCTTTTAACAAGTATATCATGCTGAAAACATACATACAGTCCTGACATGGTGTCAATAATAAAAGCAAGGCCATTGTTTTGATTGTCAGAAAATCCAGAATCAGTGACAGCTGATTATGATCCCTTTTCAAAGTGTTCTGCTTTGCAAAAAGCCCTTTAAGCACTCAAGGACAACAGCAACAGAACTGTACTTTTAAAAGTGAAGGTGCTTAAAAAACGTCTTTGCAAGATGCCAAAGGAGAACCACTTCTGCCTCCATAAAAAGCCTTTGATGATTTGCTTTTCAGATTATTTTCTAATGCTATGGTGCATTTAAGCCGTTAAAAGGATCTTCACACTCAAGCATGTCTTGTCTTGTTCTTTAAGGAACCAAAAGTGGTTCTTCCATACCATCGCTTTCAGAAGCACTTGAGCAAACCTTTTCTCTTAAAGCAGTGTAGGACAGTGTAGCAAAGGACTACAAATACAGAGTGGAATAACAAGCGTGGCTGATGAGGCTAGGATTTTGAAATGTGCCTGTAAAAATGGGACAACAGATGCTGGGACATTTAAAAATAAGTACATTTGTTATAAAAAAAAAAAAACAAAACAAAACAAAAAAAAATACATTGATTATCATTTTCTTATTTCAAGCATCACCATTCAGATTATCATTATGCAATCCTTTGCTTGGCATTTGTTTACATTTTCATGAAAAATTCTACTTGATGTACCTTCATGGCTACTTTAGCTACTGCTTAGTTATATTAGCAGAGTCAAGGTAGAGCCTGGAAAATGGACTTGCTGCAAAATGTCTTTTTTTATTTGCCAAAGCAAAATGCTTTTAGTCAAACAGCAACTCTTGCAATTGTGTGTGTGAGGCTGCTGATAATTCTGATTATAGATTTCCTAATATAACTGTGTGAGGGTTTTTACTGCATTCGGCGCATGTGTATATATATATATATATATACACACACACACATATTCCCAAATAAATTCTTAGACTTGCAGCAATAAAACTGAAATTTTGTAATGATGCGTTACATATTTGTATGTGTGTGTTAGCAATAAGCATCGATTTCATAGTAAAAATGTGTGAGACTTACGGCTGCCTTATAGTTGGTGAAGTGGAGGTATACTTGTTCATGTATGCATGTGTGTGTGTGTGTGTGTGTGTGTGTGTGTGTGTGTGTGTGTATGCGCGCGTGCATGTATGAACGTGTATAAGGCACTCAGAGGTCAGTGGTGGCCTTGGCAGTCAGTGCCTGGATACGGCTGGTGTTGCAGTTCTTGCAGAGAACATGGCCATCCAATGGGTAGCAACCCTGATTATCACCCTCAGAGAGGAGACAGCTACAATCCTGCAAAACCCACACACACAAACTTTTGTGACTACACACTAGTGCTGCGCAACATGTTATGAAATCAATGTAACTGCTTCCTCTGAAGGTATAAGCTTCTAACCAATCACAATTCTTGCTTGATCCACCCCCTAAATGCCTTTATCAAGAAGTTTTACACCACTGAGATTAATAAAGATCCAAAAACCTATGGTCATATTTTTAAGTATATGTATAATTAAGGATGTGTTCACAAATACACACCTCACAGCGATAACACTGCACATGGAAGTCCCTGTCCAGGGCCACAATGCGCACAGTCTCCTCCTGGCCAGGAGCAGGCATTATGGGCTCTTTACACACAGAGCAACGAGGAGCAAACTTCCTGTAAAATGAAAGAAAATGAGTGTAAACTCCCCCAAACAACACATTTGATTGGAACTGCAATAGTAACTTTTCTGGAGTTTGGAGTGCAGAAAAAGTATTTCGGGTAAACGTCCTATAACTCAGTAGTAGTTTTAGAGCGAATAGGCTTCGAGCCAAACGAGTTTGCTCAACAGCTGACATTTTGCTCTTTTCTTTGCAAAGCTGCTGTTAATCAGAAGTCAGGTGACCTTATTTCAAACAAACCACTTTGGCTTTATATTCCAATTATTCAAGCCACCGAGTTGAATACTGTTTTGTCTTGTATATATGGGGGGGAAGGTACAAAAGGAACAGAGATGTGGCCAAAGAAAGACAGGGAGGATGTGAAGACAAAGCCAGGCTTTCTGGTCCAGGCAGGTGACAGAACTTCTTCCCTGGGCTATTCCAATAAATGTTTAGAATTAGGAAGTGGAGCATGTGGTGGCTCACACAGGCCACAACTGTGACAGAGAAAACAGCCTGTTCCTCGACACAAAGGCATTTCTGTTCAAGCCACATTCACACAACTAACGGCTTCTATCCGAAACTTTTCAGTTCCTCAACAGATACTTTTTCCCCCATTGTGTTTCTGGTTTTCTGTATGTCTTGGCTGTCTCTTTTAAGGGACTAGGGGCTGGTTTGCTGAACGCTAGCTTAACTAAATCTTTGCAGAGTTTTCAGTACACACACTCAACATATGTGCCTATTGTTAATCAGTCCAGATCTGACAGCTGCTGACCTTGCGATCGTAAAGTTTTGCACAAGTAGTAGTGCCTGCACGTTTTTTGGCTACTTATTCCAATTCAGCTCTTCACATTTCACAACCGGACCAAAAGGAATGGTCCAAAATGACATTGAATATAAACGTCAGTGTAGAAAAGTCATCGCTTATGCGGTTAATGGAAAAGATGGTAAAGGTAAAAAAAATAATAAATCAATTCTAAAAAGTGATAATACGGAGCTTTGTAAACACATAGTAACGTGTGTGTTTCTATGTAAAAGATGAGTTACTTATGGAAGTCCTCGATGCAATGGATGTGGTTGGAGGCATCCACAGTGAATGGGATGCCATCCAAGCTCCGGTGGCACACCACACAGGTGAAGCAGTGAGGATGATAAGCCTTCCCCGTCGCACGCAGGATACGCTCCATGATGGGCTTACTGCAAATATTACAGGTCTCCAAGGTGTTCTGGAGTTATACAAACACACAAACACACATACACTTTAAAATGGAACAACACAGGATGTAGAATTATAGATGAACTGACAGATGCATGTGAAAAAGTATGCTTTTATTAAGGCCTATGTCCAAAAAGTGTCCAGACCCCGTCTTAATATTCAAATACCTTAAGCTGCACCCACAGCTGAAACAGGTTTTCAGTTCACACAGCATGTGTATCCATCTTAATCTCTGTCACAAACCACTAGCAAGAAAATGTGGACATCGTGACACGGACAGAGGTCTATGGTCAACAAGCCCAACGGTAAGTGTTGGTTAGAGGGGTGTAAAGCCCCCAGCATGTTAAATGCTATGGAATAGATCACTGCCATAGTGCTTACACAACATTGTAAAAGAAGAGAACGTGCAATGTGTCCAGCTGGAGTCGTAGCATGAAGTGGATATGCCAGGGGTATGTTCTGAAATCCTCCATTGCACCTCTAAATATCCATGGAAAACTTTGGAGATGATGCATGACCCTTTCCATGCAGCTGCTCCAAAACTGTGGCTGAGGCAGCGGGTCAAACCTGACTGGGTTTCAGCGAGAACAGTTATGTAACAGTAGGACCAGATCATGCAATAAAAAAGCAAAACAAAATGACAGGAAAGTAATCTTAATATGTCACAGATGGATGTGTGTCTACATGTGTGCGAGAGGGAGATGAGAGAGAGAGGGGAAAAGAGAGAAAAGATAAGAGGAGGTAGCCAAGAGGAAAAAAAAAAAAAACAAAACAAAAAACAGGGCAACACAGAAACGGAGAGAGAGAATAAAGACGCGAGAGAAAATCTAACAGTTGTGCAGAGGTTTTACAAGTCATCTGTAACAATTCAATTGCAAATGCTGCTGATTCACATTTCGCTTTGTGATCCGAAATCACAGTTCTGTTAATGAAAGGCAGTCTTATCGCTTACTCTCAACTGTTTTCAGGGAGTCAGATATGTAGTAAATCTTGAGAATGAAAGCATGAAAGGCACCCAGTGTGATTAGCTGCTCTCTCACTTGTAAACAAAGTAATCTTTCACTTGCTCCTTCCTTGTGCTAGAGGCAGGACAGTAAATATATCTACTTTCTGATGACTGTGGCCTTTTCCTGACCATCCACAGCCCTGGATTTGTTATTGCCATATTTAATAGATAACAATCCTCTCTTCCCTTCTGACCGCTTGCGCAATTACAGCCGACGATGGTGAAATTATCTATGGGTTATCAATTATATATGAATCTCTCTGTCTGAAAGATGCATGTGTGTGTGTGTGTGTGTGTGTGTGTGTGTGTGTGTGTGTGTGTGTGTGTTCAGAGAGAGAGAGAGAGAGATGTAGACATTTCCTGGATTTCTCTCTTCTAAGCTCAGTTGCTTTCAACATGTCTCTGTTGGCCCAGAATGGAGGTGGCAGCTGTTCTCTCTGGCACTGTCCCCCTCTCTGTTTTCCAAACAGCAGGTTGTGTGTGAAAGTGTGTGCACACACGTATGTATGGCATCACTGTGCTTTGTCATGCAGCTGATCTGCGCTATGAGGCCTCCAGAGAAAAGTGCTATGATGCTCTGGAGTAGCCACATCCAAGCCTAAGGTCACCATTTTCAGTGCCAACTGAGATCTAAAGTCTCCCAGCTTTAGGGTGTGGAGCAGTAGATCTATGTTCTCTCGAGCTCCATCCATACATCTGGAAAGAGTTGGAGATGTGTTTATGATCCAGAATGACTAATCATTGATCGTTTGCTTATGCTCTTGTGGCTAAAGCAGTCAAATTCTTAAAGCAAAGTACTGATACCTAGCATCAAGTCTACCCTAAAGAGAAGAGGCTGTCACTGCAGCGAAACTGTCTACACGTGTTTGGACATACAGTGTATTCATCATGTAGCGATTACTAGAAAGCTTCCTTAGAGTCTTTATTGGCCACCGCTGAGCCAGGGTTCAGAACTCCACTCCTCCACACATTTTTCTAACACCTTTCAAAGTGACATTTTAAAAGAACAGGGATTTCCCTGAGAGAATTGCATCCAAGCCTTTACACACAGCTGCTCCGCTAGGAAAGGTGGCTGTGTATTTAAGAAATTAAAAGCAAAGAAATGAACAAGTAAGATTCTTAACATTTCATGTTCCTGTCCCCTAACACAGCTTGTGGATAATGTCCATCTTACAATCCTCCATAAAGCCTGGAAAAAGAATAAAGCTTTTAACGAGTCCTTGACGTTTTGTCACAACTCCCCAGTCGTCACTCCAAAGTGGGAGGAAAAGTGTTTGAGTGTATACGAGGGCATAATCAAAGTGCCTTATGGCAGCCTCAAAGCAAGAAGTCAAATGCTTGACTAGCATCCACAGTCTTTATCTGTGTGGCCTTAACCTGGGAGAGTTGAAAGTGATATGCACACGGTAGATTTCTCAGCTGATTTCTCAGTGTGCTACACTCAACTGGCCCCAAGAGATCCCATTTCAGCGCTCCTCTGTTTTCCTGAAGAAGCATCTCGCCATGACGTCAAAGCAGTTTTGATTTACACGCAGTGGATTTACTGGCCCGCAATAACTTTCAAAGATGGTTTAGGAAAATCCCCATAAAATACTTCCAATGGAATTACTGGAGCAGACACAGCAGATGACCGCTGCTGCCACTAGAGGGCACTAGCCGTCTGCGCATCATTGCAAATCAGCCTCTCCTGCCTCTGAAATGTGATGTATTCAAGCACATGTATTACATTTTTTTCTTCTTCTTCTGCCTCATACATTTCTCTAAGTGTTTGCCCAGAAGGCTAAACAAACGTCTAGGCAGATGAGGTAAAGTGAATTTAGGTCAGACAGCCTCTTGCTGAACTGAGGGCCGAGTGAAGTGTGCTAAAGTCAATTGTGGCCTCCTGGCTCCTTAGCTGCTTTTTCAATTTCCTGACAAAGTGCTCACTCGCTCTCTCTCTCTGTGTCCAAGGTGCTCTCTGTGCACAGCCTTGAGCCGAGGACCTCCTGCCAAAGCCGCACTCAATCCTGCGTCCTGCCCCAGCAGGGAGCTGGGATGGTGTGCAGTGTTCAGACTGAGCTGTCTACATGGATAGAGGGATACCTGGTCACAAAGAGAGGCCTGCTGATCACAGTCCAGCACAGTATCAGTCAGCTTTAATTTACGATTACGCCAAATGATTTTGCTCCAAGTAATTCTGGACCATTTGTATCGGTTTGTTTCAAAAAACAGGAAAGAGAGATTATTTCGACACAGTACCAAGACAATGTAATCTGACACTAGGCTCATACAAAGAATAAATGAAAGGTATATTCCAAGTATGTGTTTGTGTGCAAGATAAAGTACAGATATCATTGATATTTTATAGAGAAACTTTTTCTTTCCCCCTATTATGTGTGCACAAGCTGCCATAGGACTGCACTTGATGTGTACTTAAGCAAAATACTCGGGCTGAATGTCTCCTTTGAAACCAGGTTGCATCAATTTTGCATGACGCTCAGTTGGCTGCATGGCATAGATTTGTTGTTGCAGGAAATATTCAAACATCTGCATGCTTTGAAATGTCTTTCTAGCTCGTCTGTTTTACCTCTACACTGGACAATATCGGCAAAACTTCAAAAACTTCAAAGAGAACTATGAAAGAATGGCATCTGCCCTCATAAACAGAGTAAAGGGTTACTCTCTAATGTTTGATCTGCTGGCTCATAAAATGAAGTGTGGAAACGAAAAGCAGAAACATCCACTGTGAACATGGTGCATCATGACAGTAACAGAACGGTCATCAGGCTGCTATGTAAAGATTAATCTGTTACTGAAGAACTCATAACTGCTCTTTGCTGTTAAAAAAGCTGTTAAAGCTTTCCGTCTCCTCCCTCAGCTCCTCTGCCTCCAGCCAAACGGAAGAGGGAGGCCTTCTCCTGCTCAAGGCTGAAGCCCTGGCCTACAGAGAGGCTGCTTTAAAGATGGGCATGAACAGAGGAAGAGAAAAGAGAGAAAGAGAGCTGGAGAAGGGTTTTAGACAATAGGAGAGCTGAAGTCCACTTAGAAGATCAAGCACAGAGTGACCTTGAGAGAGGGCATTATGAGTAAGAGTCAGGCTGGGCTTTTGGGAATGAGATGGTGGTATTGCCATTGGGGAGAGACAGCCCCAGAGCCAGGATGAACTCCGGCTGAATCTGGGCCTTCAGCTCACCCCAGTGGGCCTGAAAGGCACTCTGGGATGCTTGCTGAGTGTAGCTCTGGGGCCACTGGAATAGAGACAGCGCAAAAGAGGGGGTAGAGACGGGGCCAGCGACTTGGAGTCAGAACGGAATGGATTTTCATGGTGCCAGGAGCACGGGCCTCCACACGTTTGTCTTTAACCCTTAACCCTTTGAAGTTGCAGTTATCGCTTGTGATTACAAAAGTGTCATTTCTCACAAGTAGCTCGTTGAAAAAAGCCCAAACATTCCTTCAACATATTCAACATACGTGCTCGTAAACAGGTGAAGTTAGTACCACTGATAGGTGAGGCCAAAAAAAAAAGAATATCAGAATATAAAGCTTCATGTAAAAAGATAAAAATCATACCGGCAGGTCTAGAGGAGGTATTTCAGTGTGAATTTTGTCACTTACATTTATAGCATTCTTTAATAAATAATAAATAACAGCAATACTTTCACATTTTTCTTACTAATTAACAGTTAGGACAAGAAAAAAAAAGTATGTGCAGAAACAAGTGACAATTATCTGCACAACTTATTCATTTAATACTTTCTAATTACATCCACATAGCATAACAATATGACAGTAATCATTTCTGACTGTTAGGGGTTAAAGACTAAGGACCTGCATCTCTGAAGAGGTTAACTTCAGAGGTGTTTATCTCTGGTTCTGGAGGAAGAGCTTCATTTGTTGATTTGCCTGGTCAAGCACATTTCATTCTATCCATCTATTAATTGTCAGGTTTGGTGGATTTGTATGAGCAGGGAACTCACCCGACTGTTGGACACTGGCTCGTTTGCTGTCTGGAACACCAATCAAGGCTGAGTCTAATATATTAATGCTGAAACTTCACAGACTGGTAATCCAGATTCAGTCTAAACTGACAACAACTAGGCTTATTTAAGGTTAATGCTGGGTACACATTTTTTAATCCAATTTTTCATTATTGGGTTTTTTTTTTAAACCGTGTCCCACTAAACAGCATTTACAAAAATACCTGCATTTGAAGTTGTTTAATGCGTGTGACTGTGATCTCAAATTCAAAATGAACCCTAGAAATGTCCTAAAACAATTAAAAATTATAACCCAGGAAAAAGGCCACAATACCCTGGGTCATCTCAGGGTTTACAGGATCAGACATGAATCTCATGTAACACCCCAGCCCATAAACTAATCATTTCATTTAACAGTTTAATCTTCCCATATATTATAAAAAGGTATTCTTTTAACATGTGCTGTCTGTCCTAGTCTTTAGATATTGGGGCAGTCAGGGGTAGAATTTATGACTGGATCTGGGTCAGTAAAGGTACATAAAATATTCAGTTTTATTGGCTGGAATCAAGATGCAATCCAGTAATGACGGTCAACGGATCAGACAAACAAGAGTGCAAGAGAAAAGGATTGTGTATCCATGTTGTATGCCATGTTTCAATCCCTGTTTCTACAGAATCCACAGAAATCAACTGGATAGTGTGAGATAACCAGTCGGTTAACAATCTGTTGGGACTTGAAACATGTAGTGTATGTGAGGTTTAAACAGAAGCAGGATTCAGCAATGCCTTTCACAGCAGAGTGCACAGGACCGGTCTCTTTTTCCTGCCTAGAAATCAGCAGTAGAATGCGACCCTGTGGACTCAGAGCTCTGCATCTTTCTCTTATTACAGAGTCAAAGTGACACCCAGGCACTAGCTCTCTCTGAATCCCTGACTAGGGGCGACATGCCACTGGGTCAGCTCAGGGTTAGCTGGGGTCTCATATTTTTCTTTGGCACAAGAGAGGAGTACTCAGAAATGTAAATTAGAAGGCTAAATTTAAAGTACATCCTTTGCATTTCATGGCAAAAAAACATGACTAGCTTTACATTTTTTATTTTTTATTTTTAGTGCTGATGTATTCAAACATTTGGCCACACTTAAATAAAGTTTACATGATAATGAAACAAGTGCACACCATCTAGTGAGAATACACTTTTGCACAACAACAGCTGAATTTAATACGCTGGGGCAAAACTAATTATGGCCTGTGCAACAGTTATAGTATTTTATTTATTCAGTCATTCATCCATTTATTTATGATGTTAAACTCAGCAAATAACAACAGCAATATTATTATTATTATTATTAATTGTTATTATTATTACTACTACTTTTACAAAAAAATAAATTAAAGATATTATTTTTAACTTGTATTATTTTTACAATGATTGTTAAAAGAGCAACCCTAATGGACCAAATTTATAGTTCAAAAAAATGTTTGGGACCTTTTAAAACACACACAGTCCATTCCAACAGTCACCAAAACAATGCCAGCTGCGCAACAGTCACAGCCAATGTACACATACCACATTTCCTACATGCAGCTGAGGGGAGTTACAACTGGATTTGCACCAGCACCATCTAATTGGGAAACTCCTTTGAGAAATGGCAACGTGTTAATCACGTCTGAATATACAGAACTCAATTAGGAGCTCTGCAAGCTAATGCAGACAAATATAAATATTTCATAACAGGAGAGGGTGGAAAGCCTGGAATGTATGTACTGCTGCCTCTGTGTTCCTGACATCCAACAAACTTGGAGGGTGGGCTCACCTGTCTGTTTAGTGAGGCAGCAGCGCGTGGGTACCGTCAGCGAAGTGCCATATGGAGGAGCAGCTCCAGACTGGAGTGCCGTTGCCTACCAGACTCAGTCTGCTGAGTATCTGGAAGACTGTTAGGCCGAAGACGAAGTGGGAAGCATCCTCCGATTCAAATCAGAAAGACTCGAAAGAACAGGAATGCAGCTGAGAAAAATCCTCATCAATTCTGTCATTTCAAAATCAGAGGTTTTTATAAAAAACATATTTCTGCTTGCAGGGAGCTTCGTACCCTATTTAAAATGCTAATAGTTGCCATTGACAACATGTGCTCAACTAGAAGTTTCACAATGTAACTTTTCCTTGGGAACACAGCTTTTCACATGATTGCATTAGTCCTTTAAGAGGTCATTCTATGCATCAGATCTCTAATTCTATCACTATTTGATGGGATTCTTAAAGGTTCCATTATTTCGGTATGATTCAAAAGTTAATTGAGAAACCTTTCTAAACTGTCAGGGATAAATGACCATTAAAAACAACAGAGCAGCTGTTTGCAGACTTTGACTTTTCAGTAGATTTGACCAAATGCCAAATGGCCCAAAAAATCTGTCATGTAGTTTACAGACTTTTATTATAATTGATCTCAATCTTTTTGAAATGATGTGGTTTGAAGTGGTGGTGGTCTAGTGGTAGGATACTTGCCTGTGGACCTATGGCTCAAGAGGTCCCAGGTTCGAATCCCACCTCTGGCACTACCATCACTGGGTCCCTGAGCAAGACCCTTAACCCTGAGTGTCTCCAGGGGGACTGTCCCTGTCATCAGGACATGGAAGTCGCTCTGGATAAGAGCGTCTGCTAAATGCGTCTGCTAAAAGCTTCACATCAGTGCCTTTCTTTAGCGCTGCACGTTTTCTATGAACTATTCACAGTTCATGTATACATCATCATAGGAGCGGCAAATTCAATCCACTTTACCCAGTGGCTGATAAATCTATCACTGTGCACTATCCTGCAATGTGTCTAGAGTGTTGTCATCACCTTCCTCCAGACCAATGACGGCCATGTCTGTCGGCCAAGCTTTGGGCGGGGCCTGTGACTGACATTCTGCCTAGAAGGCCAAGGATGCAGAGCTGAAGAGGACATCTATTACCAACAGCTCTGGATGCAGATGGCATTGTTCCCGCTGCTGACGGCATCACTGCCATGCTATTTGGTAGAAACGTTCCTGCACAGCTTGGAGCTTGGCCAACATGGTTTCATGAGGTGTGCAGTGATTCAGGCGGACGTGCAGCTACACCGAATTCACAGACTACAGCACATCTTAATGATCAGTTGTCAGATCGTATTGCAGCATCAGTAATTTGAGTTACAATTTCCAGGCATTACACCAACACCCTGTGAAACCTTGTTTTCAATTCTTTTAAGGCCCTCTGATCTGATCCTTGGGAAAAGGCTTCTTTGCGACTGCTCTGTAAACAGGAGGCCAAGATATTGCCCTGTCACCAGAATTTATATCAACAGTTCCCTGAGCTACCATCACCAGGAGCTACTACAGAAAATTAACACCATGACAAACAGTGCTGCGTGGAGTCACTGGCAACATCAAAGAGAGTGCGCCAGTGCAAGAGCTGTTTGAATGAGTTCTCCCCTCAATCCCAATAAAGAATCCACGCCGCACCATTTCTCCTTCTAAAGCTGCAAGAGGCAGTGCAAGGCCACAGGACCGCTGAATATTAAAGGCCCCATATCATGGAAAACGTTTATTCTAATAAATAAATAAATAATAATTTTGTGTCAAAGCATAGAATAAAGTATAGCATAACATACAGTACTGTGCAAAAGTTTTAGGCAGGTGTGGAAAAAATGCTGTAAACAAAGAATGCTTTCAGAAATGGAAGTGTTAATCATTTATTTTCATCAATCAACAAAATGCAGTGAATGAACAAAAGAGAAATCTAAATCAAATCAGTATTTGGTGTGACCACCCTTTGCCTTCAAAACAGCATCAGTTCTTCTAGGTACACTTGCACAGTTTTTGAAGGAACTCGGCTGGTAGGTTGTTCCAAACATGACTGTGTTTTAACCTCCGTGTGACACTGATGATCATCAGCACCTGTTTGGTAAAACTGGTTGATCAGACACCGACTATAATCCTACAAAATCCCTGACTGTGTGCAAGTGTACCTAGAAGAACTGATGCTGCTTTGAAGGCAAAAGGTAGTAACAAATATTGATTTGATTTAGATTTTTCTTTTGTTCGCTCACTTTGCATTTTGTAAATTGATAAAAAAAATAAACAATCATTATTTATATTTCTGAAAGCATTCTTTGTTTACAGCATTTTTTCACACCTGCCCAAAACTTTTGCACAGTACTGTATATGTAATATGTGAAAAATGAATGATTACTAATTTTTGTAATACGGGAGATGAATCATATATCATAATGCACCTCTGCATTGTTACTTAAACCAGTAAAGACTGAGCACCACAATGTCCAGAAAGACCCAATTGTACAAAAAGATAAAATACACAATTACATCCGTATGCTTGCATGTTTCCTATGCAATCTGCTTGACCTCAGTGACTTGCCCAACAATGGAAGTAATGGTCACTGTGGTTAATCGGTCAAATTTCCTTAAATGACAGAAAACTGTCAAATTACTCAGCAACGTTCAGTGTCCCAGCAGAAGCCACATTTCTCTTCTCATTATCCACATCTGTAAATCAGGTGGAGGGACCTGAGCGCTTATCTCAGCCAGTCTCTTTCCAGCAGGTTGTCTGTGTCTGAGTAATCACACATTTAAAAAAAAAATAATTAAAAATTGGAGGAGACAGGCCAGCGTTAAAATGTGCCCAGTTACCACAAATTATGATCTCCAATTAATGAAATGCTCAGAGCAGTTAAGTGCTCTAATAGCGTTAATGTCAGTAGCCTGGCAGGGCTGGAGGGACGAGGGCACGAGAGAGATATGCACAGATGCCAAAAACATGCCACCTTGCTCACATAATTAACACCAGAGCCGTGGAACCTTGACGTCCAGCTGCTTAAGAAAAGAAAAGAAAGAAAGATAGAAAGAGAACGAAAGAACGACAGAAAGAAAGAAGAGGCAATGACACAGATGAAAGGCTTCAGAAATGTCCATGCAGCAGCGCCAATCAGAAGCAAGCTGAGAACAGAGAACACAACCTGTACTGCCCAACAGCGAACAGTGGGGAGAACATTTCTGCCACTGATTGTGGATTAAGACTCATGTCATTGGGTTCGCTCAATCTGATTGTTTTAATGATAAAATTACAACTCCAGTTGAGTGCTCATAAACAAGGTCAAGTGCAGACGCTTGGAACATTAACTTCTTAAATGTAGCGGTGCCCCTGCTCTTATTTTCATTTCCGACAAATCCAGTGGCACTTTCTCCATGCCTTGGGGGGCTCTGCTGTGTGCGCCCTGCCACTAAGTAGGGCGATGACTCACGTCTCCGCAGGTACATTGCTTTAAACCAACTGATTTTTGTTTTTTCTTTTATAAGAAAGTGAACAAATTTTGCCATGAGCTGAAAATGTGGCCCTCCCGTTAGCTGCTCCTAAACTACTCCATCAGTGTCCGAAAAACAGGATTGGTCCGTGGAAGCAGAGGAAGGGCAGGATACGGAGGCAGGAGGGCTGATAAATATAGATAACACTTTGTGACACGAGTGCTGGCCCGTGGGGGACTTGACCACGGAGCCGAACAAAATGGCTTTTGCGTTACTCCCGGCCAGGGAGAATTTTTGTGTTCCTAAATATTTATGTAGAGGAGTAAACACATGTCAAAGCTGATCTTTTGCTGGCAAATTCAGCCACGAGCAGAGCAACGGCCTCTGACGCACGCCTTCTACTAGGTCTCTCTCCCCAGAGCTCTTGATATATGCAAATGCACACTATCCTCCCAGCCCACTTGGAGACAGAGAAAGGACACATAAACTCAGCCTCAGCTGTGCACCCTTCTCAACTTTCCACTGAACAGAAAATAATATACGCGGCATTTCAAATTTGGCAAATCTTCTTGATGTCTGGCTCTAACTTATTAATAGTTAAATAGGGGAAACATTGTGGAATGGACTGTTATTTGGTACCATGGCAAGCAATTACAGTGTCCTAACCAATGCTACCAGTTGTCCTGCTGCCAAAGATGAAGGACTAAACTGATTATAACAGGAAGACTGTCTTTTAATTCGACTTTTGCTTAAGTTTTACACTGGAAATAAAAACAACCTTGATGAAAACTTAACATATAGCCTATATATGGCTAATAGAATAAATACAACCATGCAGCTTACAAGAACAGTCTGAAACCCATGTCCGAAAAATGACAACTCTCTACTGTCCTCTAGAGTGACACTTAAGCTCTCTCTAAAGTAGGGCTTGAAAGTGTTTAATGCTTGCTCCACATACACTCTGGACTTGGGCTGTGAATGCTCCTCCTAATCACAGTGCACCACAGAGAGCCCCTGGGCACTTTGCTTTTCTCCCTTTCTTCAAACCCCTTTGCGACTCCACTCACCAGCCCACGGGCCAAACTAACAAGGGATTACAGGAGCATGAAGAGCGAAGAGTGGCTCTGGGAATTTTGGGGCAGAACAATTGATACAGTGTGTATGTTTTGCAGATGTTGAATTCCCAGTTGATTTATTTTTTTTTGCGCAGATTGACTCCAAACATTTACAAGCAGGATTAAAATAAAATCCTAAAACCAGTCTCTTGACAAGCTTCTTGGAAAACTCCGGATAACTTCGGCAACTCTCTTCTGTCTTATGGAAACAGTCTGCTCAAGGATTACTGAAGTCTATTTTAGGCTCAGAAATCAATGTATCCACTCCAAGAGGCCAGACTTTTTACCAGTAGCTATTGGGAATGCTCGTCTTTCCTGGATGAGAGAACAAGGCAGCAGCAATGCTGCAATGTGAAGGCAATTAAGCACACTAACCCAGCTTCTGTAGAGGGCTCTCTAAAGCGAATCCTGAACATCAGCAGTTCATTAAATGGGCATGATTTTCATGAATGGCTGACTTGGTTAAAAAACATTAAACCGCCAATAATGTGTATTAGCAGCCTCCTGATCATTATCTATTAGTAAATGGACGTAACTTACCATGAAGCCCTGAGGTAACCCATGGCAATTGCTTCAGGGGGTGGAAAAAAAAAAACCAAAAAAACAATAGTGCCCTCAGACTAATGTCACATTTACAAGATTAGAGACCACTTCATGCGAAATGATGGATTAATTGAGCTGTAAAGAAGTTTATCTCCACTCTGCTGTATTTAAACAAGCAATGATAACTCCTTTTGTGGAGAGCAGTAAGAGAAAACCAGGACACAAAGGCTTATTATTGGCCCTGCGCTTTGTGAATCTGTAGTGATGCTGAGGTTGGAGGACGCGAGTGATAAGAGGACACAAGAGACTAGGAAGCAGATGGGCAGGGATTCACAGAGATGTTGTGGCTTTCCTGTCCGTTACTAAAAGGAACGAATGGTATCTAGTTGCAGAAAGAATGCCTGCACTGAGTGCCAGTGGCAGGTTAACAATAAAGGAACTGTTCTAAAAAATATGCAAAACCTCTTGTTTGAATAGATTGCATCAGAAGAATTTCCTTTTTGATGGCACATACAAATATTACTGGATTGCAATACTGGATTGCTTTGTTTAACTATGCAAAGTCACAGAAAGCATGGCAATTTAAGTGTTTAATGACCAGATGTTCACTGATCAGCTTGGGGGGGGGTGGGGGGCATTTTCCTGTTTGAATTTTTCAATGCTTTGTAAACAAGCTGCAAGTTTGAATTAGAATTTTTAGCAGATAAATATTCAAAGGGGATAAAACTCTCTTTATCAATACAGAAACCTCCCAAAGCAGTTCTTCATATAGCAGGTGATCGCTCTATGAAGTATAAAGTGAAGCTCAAGAGACTATACCAAGAAACATGACCATACGCATGGCTATGCAGTGGTCCTGTGTCTGTCTGTGTGTAGTTTGATGAACTGAGAACAACAAAATCCATCAATAAGCAACATGGCTCTTGTGCTCTCCTCTTAGATTCCTAGACTGACTTGCCAGCCTCATTTCACGTTTTCCTCTAGCTCACTGGAGGCTGACACGTCTCTTCAGAGACCCGAGTCTCACGTTCCTTCCCTAATCGCACAGAGGCGTATGACCCTGAGGATGGGAAGAAGAGAAGAATTTACTTTCATTAAGAAATTCAGATTTCACCCCATCCTTTTGATCTTGTGCCAGAAGAACATTTATGCTGATGAAATGCATAAGTAAAGTTCTTAAATTATCCCGCTTCTCTTTAGTGCATGGATCGGAGTTGGAAAACTTCCAGAGAAGACAACTACAATCAGTTTGAGTGCAGCTGGAAGGGGCTGATTTAGGAGATGGCCTGAAACACTGATACTGTATTATTTGGTGCTGCATTTGTTTAAATGGCATAAAAGCTATCTGAGAATTCTGAGTGTCAGAAAATGATGGTACGTACAAATCCAACATGTTACAGCCTAGACTGCCGGCCTGGAAATAACTGCACAGGAAATCTCAGAAAAATCTCAGCGAGAGATTCATGAGAATAACCACACACATGACACAACGTATACAAATGTCACACGGATGGAACTCTGCAGTCACTCATGTTGTTTATCATGAAAACAGAGGTGTGCCGCAATTATGCTGGACTGATGTCTGTAGTTGCCAAGGTAACTACTGCTTTGCTGTCCTGTTGCATACCTGTTTATTGTCTTTTTATTGAAGGTGAAAACTGTAGTATGTGTTCATAAAAAAGGGAAATAATAAAAGGAAATAACTGAAAGGAAAAATGAAGGAAAAATGTCATGCATTCATTAAAGAACACGCTGTGAGAGTAATTGCCTACCACTAACCCTACGTTTACACCAAAAGTGTCATTTGGCTACCCTGCCAACAAAAGAACAATAAATAGCTAAACTTTTGTTTGTAAAAAATCTTTGGTCTTGAAAACCACAAAGCAAACAAATACTTCTGTTAACAGCAGAGATTCTGCAGCATGAAAAGCATGAAAGAAGCCAATGTTTTGTTATGTCATGTATGACTGCTGACAGGGACACTGACCGTAACTGTTTTTTTTTTTTTTTTCCTCACATTCGGTTCTCTACGGTGGTGCACTTCTATTAATTTTTAGAAAGTTGCTGCAAAACCAGTGCTTGCTGTTGAGCGATGATGGCACAAACAGAAAGTAGGGGTTTTATTTAATGCATGTTAGTATATTTACTAAAACCTTTCGAAACCTCTACTCTTGGCAGCTCGTCATTATATTTAATGTGTACATTTATACATTGTTATAAGCTAATCCTTGTATATCTGAAAAAAGATTATTTTTGTCGACTCTGTCTTAATGTTTGTTCATTTCTGATCAGATTTTGCTTCTTTGAGTTGAGTGGGTAAATCGTTTTTGGCACTGCTTCTCCTGGACATGGCCGAATTTGCGCTGTTCTGCCTGGGCCAGCAGGTAAAAGAAGAAGGTACTGAAATCTCAGTGCTAAGATATAAAGTATTCTAGTGGTCAGAGTTTGGTTTAATGTTTCATTCCTACCCATTACCTATGATGCAACTTGGCCTCGGATTTGCCACGGGGCTTCTAATCTTTCAACATAGCAACAAAGCAAAAGAACCATACCAACACAAAACGTCTTAAAATATATGTTATTGCAACACACAAAATACAAACTCTGCAATAGCACTTCAATATTATCTTAATTTTAAGCATTTCATTTTGAACTTTGCTAATTTTAGCAGTTTTCCTGATTTGAGAAAGAGAAGTGGTGCAGTAAAAGAGGAAGGCAGTACAGATAGTGCTGTCTCAGTAGTCTCCAAAGAACCTTCATTAAGGGGAAACAGGACAACACAAAAACCAAAAAATTGGAGGGAAAAAAAAAAAAAAAAAAAAAAAAAATATATAGAGGAAAAAAAAAAACCAAAATGCCAGGCAGCTCTGAGGGCAAACCAGAATAGGTTCAAGATGGAATGGAAATCTGACTCATTTTCTAAGAGCAACACCAAAAAGGTTAAAATACTGTTATTTCCACTCTCATAAAGGATTTATGTTCATGTTCCTGTTCCTTTTTTTAAAAATTTTGGTCTCATTAAATGTTCTTATTGTATGTGCTGGTGCTGAACGCCAGGGATGGCCTTTGCCACCTGAGTGAGAACTGAACTAAGTGACAAAGCATGCAAACATGAAGTCTTGGGGCCTTACATTTTTTTGGACATCATGCAGTAATGAAACATGTCACCCATTATACATCTTGAGTCACTGACAGTTTCAAAACTTCAAAAACGGCTCTCAGGCTGCAACAAACCAAATCCAGGAATTATGAAAATGAAAACATGAATGGCTTTCGGTTTTTGCTTATTGCACAATGCCAAGCTCTGGGAAATGAATACCTCAAATTTCGAAAGATTGTTATAGAAGTTCCTAATCTTTACAAGTCCCCGAAATGACATCTTTACTTTCTTACTGGAACTTCCTTACATCATGACTAAAGAAATACAAGAATTTCAACATATATTTCAGGTGACATAAAAGGAAGGAGGAAAGTGAAGAGAAAAAGACAGAAGAGCATTATTTGGTTCCTAATCTACAAAGCAAAGTAATCCTATTTGGCATTGTAATGTGATTTTAATACCTGTGCTACTTCTCGAGCTCAGTTCACCCATGTGAATGCTTATCAGGTTCACTTGGAGACAGAGTGAAACATGGTCTTCAGGATTTTGCATGCCAGTCCTCTGTCTAATCTTTGGATATGCATTTGACTACAGGCTAACTGGTGGGAAGAGGAATCAGGGATGAAATGCTGTAGGAAGAAAATGAGAGTTAAACCTATTTTTCTGTGATAAATTTAATGTCATTCTAAGACCTGCGTGTAAAAGGATGCCCAATGTTGACCTTTAATGAAAAAAAAAAAGAAAAAGCTAGAAATATGCAGTTAGAATCCAACTGTAGAATCTGGAGCTTGATCAGGAAGAAATCAGAGTTAGAAACAGCATGCAAACTAGTTGGCAGCTTTTTCCTTTTAGATCTGCATTGCGGCATTTGGGGTCATCAGTAACAGTCATAACTGCTTGTAGAAAAAAAAATGGGGCTAAAAAAATAAACAATATATACTGCCCTGTGTATATGTGAGTTATAGAGAGAGAGAGGGAGGGAGAGACGGATTCACAGTTGGAAACGCTGTGATCTATAATACGCAGTTACAACATTAATGTGATTTGATCAGTCGAAGATCTCCGTGCTCACTGATTCAATAGGATTAGGATTCTTTAGGCAGCTATTCGGTGCATCACTAAAGCCTGATTTTCACCATTTGATTTGATTATATACCTTTTGTACAATTCAGAATTCTAAAAAACACTCAATACACAAAAATTAACAGAGGACTAGAACTACATAGGAATGGCACATTCTGATGCCAGCTGCAAAAACTAAAATACCAGCTTCATCTATGACAACTAAGAGAATAATTCAAATATTTGCATATGGCATTGGGCATTATGTTGGTATTTGCTTCTACATTTAGCATTCAGAGTTCATATGTAACCTTTTAGACCCCAACAGATTTCTGCAACACTTTCTCAGAGTTAAAGGCTTATTTATCCCTCTTTTAAAGAAACCACTTTTATCACAAAACCAGAAGGAAATGGCATTTACTCAAAGGACGTGATGTTGGGAATATGTGTCATACCCAAATAATGCTGGCTAAAGGCTGAGCGAAGAGAAGTTAAGCAATCGAAACATTAAAATGGAAAGTCAAAATAGTTCAATTCGGGTTACTGATTTGGCACTGATTTAACTGTTAAACTGTTGAAGCTCAGTCACTCATTAGACACTGAGGCTCAGGGCTGGAAACAAACAGAAATAGTAGCACAGCTGATCACTAAACCTACACACATTTAATATTCAACAGTGAAAACTCGCGAAATCACTCATCCACCGCATCCACTGCGCTCCTAATGTTATTTATGAAGATGAAGCGGGCTTGGTTAAACTTTAAATAGGACCTCTATTTTCTGCCCTGCCTTAAATCGTGAAATGTTATGTTCTGACAGACACACTGTTTAAGGTGAAACAGAAAATTCTATCAAGACAGCTGCAGCGAACCCGGAGCACTAACTTTGCAATGAATAATGAACTTGTTAAGCCATCTGAACTGACAATGAAATATACGTCACTAAGCAGATATTTTACATCTGGAATTTCCCCTATTATTATCATGGCTTTCTATAACTAATGAACTGATGAAAAACCACTACATTTTATGTATATTTAAATGTATTAATGTACCGTTTACACCCAATACGTACAGTTCATATATGCAAAAGTTTTGAATTTGAGCAACTTTACACAGATCTCTACATTAGAACGTGGGGCATGGAGTGTGTGTATATATATGCTTGTATGTAACACTTACAATGTAGCAGGGCTCACAATAGGCTTTCTTGTCCACAGCATAGAAGGGCTTCCCTCTTAGCTTGGAGCTGCAGGTCATGCAGACGAAGCAGTCCACATGGAAGACCTGGTCCATGGCGGTGCATCCCGTTCCCTCCCCCACCACGTTCTCCCCACAGCTAGCGCATCGACCTGTAGGCAACACAAACTCATTCATACATACCCACTAAAAACAGCGCTACATTACATGGAAACACAAGTGCCTTGAGAGAATTTTACCTGAACATACACGTTGGAAACACCCCTACACATGGGAAACACCTACACCCTGTTACACGCCACACACATTTTTTAAAGTATGACAAACAGGAGAGCTTTAATGATTGATGATTTATTTAACAGCTACTGTGACAGATGCCACTGTGTTTAATATACAATAAGCATTCATGGAGATAATCAGATAAGTAGTCCGGACTGAAGCCTTCTTCACCTGTGGAATATACTGGTTTCACTTGCACTGCCATTACATATCAAATGTGCAGGTTGAACCTCAGGGCAACAGAGCTGAGAGATTTTTTTTTTCAAAAAACTTTTTTTTGGTTCAACGATAATTTGATCTTTCAAGCACAAGGACCAGAGGGTTTTTACTCCCACTTTTTAAAGCAGACGTGTCTTCCTGGTGTCGCTCATGACTCTCTGCAGAGATGTGATCTAGAATTGTGTGTCTGATGGATAAAAGAGTTTATAATCAATGTCAAATGAAACTGAATATGAGGAACACTTCTAAAGTTAGACTGATAGCATCTCAAGGGAGTTTACCCCTTTATAGTGTTTGGAGATTTTTTTTTTCTATTTAAAAAGGGTAAAGTGATCAGTTGCCCTACAATTGAAGAAATCTAAGGCATTTAATAAGGTCAGTCCTTTAATATAGTCCATAGTGAGAGATGAAATTCCCTTTGTGTGCAGAGTGGAGATCGATATGGCACTGCTAATGCAAATGCTGCCCGCTGTCAACTCGCAACTCTGGCTGCTCCTGTCCCTGTACGAAGACATGGACGCATAGTTGTGTAATCAGCATTATATTACTAGAATTTGCAGCAGTGGTGAGACTTACTGTGAACAGCAACATACCTACAAATCTACAAATTCCACTTACAATCAAGACACACTACAGACTTTAGACATATACAGACTATATATGAACAAGCTGCTATTTCTTTATGTGCATTACTCAGCTCCAGTGTTCAGTACCTCCGTTGTTATATTAGTAGGATTAACTGTCAGAGCAGAAGTGCTTTGAAGAAGAAAAAAAAATAAATCTGCTCTCTACATCCTTAACAAGAGCAAAGTATGGTTGAGGTCCCTTTAGAAAGTCCATCTTTTTGTGATAAAGGAAAACTTTAGGAGTGGAGGGAACGCAGACTTTGTTACGGGGCATCTGAACAGATACTATTGCACCCAAAAAAAGCCTGATTGCACATTATAGGACACGGCATTTGGATATCTTTAATTGAGTTGAAGATATCTTTAATTGAGTTTAAGATGTCTCCAACTCAATGCAAAGATATCTTCAACCCAATTATGATGCTAGCAATTTAATTAGCGGTATCAGGAAATAATGGGCTTTAGAAGCGTATCTTGTGCTGTTTTCTTTTTTACACATCTAAGGACAGATACAATCTTGCGAAAAAGGAAATGTGAGATATTGTATGAATTAATTTAAGTTTATTCGGTAGTTCCTCTTTCTTTCTTTTCACTTTTCTGCCTTTTTTTGCATCATTTAAAGCTGCCTTTAGAGGCAATCGCCGCTCTGTCAGTGCGAGCGCTGGAGTTCAAGCGTGTCACACACACAAAGAGACATGAACGGGAGCAGGAGAAATATCAGACAGCCTCTCATTTCCCCTGTTCAATGCGTCAGAGGAAAGCAAAAACAGATTGAACTCCCTCTTTTTAGATTAGATATCAAAGCTTCGATGGGCAACAACCTCTTTTCTCAACTTCATCTTCATCTTAGATAATTCCCTTCACTTGTCAGTACATTAAGAGGTAATCTTTGTTCAAAAGACCGCTGTTGATTCCAAGTTGAGTAATGGGAGAAAAAAATAAAAAAAACAACTCAAAAAGCATAAACAAAGAGATAAAGTTTAACTTATAGTTCAGTTTTAAAATGGCGATAACATCAGGTTAATGTTTCAGGGAGCAGGGAGGAGAAACAGAACACACCTGCTGGTATTCTGCAACAGAGCTCGGATAGAGCTTGGTTAACAATGTTACAATTAGCAACTGCAATAAACGTGTGTAATTGTATATTATTATTATTGCTAGCTGATAGCTCACTGGAAAAAAGCAAAAAACCTGAAGTTATTGACAGTAAACTCACAAATATAATACTTGTGTTGTGCAGATTCAAACTGATAAATTATAATCTGAATATAATTTAAAGGTTATTGTTCCTAGACTTCATTTGTGTCCATAAAATATAATTTTGCAAAGCAACATGTGCATATGCGATATATAACTTTAATTGAGCGAGTAAGAATATAATTTACTGGTTGAGCAAAAGCAGATTATAACGGCAGACTTCGAGATGTGTAAAGGTTAAGACTCATATTGGTGACAACATGTTGACTTTGTTGTGCTGTCTGAAAGGCAGTAGGTGTGTGTGTCAGAGCAAGACCAGAGCAAGAGTGTGTGTGTGTGTGTGTGTGTGTGTTTTCTGGAAGAAGGGGTGAGCTGCACTAGAGTGAGTTGACAGGAAAGGAAGAGGACTTGCCCTGAGACCTTCAGGGAAGAACACACACATGTACCAGTCATGGGGGAATTATTACAGAGTGATATAAAGGAAGAATAAGAAAGTGTAGAAGGGTTATCATGAGAGAAGAGGAGACTAAAAGAGAAGAAGAGCAGACTGGACAATAGCAGGAATGGAGAGCAGCATAGCTAAAGAAAAGATGAAATATTGGGAGACAGAAAGAAAGAGCAAGGAAAAGTTTAGGGTCAAGCCACAACACACACGTGTGTGTGTGTGTGTGTGTGTGTGTGTGTTTTCTGGAGGAAGGGGTGAGCTCCACTAGAGTGAGTTAACAGGAAAGAAAGAGGACTTGAGAGAAGAGGAGACTAAAAGAGAAGAGCAAACTGAAACAATGCAGGAATGGAGAGCAGCATGGCTAAAGAAAAGATGAAATAATGGGAGAATAATGGGCCACAACAGGCATGGTGTGGGTGTATGTGTGTGTGTGTGTGTGTGTGTGTGTGGGTTAAAGGCCGCATGACTTTTTCATCACATTTTACATAGCCTCTAGACCCGAATAGAGGAAATCACATGCTACAGGCCAGAAACCTATGCCCCCCATCATATTTATGAATGTTAAAATAAAAACAACTGCTTTTTAAACATTTTATTACAATAACACTGTAGACAAACAGGAATTCATTCTATTTTCTAATGTCAGAAACCTTTTCTTGGCAGAGTAAGTAAATAAAAAGCAACTACTAATGGCCAAACACCACATATGTTTGAGTGTTCAGGACTGGGGGCAGGTCTTGAATGTATTAATTTGAAGAATTAGGATTAGAAAATACACCCAGAAAGAAGCCACACCAACAGTTATCACAAATATAAATAAGTCTTTAAAAAGCTTTTGCAAGTATTTTTAGAGGTATTTATGCAAAAGTTATTCACCAACCAAATATCATCTTGCACTCTGATGAAAGCAACCAAGCCCATTATCATTTAAATCAGCGGTCCCCAACCTTTTTTTAGCTTGTGGGCTTAATTTTTGATGTACTGTGTCACGTGACAGAGATGAACGTTTTTTTTTAAATAAAAAAAAAAAGGTCTTTTAGACTCTGATGACCAATAAAACATTTTTAATCAGTATTTCTGCACGGCCCAGTAACAAATGACCCATGGACCGGTACTGGTCCATGGCCTGGTGGTTGGAGACCACCGATTTAAATGACAACGGGGGAAACGTAAAGGGAAGTAGGATAGAAATGCAGTAATTGGCCCCAAGATGGCGAGTTGTACTCCTAATATACTTGTTCCTAATTCTGTCCATTTTTGTCACTCTCAAAGCAAATCTTAGGATCTTCAACTCTAAAAGTCTTTATTCGGTGCGTCTTCAATTCATATTACATAGCTGGTTTCACTACTGTCATAAACCTCCACTCTGACTCCTGCTGGTATCGGTCAGCATCCACTCCACTCCACCCTGCCTGCACTTTCTTCTTCGCTTCCCTTCCACACACCCTGTTTTTCTGAACTGTTGACCCAGGTATTTAAAATCCTCCATTTTCGCCACCTCTGCTCCTGTCATCTTTACCAGTCCACTGTCCTCCATTTCATGCACATTCATGTATTCTGTATTCGTCCTACTGGCTATCATTCCTCTACTCTCTAGAGCAGTGGTCTCCAACCACCGGGCCACAGTCATTTGGTACCAGGCCACACAGAAATACTGATTAAAAAATAATTCATTAATTATCAGAGTTTAAAATACTTTTTTTTATTTAGAAAGAAATCTCATCTCGGTCACGTGACACAATGCATAAAAAATTAAGCCCACAAGCTAGGGAAAATGAGAAGAAAGAAAAAAAAAAACAAAAAAACAAAAAAAACAACATCTTTGGAGAACCAAATACCTTGCTTCCATTTCCAACATCCTATCTTTGTGAAGCGGGATTTTCTTCACAAAAACCAGTGACAGCGACAAAAACCAAATTACAGAATAGATTGGACATAAGTAACACACTTCGGGTGTCATTGTCTCCCATTACCCCCAAATGGGACCGACTCGTTGGAGAGAAGCAAGATCAGGACTCCCATTAATCCATCGGATTGATGAGTTGTATTTTTATGCACTCTTTTGCTGTTTCTATTCCGGTCCGTGAAAATATTGTTTTACATGAAACCTGTCCATGGTGCAAAAAAGGTTAGGGACCGCTGCTCTACAGCACTCTCCAGGGTCTCCTCAAACTGCTCCCTACTCTTACTACAGGTCACAATATCTGCAAACATCACAGTCTACAGGGACTCTTAAGAGCTCAGGGCTGATCCTTGATGTAATCCAATCTCTAACTTAAATGTATCCGTTACTCCTAGTGCAGATTTCACCACTGTCACACTGTCCTCATACATATTCTGTACTACTCTTAAAAAAACTCCACTCCTGACCTCCTCATACAAAAGCTGTGGGCATCCTGTCATGCACTTTCTTTAAGTCCACAAAGACAAAAGTTTTGATGCTCCCAGGGTAGACACTTGGTGATGCATAAGGGTCAGTACTGAAACTCCAGACTCCCACTTTTGTAGCCCCATATGCAGCAAGCTTTGATGCACTGCATTTTCTGACACTATCATAGCCAGCACGAGCCTTTTCAGCAATTTGCACTACAGTAGTTATTTGATGCAATTTGACCAGATTTGCCATCGCTCCCCACATGCAACAATTAGTCTTGAGTGAGATGACGCATGACGCAGTCGTCGGTTCACTTGTTGTGCTTCCTAAGAATATTTTTGGTTTTGTTATAACCACTGTGTACCTGGAACACCTGGTTTTAGAGATGCTCTGACCAATTCACCACCAACTATCACAAACTAGCCCTTGTCAAAGCCACTCCTTACACCTGCCCATTTTTCTTGCTTCCAAACACATTAACTTCAAGGACTGACTGTTCATTTTCTGCTTAATTTACCAAATGCCTTAACTGAAGCCACTGTAACAAGATATTCAATGTTACTCTTTTCAATATAGTGACGATTTGCCATGTACTCATATAAGAGCCAATAGATTTATTATAGAAGTAATTGTTAGTTACTAAGTCATTGCATGTTTGCAATGGGTGACTAATAAATATTGCAACTCTTAAGGACCACTTACCTGCATTCATTCACATAACAATCCTACAGTTGTACTTGTATTGATCTTGTAAAGATGTTGTGAGTTATGGTCAAATGCTGGAAAAAATGTATGCACGGGAGTGATCATTTAGACCAAAGTGAACCTGTTAGTTGTGGGTTAGTCAGCAGTTCTGCGAAAATTAGTGTGTGTGTAAGTGTGTGTTGAGAGCAGGTCTTTGCCCCAAGACTGAAAGTGACATTTCTCTCTGTGACTCAGCCCCAATGGAGGAGAGGGAGTGCAGGCAAAGCTCTACATAAGAGTTACATAAGAAATTGAACACAACCAAACACACACACAAATATGCTCTTATGTAAAGTCTAATCAGATGAGAATGTCACATGTCTACAGTTGTCCCAAAAATGGTGGTCATAACGACTGCACCGAAAGTGACTCATTTCAATCTGAAACTTTAGTGAACTGCAGTGATTCACTTAGTCTGTCGCTGACTGTCTATTGCTGCATTCAGGCCAAACCTTTATATCCGCTTATATAAATGTGTGTGTTTTGCTGTAAAAACTGAGCAAATGTCTTAGAAAATAAATCTCAGCTTTGAGTGTGTTGCTGTGAGTAAATAAAATGAAAATTTATTTTGCTTTTTAAAAGATATTGATATCTTGACTAGAAGAACACGGTTAGGATTCCTGACTTCTCAGTGCACTTCAGTCATTGCAGGGATTTGTTCAATCCATCAGCTGCACCTGATTTAATTGAATGAATTATTCATGTGCTGATACTAGGTATTGGACAGTGAACACAGATACTGGCATTCCATGAGGAAATGTCTGGACAGTGTTGGATGTAGAACAAAGGATAAACAGAAAATCAAATAACTAACAAAAGGAATAACTACTGTTCCCACTGAATCATCATAAACAGTGTTGATGACTACACATTATAATAAAGATTCATCGGTTACGCAGTCCAGTGACATGCAGTCACTGTTGTTGTCACATTAGTGATAAACTGAAAGTCCCATTAGCTCTCATCTCTCAGTTCTCATTCTTAAACTTTTGTGCACTCATAAAATACACTATTATAAAGAAAACAAAGACTTAGGATTTAATCTGAGCAAATGTAAGAAGTGTGATTGCGATTCTCTATGCACAGTAATATGATTCGTCATTAGAAATGCTAAAAATATATTGCATAGATTTACTTAAAAATACAGATATATGATTCAGATTAATAGTTTTACATTTCATTTGAATAAAACTTTTGGCAAGTGACCTCTATGTAGACGTATGAACATGTTTTAGGGGATTTGAGCGTCTTACTTTTTGCTGCTTTTCAAAGTAGAAATAAGTACATGTAATCTACACACAGCACACTTTTAAATACACATTTGTTACTTACCTGCTGAACTGAACCAATTGCAGTAAAAACTAATATAGCCAGTGCAAAATTTAGCACACATTACATATTTCATGTTTTTCTTCTTCACCAGCATGTCAAACTCAAATCAAAATTACAAAAACAAGATGCCATATTAAAGTTTGTTTACTCGCTTCCTTATTTTACCCTTAGAAAATGAATCAAACAAGTCCTTTAATTGGGAGCGTTTAAGCACAGGCATTGGTATGTAACTATAAAGGTCATTCAGTTGAAGTTATTTGTACTTCTTTCACATTTATTTTCTCTCCTCAGATGAAAAGAAGACTTGTCCCGCATTAGTAATTCCAGTTGATGGCATAAATAAGTCTGTGACAAAGGCTGGAACCAGGTTTGTGAATAATGTAAGTTAGCACATGTACAGCTCTGTCGGCCCAGCAGAAGCTTCTCAAGCACCCCCCTCTCGGCACTGGGCATCGACAGCTCATGAAAGAGCTTTTCCCCTTATGTCCTGTGCTGGGGGAATGGAAGCCAAGTCTTCATATTAAAACTTCAAATAGCTCCTTTGTAAGCAGAAGGAGAGGGAGAGGAGGAGTTCATTTACACTTTATACAGCTTCTCTTCTTCTTTTTCTCTGCCGTCCCTCAGAAGCCTCATATCCAAAGTCAAAATAAAAAAGAAAAGGGGGAGAAAGGAGAAAAAAAAAAAAAAATTGGGGGGTGGGGAGAATGAGGGGAAAAGAAGAAAGAGGCAGTGCGCAAAGCTCGTGAGCTGGAGGAGGCTTATGGTGGTTAGGCAGTTTAATTGGATAAAAGAGGAAGATTAAAGCCTTCTCCACTGTGTTCCATAAATAATTGATGTGTAATGTATTTGCGGTGGCAGGCCCAGGCCTCTGTTTGGCGATGGCGGATGGTTTGAGTGGCAGCAAGGTTTGGATTCGCACTCCGTTGTGCCGTTCTTTGTTTTTTTTTTTTACACTCAGAAACATGGGGTGCTTGAAAGCCAGACAAGCCACACACACACGCTTGCGCGCGCAAGCAAGCGCAGCGGCAATTTTGATCTTGCGTCGCCGGAAATCAAACATCATGGGTGTAAAGACGACGAGCAAGGAACTTTTATATTTGTGGAAGGCCAAACTTTTTACACTTGGTAAGGAGCAAGGGATGCGTTTCTTTATAAGGAGAACACGACTCTTCAACACTTGCAGTATTAGAAAACAAAGCCCATCACGATCGTACAGATGTAAACAAATATACGAAGGTGTAAACAATGGCGTGTTTGAGAGAGACCAAAATAGTGGCGCTAAGGCGATAGAAAGCGACGCGCTCTCACGGATGGCGTTTATCTTGGTTTTCAGGAACAACAACAACTGTAACAACAAACTGCAGCAACCGGAGGAAAAAAAAAAAAATAGAAGACAATTCAAAAAACATCTGTCGCAATAGCAAACTCGGCTGCACGAATTATGCTGCTCTGATTCACAAGTTTATTACAGAGCAATGTTTCTCCCGTTACACAAACTCACACACAATCTGGGAGAGAAACATTCATTTGTTGTGGCGGATCCGGAGAGGAGACAAAAAAGGATAAAGAAAAAAAAGTAGCGCTAAATTCTTTTATGCTTAATTAGAAGTCATAGACGATCGTAATAGGTCACTGAGTGTTTGACAGCAGTAACGGGATGGGCTGCATCTGAAGGCATTAGGATTATAGCTGCCAGCAAATGCTTCCCTAGATGCCCATGTTCGAGCTGCAGCTCCATTGGATTCCTCCCTCTGGTTTTTTCCGCCCATCGCGTGACCCCATGCAGCTGCGTGGCCCCTGAACTGGCCCATGACAGAGCGGACAGCCATGATCAGTGCGGTGCCGTTTTTTGACCCATATGTCCACTGTAATCTCACTGTGTGGCAGCGGATAATGATGTGGCACAGAGCGCAGTAGGCTGTGACTGCATAACATAATCTGAAAATAGGAGGCATACCAGTAAATTAAATATTCAAGCTCGAGCCATCTTTGCTGTGGGATAGCAGGCAGTGAGCCTGGCAGGCTGGGGTGGGGTGAGGAGGCTTGGATGTGTGTTTGGGAAACAAGTGGAAAGAGGCCACATGCACGGGGATGCAGAACAGTTGAGCACAAAGAAACAAAGGGGTGAAGAAAGAGAATGAAGAAAGAATATAAAAGCATATCTGTCATCATGCTACCGTTTCATTATGTTTCAGCTTTTCTGTTTCAACGTTTCAAAATGCCAGCTGTCTTTTACACTGAGCAAAAATTTAAACACAAAATAAATCGGTGAATTTTTGAAAGCTCTTTTTGGTAACCAGATGGATTTCGGTCAGAAATGTTATATATAAAAATATGTATTAAAGTTTCTGAAATATAAGGTTTTCAGGGGCAGTAGAGTGCACTGTTTGTGATTTGTGTGTTTGTGTGTGTATGAATGAGCCTTTCCTGGGGTCAAACACTCACTCACGAATGAAATCTAGCAACATGAGTCAGTGTGTGCCACGAGCTGCTTCAGCTAGGCTTGCATGGCAGCTGATCTTGCAAGCCTGAGCGGAGCTGTCTGAATGAGGCACAGTTGGCTACAGAGGGGCAAGGTCACCTCACACGAACCATCACAAGCAGAAAAAAAACAAGGCCTCCATCAGCAATGAGAGAGAGAGAGAGAGAGAGAGAGAGAGAGCGAGAGAGAGAGAGAGAGAGAGCGAGCATGCTGGCACGACATTCAGAGACTAGAAAGCAGCAGAGCCAGCGTCTGGCTGGAGAGGGAAGACTACAGCTCATAATTACTGAATAAACTAAGACCAGTGAGCCAACAACACCATGAGGGAAATCCTGCGTATTCATCCAAAACACTAACAATCAGCACTTACATTAAACGCCTAATAAAGCTTAAAATATCTCACTACTTTTAATTATGTCATCCCTAACAAGACGCAGCAGCACTGTGTGTGTTAAATAAATAAATAAGCAATCATTGTACCGAATCCTGTGTTTTGTAGAATCCATGTTAATCTGCAAGTGTAATTTCAAAATGCAAGATGAAACAACCGCAGGCACCGATCCACCAGAGGTTTCTTTCTAGATAAATGACAGAAAGCTGAACTCAGTTGGTGGCAGATAAATAACCCGACTCCCACCTCTCTCCACACAGAGAGTAATTATTCTGAGAGCAACAGATTAGAACAGTGCCATCCACACAAAACTGTCTAATGGGAACCCAAAACCAACTGAGAGCACTTCTGTACCTCCGCACCAAAGCACATTTACAACTGTAGGAACCTTAGTCTTGGACTAAATTACATGTCGAGAAGAATTCTTGCATGGCAAATCACGTGCTCATATTAATGAGTATCTTTAAATGAGAAAGCCTTTTAAATCCTCAATATTATCATGGTTTAACCATCAATGGCTGATAGGAACGTAAGGAATAGGCATGGAAGAGACCACATCTGCAAATTCAGATTTACATTATTATTATTATTTACATTATAAGTTCTACCCTCATAACAACTAAGACTCCAGTAGAAACAATTTACAGATTCTGGGGTAGCTAGAACGAACAGAAACATCAGAGTTGTATGGTGGACACTGGATTCTTATTTATTGTTTCCTAATGTACCTTCAGATCAGTTGGCCCAAAGCAAGTATTTAGCTGTCAAAGGCACTGCTGGGCGTTGATTCAGACCTATGTTTTGTTTTTTTTTTTGGTATTTGTCTCTACCAGAACTAAGAAAAAGAATTTGTGTACAGCTAGAATTTGCGATAAACTAAACAAATAAAAAGCCCTCACACGGTTCAGTTCTAAATATCAGTTCTAATCAAATGCTAACCACTAAAAAGTTTAACGAACTAAAGATGTTAAAGATGTCTCGTTGACACCAAGTCTCATTTTGGCTGTTGCTGAGGTGTTGCGCTGGTTTGGACAGAACCTCTATACAACAACTGTGGTTCTTATTTAATTCATTGATAAATGTCATCTCTGCTGCATGTATATCAAAGCCTAAGGGTAACTGATGTCACTTTGGCAGTTCAAGGTGTTTGCTCAGTGGGTTCGGCCTAGATCAGCTGCTCCACACCGTCAGGCTTTACACTCACTGCTCCAGGTTAAGACAATAGACTAAAAGATCTTCA
The DNA here is from genome assembly GCA_017165825.1 of Hepsetus odoe. Taxonomy (NCBI): domain Eukaryota; kingdom Metazoa; phylum Chordata; class Actinopteri; order Characiformes; family Hepsetidae; genus Hepsetus; species Hepsetus odoe. The sequence continues at coordinate 16,539,965 of CM029366.1, read as the reverse complement.
ACACCTTATTGTCCATGAGCTCTGTTCAACTGCCCTGACCAAAAATATACCCCTCAGCTCCTTCTGAGCCATTATGGTGTTATGGGGCAGCTGTCCCTGTTCGGCTAGAGCTCCATTTCATTGACCTTGTAGTGGCATTCGAATCTAAAATTAATGTGTACGTATGAGTCAGGGGCTTAATCAGACTACAATGAGCTACAATGGGCTTTTAGCAGAGCATAAATATTTTTTAGAGGCTTTTTTTGTTGTTTTTTTTTAGAGGCTATTTAAGTGCTGCAGAGGGTATAACCTAGAGAGAAGCCTAAAGTTGACAGCAGCATGCCCTCACCACAGGATTACAAATTCAAGGCTTACATGAAAGCATTTCCACAGAAACTTTCACACCACCCGCTGCATTAAAGGTTCCCAAAGCGGATGCCTGTCTCCTTTTTTAATTTTTTATTTTTTTATGGCAACACACAAAGGCCTGACCTGCCTGACCCACTCTGGGGTTACGGTGCTTTAATGCAGCACACTGTCCACTTTGCTTTGACACAAGTAGAAAAGAATATGAAAGCAGCTCCTGAGAGTTCGTTAAGGGTGAACAAGTGAATTGCAAACGCACTCAACCACAGTATATAGGACAATGTTCAAACCCTTCTGAGAGCAACGCTGATTAATACATTAACGCAGTCTGTGATTCTCTTTACAGAAACATCAACATCTGTATGTGGACACAGCCTAAACTTTCCTGACCCATTTATCTCTCCTGGTCCCACGCTCTGGGTCCTGGCCCAGTACAGTAGCTAAACAGAAACTCCTAAACTCTTCCAAGATTCTTCATCAACATTTTATGAAGAAGCGTCTTATAAATTATGAGAGCACCTCCAGCTGACATTACTCAGAGAAGAAGGTGGCGATTCCCTTCTCTTTCTCACAGCGCAGGCAGACAAAAGCAAAGATCGTCTCCAGACGTTTCGAAAAGTTCCGCTTGACCGTCACTCGTGCATCTTTCAGGAGCTTTCAAAAAAAAAAAATGCTTGAGTCATAAAAAGCAGAGATGGGAATTATGGAAATTTCAAAAACGTTGAAAATGCAGCTCGCATGCGGAGCTCAACTCTCGCTACCCTCTCTGATACGTTCCTTAGACCCAGCCTCAGAGTTCAAGTGAATCAAAAGCGATCACAAAATATAGTGAACAGGAAATATTAATTAATCAGATACTTTAGTAAGTTTGATGGCGACCTCATTTATTTATGAGCCACGCAGTGCACCTGAGGTGCTGTATTATTTATCTCTGTGTCCCGTTTTTGCTCTTTAGAAACATTGTGACTGCATTTGCATGGCCTGTGCCCAGCTTTGGTGGGAGCAGAGAGAGGTGTCCTTGACATCTTTGATACCAAGCATGCAAGCATGTCAGAATGGATTACATAACTTACCAAAACTACATCATACACACCCTGAGCTCCATCGGGGCTCCGTCGTACATGCGCAATCTCTAATTTTTCTAATTTGTTTTTGTCTTGTCTTTGCACTTCACACAACCACAGAGCTGGAGTCTTCTCTCCCACCATCCGAGGATAAAGCGGATCATGGTCTGCCTCAGGAGACTGCAAACCCTGAGCTCCAGCGGTGGAAGCTACAATGGCTTTGTTTGATTAGAACCTCATCAAAGCCATTACACCAATAAAAGTTTGTTACAGAAGGACAAAGACAGAGTCCAGCCGAGAGAGATCACGGCCTTGGCTCTGATTCATCTGCCTAATTATTAGCCTTGGGGTTCCGTTTCAACAGCCATCCTCCCTTCCCCCAACGTGATCTTAAAACAAAAAAAAAAAAAAAAAGCCTTGAACATGTAATGTGATGTATTGTAATTATAGACTGTGTTATGCTCTAGGGGATTTTCTGCTGTTGAGAGTAAGAGGTCTAAGGGGAAAGAGATGGTTTTCAGTGCAGTGAGAAAGGGGGATGTCAATGGGACCCAAGACTAAGGGGTTGACAAATATGCACCAGGGTGTGACGGCTACAAAAGCACCGCTTTGTTTGAGGTTTTAAGCCTCAGTAATTAAATTCAATTACACTTTGCCTGGTAATTTCTAGTCACAATGGGTAGCAATGGCAGTTCAATAAAAAACAATAAACATACCAAGAAAAAAAACAAACAAAAAAAAAACTAAAATGATGAAAAATATTAAAACCATCTGTCAATTACAGGAGCATGCAATCTTTGCTGGCTTCCAATAACAGACAGAAAGCTCTGGTCATCTTTTCTAACTGGAAAAAAAAAGCATGGTCTCATGGTAAAAAGCGAAAACCAGACATTTTATCCACCTGTTGCAAAATAATTATTTAGGCAAACTCATGCTAAGAACCGTACTTCAACACAAAGCTGAGCTTCACCAACTTCTGCGCTGTTCATTTTTTCCAGTACTTTCCATTTTCATGAAGGATCAGCTCTGGTGATCATGTTCAGTTCTATGTGCTAGCCAAGCCCCCTTACTGTCCTCTGCCACCGGGGCTGTTTTTGATCTATACTTCAAGTATGCGCTCAGGAGAGGAGTAGTCTGGATCAGCGTTCACTTACAGAAGCACAGCTTCAAGTAGAACTCTCTCATTTTCTGTCTAGGCCACTTCTAGGGTCTCGTATAAAGACATTTTCTTCAATGCAGAAAAGAAGAATGAAAAAGAAATGAGAAATGGAGCATCCAGCGGGAAGCCTGCAACTGGAGCGCTTTGCTTCTGCTTCATTGCTCTGTGTTCATGTGTGTGCTTAACCTCTTGCCTACAGCAGTCACTTCGCACACCTTCTCTTTCTTTTCTTTTCTTGCTTTTTCAGTTGTAATCCCACTGAAGCAATGCTCCGCTCCATTCTTCATCTCTCTCTCTCCACGGCCAGAGCACAGCGCTCATTCGTTTGCTGCAGCCTGGCTTGCCTCAGTGACCTGGCTTTACATCTGACCCATTAACAGGGCGGGCTGCTTTCAGCCCCCCTCTGGCCAAAAAGAGCGAGTTTGCAAACACTGGCTGTGTGTGGCTGCGGACGGTGCAGCCAGGCCACATGCTCACTCCAGGGCTAACGGTGCCGACACATGCCCCGGCCAAAGAGGCCATGGCAGCCTGGACGAACCCATCTCTCCCCGTGCCAAACTCAAGCCAATTACACATCTACAAGGATTCATGTACATGAGGCTGAAGCACTTAACACTCCAAGTCTGGGCCTACAAAACGTGTCTCGGGTTGTCCAAGTATAACAAGAAAGACAAAACAGTGTATATGGGGAGAAATTGTTTTCCTGTTTAACCCAACGGTTTCCTTAAAGATGAGAAACACCTCCTTGCTTTCAAAGGCTAGTGAGTTCTAGAGTTTTTCATTTCAGCATTTTATTGTCAGAAAAACAAAAAACTGAAAAAGTCAATCGAGATTCCAGTCAGGTTTTTTGTCTGATGAGCTAAATCTGACGTAAATTGAAAATTGTGTGTCTCTAAATCCTTTCCATTTATCACTGCCTGCTATGCTCAATAAGCTGTTCTACTTACATACTGCAGCTTTTTATAACATTTTAACACCTTATGACACTAAAACTAAAAAGGGGATCATCCAGGGAAGGCCTTATCAGATGTCAGGAAACAGCAATTATGCAATCAGATTCTTTCCTTGCAGTACTTGTTCTAGATGACCCATTCCTCTTAATGGCTGAGCATTTCAGAGACTTGATTACATTGTAAATTGTTTGATTAATGTTCAATGAATGGGACCAGAGAAAAAAAAATACTCTTGGCCTTATGGAAACAGCAGCGGTCGTAATCGTGGGATAATACAGAGATATACAGTACTGTCCGAAGTTTGAATGCATTCAGAAATATAAATAATGACTGTTTATTTTGATCAATTTACAAAATGCAAAGTGAGCGAACAAAACAAAAATCTAAATCAAATCAATATTTGGTGTGACCACCCTTTGCCTTCAAACCAGCATCAGTTCTTCTAGGTACACTTGCACACAGTCAGGGATTTTGTAGGATTATAGTCGGTGTCTGATCAACCAATTTTACCAAACAGGTGCTGATGATCATCAATGTCACACGGAGGTTGAAACACAGTCATGTTTGGAACAACCGACCAGCCGAGTTCCTTCAAAAACTGTGTGCAAGTGTACCTAGAAGAACTGATGCTGTTTTGAAGGCAAAGGGTGGTCACACCAGATATTGATTAGATTTAGATTCTCTTTTGTTCATTCACTGCATTTTGTTGATTGATGAAAATAAATGATCAACACTTCCGTTTCTGAAAGCGTTCTTTGTTTACAGCATTTTTTCACACCTGACAAAAACTTTTGCACAGTACTGTATGTTTTTGTATTTGCCTGCCACATGCTTCAGATAAGATAAACATTTAAACCTTTAGCAGTGCCTTTAGCTTTGTTCACATAGAGGTAAGAGGGTGCGAATTCTCCATGGAAATGAAACAAGCATTACTGTATAGGTGCTTTTTTAACATCATGATTTAATAGAAAATCAAGAAGCTAAAATGCAGCCTTGCATATTTTCCAAAAATAGACAACACATCAATAATATAATATCAGATTTAATCAGCAAATGCAGCACGGCTGTGAGAAAATCAACACTTCAGTGTGAATTATGACTATATTTCTCAAACGTGTACGAATTTCAAACCAGATGCCAAATTGATTTTTTCCTTAGCATGTAAACAGTCAATGCATCTTAGTTTTTTTGCTGTGTTTAAATGCCATTTTGTAATTGTGGCATTGCATTTTGGATCTCATGAAAGCGGGAGTGGAAACGTACTGATCTGTAGTGCACACACACGCGTGCGTATCAATATTGTAGCTGTTTTAACAGTAATGATTTCTTTGTTCTGTTTTATATTTGTTATTTCTGGTCTAGAAAAATACGTTTTCTCTTTAGTATTCAGTTCATCTCAGCTCAGCTACTTCAAATTATTCAGTAATTTATGAGTGAACAACAGATGTTTGTATCTGAAGAGACATACATTTAAAGGGTTAAATAATTTAAAAAAATAATAAATCTCTGACCAAATATATGTACATGCATAAGAGCAGACTATACAATTCGTCACTGAAGTCTGTTAAGGTTTCAAGTTCAAATGAGAGAGAGAGAGAGAGAGAGAGAAACAGGCAAATAAATAAATAAATAAATAAATGTGAGAAATAGGTTACAAATAAACTAAAGCTACTTTAGTCATTCATAAAGTTATTTAGATATTTGGCTTTTTACGGACCTCGTTTTAGGCCGAGTCATATTTTGAAATCGTGTAGCTGGAGAGGCAAAGCGGAATAAGTCCGACCATTTCAGTCAATCATGCTTTATTATATCAGGAATGTGCCATTTTTTTTTCCCCCAGTCAAAAACAAATGTACCCTTCAGTAGGTCTGATATACTGTCGGCCTGCCAGTTACCCACCCTCTGGCACTGATATTGAAAGGAAACACCACATTTTAGTCCTAGTTTTAGACCTTTCCAACCACAATGTGAATGTGTATCCCAGGGAGACAAAAGGATGTGATAAAGTTATTGCACTGAACAATTTTTGAGGCTTTGATTGGTCTGCTTTGTTCCAGTAAGTACGTGAACTCAAAAGAACATAAAAACCGATCCTGCTCACATGTGAACGCAATATACTGCGTTCACAAAAGACCCAGTGCTACAGCTAGCCCATACCCTCAGCAAGAAACACTGACCGGGGCAAAAAGTGCACTGGTGAAGAAACCACATTACTGGATGCATGAGTGAAAGTGATTATATTAACACACACACACACAAACACACATGCAGACATGAGTTCACCACATTTGTCAGGCTTAAGCTCACTTCTGCAAAGTGTTGAATGCACCTGTTTCTCAAAAGGGAAAGAAGAAGCCCCTTCCCATCCATCCATGCAAATAAGACGGGCCAGAGCCTGAGACAAGCAGAATAACCTCATATCCACATCCTTATTTCACATACCTAATAATAATTCAACACACCCACACACACAAACACAACAAAAATAAAGATACGGCAAACTAAGAAACAGAAGTTCAAAAAGGATCTGTACAAAAGAGAAAGCCGAGAAACAGAATGAGCCGTGACAGAAGTGTCAGCAGCTTTGTGCCATAGAACACACAGCAACGGCCTTCAGCAGAAACACCTGTGTAAGCATTAGACACAGTGACACGGAGATTTCTACACATCAGAATGACCCACTTTCTCCCTTACAGACACACACACACACACACACACACACACACACACACACACAATGGAGGACATGAGTCATGTAATAGTTTGAGCTCTGAAAGGTCACCTGATGTGTTTTTCCTGTACAGTGTAAGAAGGGCTTCAGGTTTGGCTAATGTGGAGTCAGAGCTGTTTTAGAGGCATGAGAGGGGACCAACACAGTATCAAGCAGGTGATTTTAACTGTATGAAACACACACACACACACACACACACACACAGAGATACTTAGAAAGATAGATAGAGAGACAGAGAGATGGGTGGGTGGATGGATGGATAGATCAAGTGAAAATAAGTTGTCAACTCAGATCTTTTGATAATAAAAGTGAACATTAGCACAAAGAGGTCAAACCAACCAAATGCCTGCTACAAGCAGAGATACACAGCTGGCATTATTTCATGGTGAGATGTCAATGGGGGCTAGAGCTGTGACTGGTTTACATTTACGGCATTTAGCAGACGCTCTTATCCAGAGCGACTTCCATGTCCTAATTACAGGGATAGTCCCCCCAGGGTCTTGCTCAGGGACCCAGTGGTGGTAGTGCTGGAGGTGGGATTCGAACCTGGGACCTCTTGATCCATAGGCAAGTATCCTACCACTAGACCACCGCCACCCTACAATGCTGTCGCACCTATTTTCCCTAAGCATGCGAGACGCAGAATCTTTCTACCGATTTCTGATCAAGGTACCAATTTCTAAATCCATCCATCCATCCATTTTCTGCTGCTTTTCCCAAACGGGGTCGCGGGGGAGTGCTGGTGTCCAACCCAGCGCACACAGGGCGAGGACGGGGGACCGATTTCTAAATACGGGACATAAATTCTCCTCTAAATGTATCGCTACAGCAAGGCCCATTCATTTGTTGCTCCTATGAATGGAAGATAGTTCCATATTTTAAGACAGTAAAGTTTATTGAGCTGTCCTAGAGCCATGCAAGTCCAAGCCATGATACTACCTCCACCTTGCTTCACAGGTGAGCTCATACGCTCTGTATCTTTTGCTTTAAGGCCTTTCCATCACTTTGGCGATGGAGTTTTGCCTTTTAATTATTTTATATATTACATGCATTACATATAATTACATTATTATTTAATATTACATGCCTTCACTACATGTTCACTTCAAAAAAGTGTTTTGCTTTGTGTAAGCCAAGTGAAATGTGAGGGTCACTGACCAAAGTATTCCTCTGATGGTGGGTTGTTCATGTCAAACAACATCTTCTTGGTCAGCCTGTCAAGTTCTTCCTCAGGCCGTGCCATGGACTGACCTGGTCCCTGAAAAACACAACAGAGATACTTATATCATACATATACATATCACTACACACACACACACACACACACACACACACACACACACAGGTACAAAAGTACAACGGTCTATCTTTAATCATAGGACACATTTGGTGCAGCAAGACAAAAAGTCCATACAGAACTGATGAACTGACTGAATGTGAACAGAATTCATCCTCAGAAAATGAGTCAAGATCTATGAAAGTGAAAAAGAAAAAAGTGAAAGTGACTACTCGTCATTGTGAGAACACCGCACAGCACAGAGTGAACCACAACGAAATTGGACCTCTGCGTTTAACCCATGCACACAAACACACACCGTGCAGCAGGGGGCAGCTATGAAAGTGCCCGGAGAGCAGTGACGGGGACGGTACCTTGCTCAAGGGTGCCGCAGGGCAGCCTACTGGTAAGGGGTTTGGACCCACAACCTTCTATCCTGTGGCCAACTCCCTAATCACTAGGCCAACGCTGCCCCATGCTGCACGCATAGAAAATCAAAACAAAGGGTTTAGGGTTTAGGAAAAATGTATTGTGATTGTGAACACTTTGAAACGTGCAGAGCCAAGCGTGTGGTAGTTATCCGCAGGTTAGTCATAAGAACTCTCACCTTTTATAACAATGAAAAAAAAACACAATCCCAGAGTCAGAGTGAAAGTGAACAGACTCTCTGTCCGTCAAGTTATTTCCATCCGAAACCAGTGACAAGACTGACCATTAGTTAGTGCTGAGCGTGGACCCACAGGTGACCACGCAGACAAACTTCCTCATCCACATCCACATTGAATACAGTCTCCGCACACACACACACACACACACACACACACACACACACACACACACACACACACACACACACACACACACACACAATTGACACAGCACAGAGGAATGCGCCCATCCTGGAGCCAGTGGTCTGGCAGTTTTTAGTACTGGTCTTTGGACAGGATATCCTAACATGAGATAAATGAAGAGTGGAGATACAGCAACCATTTATGGAAACAAATTACATACAGCCCTTCCATTTTCCTGCCCAACAAGCCTGAGGACCAACACCCCCCCCCAGTCTCAACGTTAAGAATTAAACGGTTTTCTTTTCTTTACTTTTATCTATAGAACGAAGATCTCTCTCGTTTACTCTAATACTTTAAGTGACCTTAAATTGGCCTTTTTAGCACCCTTTTCATTTCAAAAGGAAAACTTTGACAAGTGCCAAACAACTGCGATATTTCAGAGCTGTAAAGAGAGGTTGGTGTTTGGTTTTAAAGTTGTTTAAAAAAATAAAAGAGAAACTTAGGAATAAATGAATAAAAAGAGGAATAAATGAATATTTAACCAATCCTCTCCCTCAAAACATATCACTCAGAGCCATATCGGGGGCGTCGCAGGCTCGTTATCAAGAGAGATTGAGAGAAAGAAAGGGGAAAAAAAAAGAAACAAAGTGAGTGAGGGTAAGGTCTGTTTTCATCATGCAAAAAAAAAAATAAATAAAATAAAATAAAAAAAAAACACCGCCTGAAACACCATCGCTGTTGAGAAGAAGACGAAATGCTTCTGTTAGTAAATGTGTAAATCCTCCTGCACACCCATCACTGAAAGACTATATGTACTTTACAACTACACAACTTCAACTTAAAATCTTATAAAACTGTACGTACACACACACACACACACACACACACACACACACACACACACACCTGTCTGTCTGTCTGCTTATCTATCTGCAGTAAATATGTTATTTAAAAATAACATTGTGGTTATTGAGATTTTAAGATCATTTCCTACACTCCTGCAAATAAAACGACTCATTCTGATTCTGAAATTCATTACATTCTAAATGTAATTCAGCTACGCTTAGTCAGTCTGAACAGCAAGTGTAGCCTTTTCTACAAGCATGGAGTCAGTTCCTCAGAGCACTGCTTCCCTACAGGGGCTCGCGCCGGTTTTCCCAAATGGCTGTGTGTTATCCGTGTGTACTGGAGCAACGCCATTTATCAGTCTCATACTGGAATGGCAATAAAACATTTAGCAAAAGAGCAGGTAGGAGTTGTTAACCGTAGAGTACAGATGCTTCCTTAGGCGAGGGGAAAAAAAAAAAGAAAGGCAGAAAGAAAAACTAAATCCAACTGCAACTTATTTTTAATTAAGCTTAGAGAGTACACATACAGAACACACACTACGTAATCTTGCTTGTACATCATTAATGACTAGCTGCAGGGTGAACATGCACAAAAACTGCTTTTGCAGTTAGCAGAGGGTCCATCTATACAATCGATTACAGCACTACAGAGCGCATCCCTGTACCTCTCATGAGTGGATTCTTTTAAGATTTCAGGGCGGCCCAAGAGCTGTTTCACCGAGCGCTTAGCTGTGCTGATATCTCAACTGGTGGACAAAGATGCAGACATTGGTTTTATTCATTATTTTGCACCGCTTTTACTGGTCTAGCCTTCTGAAAGAAAAGTCTCACCCATTTTCTAAAGATTAAAACATTAACTTTAGCAATTGCAGTGATAAGGTAAACAGGCTGAATTGATCTCAAAGAAAATGCCGCCTACTTCTCAGCGTAATTCAGCCAATGAGATGCAAGCGCGTCATACAAAAGTGTCATGTTGAGAAACGTACTGAAATGACTGTTGGTTTCTATACGAGGGTGGCACTGGGGGCAAGAGAACAAAGGTTTGTTCACTTAACACATGTCTGAGTTGCGTGGAAGGGAAACAGTATATTAAAAATTAAAAAAATTAATTCGTTTTTTGTGAGGGACCTTGTGTGTGCGCACTAAACAACTCATGTTTGGTTCCCACTATTTCTTCTAGAAACAGAGGGCTGGATCTGCCACCAAGAACTGGAAGGTCGTGTTTCGATTCCCAGACCAGCTGCCTTGATGTACCCTTGAGCAAGCTACCGTCCCCATCACTGCTCCCCAGGTGCTATAAATAGCGACCCCCTGCTGCACGGTGTGTGTGGGTTAAATGCAGAGGCTGCATTTTGTTGGGGTTCACTGAGTGTTGTGCTGTGTACTCACAATGACAAGTTGTCACTTTCACTTAAAAAAGACTTATTGAACCTGTTGACTGACTGCTGTAGCCCTGCAGGACCAACAGCTTCATTATGTAACTGTGTGTGTGTGTGTGTGTGTGTGTGTGTGTGTGTGTGTGTGGGGCGATGTAGAGGTGCAGGTGGGCCTGCAGACAGAACACAGACTCAGGTTCTGTAAAGACGGGCTCTCCTGCTGAGTATCGGCATTCTGTCAGCCGCTCGGAGACATGCCACTGCTCACTCGCCTGCCGACCCGTCACAGGGGGCTCTCTCAGCAGGACAACCCACTGAACACAGCTCAACATTATCGTCTCCGTCTAGCTCTCCCACTTTCGCTCCCTTTATCAGTTTACTTATCTTGGAAAACAGCCCCAAACGGAGGAACTACTGACTGACTGTGTGTGTGTGTGTGTGTTTGTGTGCAGGCGTGCATGAGTGTGTGCAGCATCATTTCTGATTTGCTGACAGAAGGTTTAGCTCCATTTCTCCAAGCAAATTAAAAACAATTCCTCCATAGCATAATTCACCATGCGTCTTCCACTTTTTTATTTATTTATTTTTCACACTAACTTCATGATTTACTGATGAACGTTATTTTTTTATGCATTGCTATTACTACTCAGTGATACGGCCGCGTATCAAGACAATACTTTATGGTGCCAACTCATTAAATACTAGCAAGGGTTGAAAAATGTAACTTACCTAAGCGACCTCACTAGCACCTATGATAAATATGCTTAATAAAAAGGCCTGTTCTAAACCATCGATCGGTGAATGGCCGGTGAATGTTTACGTGAGGATCAAAGGTATACACTTTCACGCTTAGTGCAGCTCCAGCCAATCAGCCATGAGAGGTTTGGGGTCGCAATCCCAATTTCAGCAGCTGTCACGTAAAGTGGCATTCGCTACACAGTGAAGTTTTGTTCAGTTTTCCTTTGTCACTCTCACCCGAGTGGTTTGAGAGAAGTTTCAAATATTTGGGTATTTACCGAACAGGTTTAGGTGAGGACTGACTTCCAGTTTTTGTCAGTAATTTTAGCCTACCAGCAGCTAGACTAAACTAAAGAACAAATTAAGCTCAGCGAGCTGATGGGTTACATGTGGGGTAAGCTGATTTTTACCGAACCCTTCCTTTAATGCAGAACTTCTAGATTAGTTTGTCATTTGCTGTGGTCAATAAGTTCACCCACTCCCAGCCTCTCACTTTCACTGCTACTTTAAGACGCGCCCATTTGTCACACATGGTGTTCGTGTGCAGTTCAGAGGGTGTGTATGTCTGCATGGATGTACATTTGCTTTCCTCAGGGCCAAGCTGTCAGCTCATGATGGTTGAAGGGGTTAAATTATACATATTTGAAAAAATACTACTATTCAGATAACTAATGTCCCTACAGCGTCTCTGATGCAATTTCTTCTAAATAAGTGCCAGTGTTTACTCACTACAACAAGAGGAGTATGAGCTGAACATTGCCTTTATCTGCAGACAGCCCACTTAGGGAATTGAACAGAGATGGACACTGAAAGCATCCCGATTAGAGTCCGTACACACACACACACACACACACACACACACACACACACAGAGAGAGAGAGAGAGAGAGAGAGAGAGAGAGAAGAGCAAGAGCATGTAGTGGAAGCCCTGGCAGACATAAGATGGCTTATTAAAATAATAATAATAGAAACAGGGCTGAGTGCTGCTCCCCCCCCCTGCTCCATTTGAGTGGGTCCACACGGGATTAAGGCATTTGTTGCTGTTATTAAGATGCTGTGCTAAATGGATGATTATGGCAGCTTAAGGGACTTGGGCACTTTCACCAAAACAATGCCGGAGAGCGAGAGGATACTCCCAGATGGAAAGGAGACTGACTGGGGATGTAAGGTCATAAATTTGTAAGAGAGAGAAAGAAAAACAGGGAACGAGAGAGAAATGAGAGGATAAAAATGAACTTTGTCAAGAGTCTAAATAAGTTCAAGAGTTAAAGAGTGCGATGAGCAGCCAGGTGGAGATAAAGGCACTACCTCATCTCCAGTTTAGTGCTTGCTGACAAGTTTAGAGATTTTCAGCCAGAGAGAGAAGACTGTTTAGATTGAAACTTTTCAGAGAGATCAGGCCTGCAAAGCAGGGTCTGTGCTCTGAGGTCATTTTATAAAGATGATGTAGTTCATTTTCAACCAGCTCAACAAACAATCGCTATTCAAAAGCTTTTTCTTTCCTTTAGTTTGGCTAAGTGCTGAGAGGCACACTTTAAAAGAATGCTTTGTCAGGCCTGAGTGACGTTTACCAATATCTGGAACTGACGCTCTTGAGCCAGGGGTGAGATCTGCTGCAAGCCCAGTGGAGTAAAAAACTACATTGTAGTCAGACCTAATGTAGCAAACATGATTTGCTGGCATGTTAAAACTTTGCTGGGCCATCCCGAATCTTTATCTACTAACTCTGGAAATGGTGGAACACGTTTTTTTTTTCTTTTCCCCTTTCAATTTCCTGTAACCCAATTGACAAAGCAGTTTCGTAGAGCCGAGTTAAGGGACTTACGCCACCAAAAGCTCCAGCAATATTTTTTGAGTAGCGGATGCATTTTATCATCATCATCATCATCATGCACTGAATATAAATATATTCTACCAAAAATCATGTGACATTCCTGGAGGTATATAGAGAAATGAGAGTGAAAGCAAAAGAAAGCCCGAGAGTGAGACAGTTTCTGCCCGGTCATTATGCACACTGTCAAATGAGCACATGCTGAAGAAAAAAGAAAAAAAAAAAACCAAACAAAACAAACAAACAAACAAACAAACAGAAAAACAAAAACACATCTGCGCAGGGTCGCTCGGATTTGCGTGTTGCGGAACATCGAGAGTAAAGTGTATCTCAGGCAGAAAGCAGCTCAAGGCCACCTTCTGAGCTGCACACACACAGAGAAAGTATACATTTCCCTGCGAATAAAATGGGTCATGTTGTTTCAGCTCTAATTAAAATGGGAGAGTAAAAAAAAAAAAAAAAAAAAAAAAACCACAACAGTCACGTCTGAAAAGCAAGCAAGCAAGCGGGTGATGACGGAGAACTGCAGGAAAGAATGAAGAAGGCATTGATAATAATTAAAGAGGCAAGATCAAGGAATTCCCGCTATTAGAAGTTTGCACTGACGAAGAGAGAATATAAAAACGTTCGATTCTGAGGAAATAATTATTCAGCTTGATGTGCGCGACTGGGAAGCCAATGAAGTGTGTTGCTGTTTTTCTTTGTGTGTGTGTGTTTGTGTTAGTGTGAGGGGAATGTGTGTACATGAAAGTAGGTCAGGTTTGGGGAAACTGACACGTCTCTCTGCTAACAGATAAGAGCAAGTCTAAAGTGCTAAGAGGGGCGCTACAAGCAAGGGGAGAGAGGGAGAGAGGGAGAGAGAGAGAGAGAGAGAGAGAGAGAGATGACACTTGGGCATTCCGGTGTGTAATTACACAATTTCACTAAACACATTCTTTGAATCTCTTTGTTCTGTCCACGGCTGCGAGCTTGACTTCTGCGGGCCGCTGTTTACACACGCTGAGATGTCATTAAGTTATATTTAAACATTTATGATGGCCATAATGAAGATGTATTCAGGTTTGCACCTCGGAACCAATGTCTGCTCTTCCTCTCTGTAAATCCACACTCTGGCCCCGCTCCCCTCTCATTTGCTCTATAAAGCCAAAGTGTGGTAAATCCTTTCCATCGGCGGCCAAACAGCTGCAGGCGAATGACAGATGATTTAAAATGGAGGACTGAAGGTTATCTCCTGTCCAAACACCAGCATCCTGAGTTGCCTCTTCTACCAAAAGCACATGGGGGAGGCCTGAAGGCTCTGCGCGCACACACACACACACACACATGCATGCAGTGTCGACGTGTCTGCGTGTGTATGCGCAAGTGAAAGGGCTCAAGAGCTCAATCTGAGCAGACCAGCGCAGAGGGCAAGTAGGGCATGATGAAGGAGCGAGAGTGACAGGCTGCTGTGAGGGCGGCTGCTCAGCAGGGGTCGCTGTAGTGCAGAAGTGATCGAGAGGGAATTTACAGAACAGTCAAATAAAGCTATTTTACGTTTCGAGCATCCAAGTGTCCATTTCGAAGAGCCCAGGCAGACCACTGAAAGAGCTCATACAGACTTAAGGATCTAGTCTCTATCTTAGTGAAAATATCCCACTGATCACGCATCTGACTGGCACCCAAAGTGGGGTTTTATTTATTTATTATTAATCAATAAAGATTTTATTCATTGCCTCTTTATAGCTTGCACCGACTAAAATACATTCACATTTAC